>JBBPBP010000002.1:51761944-51773452 GCA_037974735.1 Cicer chorassanicum | reverse complement strand
TAAGAGTATGGAGGTTTTTTATTAAATACAAAACTTTTTTTGAAGTCTTTTTATTAAATAAAATTTTAAGTTTATTTAAAAGTCTAAAACTGTTTCTTTTAGTCCCTCTAATTATTTTTCAAATATATTAAATATCTTTTATCTAACTTTTATTTTTTCAAGAGACCGGTAAATATATCAACTTTCATTTTTAATTCCTCAAAAAAACTCCTTTGAATTTTAATTCTTCTAAACTTTTTGTTACTAATTTTTGTCTCTGCTATTTGACAAAAGTTCATGTCCATATTCTTATTAAATTTTTTTTATGACATGTCATTGTTAAGACTTTAAAATATCATTAACTTAATTATATAATTTATAATATAACAATCTAATCTTTAATGTGAAATTATCGATAAATTAATAAAGATTTTAAGATTAAATTTTTAAAATCATTAGTATTTTAAAGTTTAAACAATAATATAGCATAAAAAAAATCAATTGAAATATACAACTTAAACTTTTATAATAAAATAGAAACTAAAATTAATAACAAAAGAGTTAGAATGACTCAAAGTTTAAATTAAAAAAATTAAAAATAAAATAAATATAATTAGAAAAACTAAAAACATATTTAACTCCAAAAATTTATTTTTGTCAACAGAGTCTACTTTTGTCTTTATCAGCTAATTTTACACATGGGCCAACATTTTCTTTGTCCCTTCTAAATTTGTTTTAATATAAGGCCAGGGATAAGTTAGGTCGGGTAATGATTTGCAGGGTAAAGTTTATTTTTATAAAATAATTAAGATATATTTATTATTTGTTATTAGCATACTAAAAAATTATTTCAAATACTAATTTCTTTAAATAAGTAATTTAATTTAATTTTAGATAAACTAACGAATTCATATGTAAATAAGATTAAATTCTACTTTTAAAATGTAACATAATATTTTAGATAATTTAACTTTATTTTATAATAATATTAGTAAATTTATCGAAAATTGATGCAAATTAATGATCTAATACACAATACACAATTATAAAAAAAATTCGTATTTGGGTTTGTATTTTTTCACCATGAATAGTGACATGCTTGAATAAATTTTTAGAAAATAAAATTATGAGAGATGGATGAACATTTTAGGTAGGCTGGTTGTACCATGATCCAAACACACATGGCTTTGATTTTGATCATGTTCGCATGGATCTTATGAGAAGGTGAATAGGGGGGTCCAAGATATCTGGATGATAAAGACGAAATTGCCCCTCAATTATTTGAAATTGATAAATGTTTGATACCAAATCTACATGATTTAATAATAATGGATGCCTTCGTGGAGAGTGAAGAATCATGCACCAAGCTTGTGAAGGAAAAATCATATGAAGCTACGAAATAAAAAATGGAATCCATCATATCTTATCCTAGGCAACCCATGTGACTACAAAGTTATATTTTTAATATCAATGTCCCTTCATCTTGCCTACATATGGTGGCTGTTCTTTATTTCTTTAATGTTTTTATTTTCTTTCTTGTTTTGTGGTCGGCAATAATAATTGTGTAAGTTTAATAGAATTAGAAAATTGGGTATAAACAATACGAACCTGATTAGTGGAAGGTTTGAGAATAATTGCTTTTATGTACAAATATTAGGCAACAATTAGTAACATGGTTGCATGTGATTTTATTAATTAATTTAGTTTAAAACGTCCCGTCGCATCTATATATCTGGATTTAAATTGAAATATATAATTGAGTAATGGAAGCCAGTCTTAGATTAGAATGGTAAAAACATTTTATCTAATTGTTATTTTTATATAATAAAAAAAAAATCAAATTAGAAAAGATACACCTTATAGAGAACTACCAACCACCTTGTTGAAGATTTACATTAGAATTTACATATTCTATCTAGTTGTCTATTTGTTCCTTTTTTTGGTGAAGGTCTATTTGTTCTTTGAAGAAAAGTCTTCCATAACAATGCATGATTAGTTTACTTACACATCTTTTATTTCGTATCTTAACAATCTTGCAGAATTTGATTAGTATCTTAACACATTATATGGCGGAATCTTTACTTGATTTGGGAATTTGGAGAAGAGGGAAGAAGTGGAATTTGGGGGAAGACAAGAAAAGGAAGTAAAAGAAATCGTTCAAGAGGATATAATGTTGGTTGGCTGAGTTTTGTTGGGACCAGGGGTATTCATGATTATCCTAAAATCCAAACAACTTTTTTTATTTATTTATAATTTTCTAGAAAATTTACAAAAATGAATCTATTAAAAAAAAATACATTATATTTTTAAATTTAAATTTAAATTGTGTGTTATGAGTTTCGTCGAAGATATAAAAATCAAATTAATAATTTGATAAACTAAAAAATTTAATTGAAATCAATTATTATTATTATTATTATTATTATGTTTTAGTCTAAAATGAACTTAATAAAATAAACTCAACCTATATTAATTAAAGAAAAAATTGTATATCACATCATTGAAAATACGTCACATCGTCGTGTTTTAATTCAAAAATATGAGAGATATCAAAACTAACAACTTACAAAATAGGGAATCAATTCCGTAAATTATTAATAATAAAGAGATCAAACGTGCAATTAAGTCAACTATACTTATAATAATAGAAGTATAGAATAAAATTTTCATGTCAAAATAATCATTTTCGGGATTCTAAATTTTAAATTTTTTTTAAAGTTAAATTTAAACACAAAACATGTTCGAATAGTGGTTGAACACACTAACATTCACTGTATCTGTCGATCACTATTATTACAAAATAAATTTATAATTTATTTTTTTAATATTGTTGGTTCAACTGTGGTAGTGTGATGTGATTCACATATTAGGTAAATCTTGAGTATTGTCAAGACAATTCTTCAATAGTAGTTCACAAGACCATGATAAGTATCTAGTATCCAAATTAATATATTTTTAAAAATTTAATTATTTTTCTTGTCATTTTTAATTATACTTATATTGAGTGAATTAATAATATAAAATTTATAACTAAATTTTAAAACTCAAAACTAAAAATAGATTTAGTTTTTGAAACTTTCAAATATGTATTTTCGATTAAAAAAAAGGGGGTTTTAAATATATTCATTCAAATGACTATAGTTTTTTAGAATATACTATTTGTTATAATATTAAAATAAATTTCAAATTTTATTGAATCTTACACACTTATGCATTATATCATCACATTTGTGTCACATCATTTATATGTTTATGTGTCAATATTCATATGCTTCCTATCTAATGATATCTTCTAGAATTATTATTTCGATTCCTTCTTAAACTTTGGTGAGAAACACACTTTAAGTACAAAGTTTTTTCGCTTGCACAATATTAAATCTCAGGTATCAATGGAAAATCTTAGATTGCATAACATATTCGGTGACTTTCTCAATTGAGTCAAAATTTATGTTAATGTCGTTTTCTTTCTCCACATAATTTTATCCATCTTCTATTTTTTCTCTTTTTTTAATCTATGTATTTCAGTTCTAATTTAATACGATTTTTCAGTTCTCACCCCAAATATCAATAGGAAATGCGAGATTGTGCAATCTCTTCACCGACTTCCTCAATTGAGCCAAAACTTATGCTATGTCATTTATTTCTCCATTTAATTTTATTCCTCTTATATTTTTCCTCTTTTTTTTCCTTATATTTTTCCTCTCCACAAAATGATTTTTCTTAACTGAATTTTGACATTTTCAATTCGTTTAGATTTTTAGTTCAACTATATATAGTAGATAATTGAATATAGATAAGTACTACGGTTCACTTGAGTCAAAAGATTACAATGTTAACTAACATAACAAATTTGTTTTCCTAGCCGTTCGGCCATAAGCCTTGACCCAACATATGGAAACATGAATTCACATAGTTTTGTTCACATTAATAGCTCATTATGACAATATTCTTTTGCTCAATGCATTTATAAAAAAAAAAAAAAAATTTGAAAAGTAGTGACGACAACATAATTACTCAAAAAAAAAATGAGAAGAAAAAATGACAAACAATTAAAAAAATATAATTCGTTCATACTTATCTCTACAATTAAGATGATTCCGGTAAAGGAAACCTACGATAAACACCAAAAATATTAATCTTATCTCTAAAGGACAATCACTCCTTGTTTTTTATTGTACCATAACTTTGCATACATCTCTCTGATTAAAAAATTAACAATAAAAAACACAACTTTATTACAAACTTAATTTTATATTAAGTTACTATTGGCAATTCATTAAATATAAATATATCATAATATTTTAATTATATTTTAGTAATTAAAATGTAACAACCATCTTAAATGACACAAAGTATAAAATTAAAACATAATCCTCACAACTTAATTTCATAACTTTATGATTAAAACTAATAATAAAAACCATATCTCTTTTCCTTAAACCTACCTCAATTGGCAAATGCCGATATTGCTAGGTTGGAGCGTAGCTCTGAGTTAATTACGACATCTCTTCTAAGATAAAAAAAAAAAACTTAACTCTTATAATATATTTAATTTTATATTAAGTTAATTTGATAATTTATTACATATAAATACATCAAAATATTTTAACTACATTTTAATAATTATAAGGTAACAACCATCTCAAATTACCAAGAAGTATATAAAAACATAATCATCACAACTATAAAAACCAATAATCAATTGTGAAGAAACAATCTTAGTAGGTTTAAACAAAAATAAATAAATATTCAAACAAAAATATTTTAATAAAAATTAGCAATTTAATTGATAAAACATTCAAATAATTTTAAATGTTTATCTAAAAATAATAAATATAAACTTTTGTACCTTTTATTATTATTATTATTACTATGTTGACACATATATTTACCATGTATATAATACACAAATAACAATGAGTCAATTTAATAAATAATTTTTGTGTCTTTTTCTCTTAATATTTATCCATGCATATATTTACCAAGAGCATTGTTTCGAACGATTTTAAAATATGTAGGAACAAATTGTTGTAATTTTAATAATTTCTATATAATTTGTATACTTTTATTTTACTCAGATAATTTATATACTTTAATAAAAATAGGGTTTACAATTATTAATTGTATAAATCTTCACTTAAATTGTGATTAATATTTTTAATATTGTCCAAAGACTTTAAATCCAATTCGAAACACTTATTAATAAGATTAATATGTTAATAAATTATATATATTACCTTAAAAAAATTAAAATTAAACCCCGCACAAATAACCAAGTATTATTCTAGTTATAAGTAACTCTCGGTATATACATTTAACTAGAATTTGAATGCAAACTAGAATACAATTTTTTTCACTATTTATTTCCTAACAGTAGATACAAATTCCATTAAAACTGGCGTGCTAAAGCACTTGATTACATCAGCTAGAAAATTTATATTGCAAAACTTGTTCTTCATCTCTATATGGATGGATATCTTCTTTTCCTTCTTCAACTATAGGGACAACACTATGAGCTGCAAGGATTGTGTCACCTTTCCCCTACAACCTGTGATTGTGGATCCATTCCACTCACCATTACATGAGGATAAACCTGCAAAATCTCATAATTCGAAATAAATAAAATGCAATACACTCTTTTTTAGAGAAAGAACAAAAGTATTAAATTACAATTCATTCCACTATTGTTGCCTGGTTATTTCTTTCCTCACTGAAGCTAATAGTTCTCACCTTCAACTCCCCTCTGTTAGTTGTTAACTCATCTAATATTTCAGCATTGCCTATTTCCTTTGATCCAACTCTTGGTGATTCAACTTCCTGTTGCAAAGTAACAAACCTCTGTATTAGATTTAACTCATTCTTACAAAACTGATTTGTAAAGTGAGAGGTATCACTCTTTCTTTACTCTTTTAAGACTTTATATATAATTAAAATGTGTAACTTGGATTTTTCTCAATAATCTTTAATATACTAGTTTAATGTGTAAAGCATTAATGAGATGAAAAAACAAGATTAAATTAAGCATAGCATACCCTGAAGGACAAACTGAAGCTTAGTTTTGGAGCACCAGGTATTTCTTCATATTCAGCTGCATCTAGTTCCATAAGATGGTGTGGATTGAACAGCTTGGGTAGTATATGTTGCCTCAATGAGATAAGCAAAAAGAAAGGCAAAGGGAACAACATTCCAGCAATAGGAATCCATGTCACTCCAAAACAAACCAAAAAGTACACACATTGGAAGAGTGTAAAGAAGAATATATATCTGAAAGGTACTGACTCAACAAAGGAAGCATGATCACCTTCCAACAACCTGACAAGACAAATTGGATTTAGAAACATATTTCGATGACAATAGAAGTTTCATGATTTTGTTAAGAGTTAACAGTCATTTGGGTCGTTGAATATGTCAGGTGGTGTCACTATAATTTATGAATGTATCAAAATTACAAAAATATCTTCGAATGTGTCTTTTGCTAGTCAATTTAGTACTTAAACATGTCTTATGTTAGTTGATTTGGTCCTCGGTCCTCGAACGTGTCTTATGTTGTCAGTATAATCCATAAAATTATTAACATAAGACACGTTCAAGAATGTTTTTGAAGTTTAAGTACATTCAAGTATCACAATGAAATCGCCTTATACATTTAGGTACGAAAATGACGGTTTACTCTTTTGTTAAAATGGTGAAAGCAAAAGTAACTTTCACTTACTTGTACCACCTACTAGGTCTTACAAAAAGAAGCAGTATCCTTTCCCAGAATTGATTCCCTGGAAGACTATCAATAGCCATGTAAGCAAAGTAACCCCACAAAACTGAAGTTGGTATCATTTTTATGGCAGGCATAGCAAACACTGCTGCTCCTACAAAGAGTGATTGTAAAAGGTTGCTCACTCTTTGCTCCTTTACTCTCACAGGCAAATAAGTATCAATGTGTTTCTCAGGATCAAATGTGCTCTTATTGTTGTCTCCTTTATCTTCACCATTTAGGACAAACTCTTTCAAATCCTCTAGTTCTTTCACCACTGAATGGTTCTGCACATAACCAAGAGCACTTAGTAACTTAGCTATTTACTACCTCCGTCTCCATTTACCTTTAGCATTTTTCACATATATTAAGAAAAGTATGTACTGTATTTCATATGTCTATATTTAAGTATGAATATTCCTAAAATACCCTTTTATATATAGATTTGTTTAATTTTGACTTTTTATCTTACAGTGCACTTAATAATATTAAGTAAGGGTAAATATCTAGTAATTTAAAGTGATGCATATATTTAAGGACAATTTTTTTCTTTCCAAGAGATAGGTAGTTATAGTATCAATTAGCTTTATTATCAAGAGAAAGAGGGTTAAAGTTCTAGAGTCTTACATCAGGATTATTATTATCCATTTCTATAAACACTGCTTGCATCTTCCCATATATTTCAGAATTGCTAGCTTTCTTCCTTATGCTTTCCTTGGCACTTTTAACCATCTTTCTTCGGATCAACTACCATTCAAAAATGTCACCAAATCACCATAAATTCAATCTTGATAATTACTACAAATCCCAATATTCATTTACTCACCTGTCTCTTGAGAACAGCCAGACTCTTGGTGTGCATAGGGGATTGAGGCAGAACTCCATTTGAAGGGGGCAAGCCAATTAGTCCACAAAGCAAAGTCTGAAAGTTTGATTCAAAGCAAAGCATTATTAAAAAACTCTATTCAAAAGATATATATATAGAGTTTAATGGGTTACACTATCAGTGTAAATTAATTAGAATCTTCAATCCAATGGGAATCCTCAATTTTATCATATTAGAATTCAATTACAAAAATTGGGTGATGTGACAAAATACTTATTCTCATTGGAGATCAATGTAAACCTAACTAGTTTACGCCGACAATGCACGTCCCATTTTCTCATATAAGTTTACCATGAATCCTAGCAACAATATGTCATAGTGATATGCAGAAGGTTTCCTGAGATTGAATTCCTTTTGCTGTGCCAACTGAGATGCAACACTATGGTCAAAGAAGTAAAGTCCTGCTATCATTAAAGCAGGAATAAAAGCAGCAAAAATATGTGCTGGAGAAACCTTCCCCATATCCTGCAGTAGAAATTATTGTCAGTAACTTCCAAAAAACTACTAAAACAAGTGAAGTTGTGTAAGTAACTGCATGCAAAATGGTTTTACTTTGATAACTGTCCAGTGATGTAATGATGCAGATTCCCAAGCCAAAGGTGCAATGAGTCTTCTAGGAACTCCAGAAGGTACTTTATTTGATACTACTATGAATGATAAAGCTGTCCACACCACCACCATGAGAGGAACTCCATAGTCTGCAATGAAACTTCTTAACCATCCTGCTCAATAACACAAACAAATGTCAGATTCCTCACTCCAACAATGCTAATGACGGTTCAAATTATCACTCAGAACTCACTTGACATACCTGTTCCATATAACCATGACCTTGCTCTTCTGCTTTTTAAAGAAGTATAGAGAAGTCCAAAGGTGAATATAATACCAAGCAATCCATTTGCATATAGCCAATGAAATTGGTATTTATCCAATGTTGGATCCACTTCTTTAGGAACTTTAAACTCACTTACCATTCCCTGAACATACAATACAATAACTTGAATCAAAGTCCTTTTTAAGGGTCGGTGTGATAATATTTTCTATTTTCTATTTTTATTTTTTAAAATTTGTGTTAATTTTACTTGCTCCGAAGGAGATAAAATATTAATAAAATGAAAAATTGTTTTTATTTTTTGGAAACAAGAAAATGCCAAAATAATTGTTTTAATTTTTTTCCGGAATGCATCATTCGGAGTTAGCAATTCATCTTCTCTCCATCATAATGGTTCACTTCAAGAGTCTCAAATATCCGTATAAATAAGTTAAAATGAAGACATATTTTAAAAAATGAAAACAAAAAATACTTTCACAAAGTAAACAAACCTTAATATATCACAATCTAACCTTGATAGCCTCTTGAAGGAATAAGACAGTAATCAACATGCCAAAAAGCTCACCAGCAATCCTTGTAAATCTATTGATGATATTGCCAGCATTGAATATTGCTAGAAGAAACAACAATAGAGCAGTCCATACACAAACCCTGAAATGTTAGAACAACAACTGTTAAACAATGATTACATAATGAATGAACTTGAGTTATATAGGAAATGTTTTTCTTACCATCCTGCCCAAGCCAAAAAGAGTTCTCTTCCCAATCCTTCTCTATTTTTAGCAAAATTATACAAATAGGTGTACATAAGGATAGTGGGTTCTGCCACTCCTAGTACTAGTAGAGGCTGTCCACCAAAAATGGAGTGTATGATTCCACAAATGGCTGTTGAAGCAAGTGTTTCCACAGTGCTCAAGCTTCCATCTATATGGTACATACAATCAAAACAAGAAATTGTTAATTGTTCAATTTCATTGCCAAAAATATATATGCATAGAGTTAGTGTATTTGTCGATAGTGCAAAAGCTTAATCAAACTTAATCTTCGTTATACAACCATACATAACAGTCAATATGAGATTTAAGGAAAACTAATCTTGAATTCTTTATCAATCTAAATGGTAAAATAGTTCTTCTCGCTTACTCAGAGTCCCGGATTCGCCGCTGCATTGACCTAATACGCATGTTTGTGTGTGTTACCATTTAGTAGGTGATAGTGCAAAAGCTTAATCAAAATTAATCTTCGCCATACAACTATACATAAAAGTCAATATTAGATTTAAGTAAAACTAATCTTGAATTCTTGATCAATCTAAATGGTAAAAATATTTTTTCGCGCTGACTCAGAGTCTTGGATTCGCCACTACATTAACCTAATATGCACGTTTGTTTGTGTGTGTTACCATTTAGTATCAAGTATCGAACATCCGAAAAGTTTGGTAAACCAACCTGTGTCCCGACTGAGCTGCGCGCCGAAGGCAATAACAGGTAAAGCAGAAGCAAAGAAAATATATGTAGTTGGGGCCAATATCCTGTCATTATACATAAAAACATAGTGTGTTCGTTACATTACATTATCACAAAATTCAAATTTGCAAATTAATTAGTATGATTACATTACATAATTTACATTACATGAATGAATCATGATATTACATAAGAAACTTAATTACCCGGTTCCCGAAGTAAGACCAGAAATCCAATCATCTGTATAGTGTAACGCTCTTCTCCTAAAATCGTTTACAATACCCTTGAATGGTGATTTCAAACTCTCCATTTCTGCAACATTAATTCATATAACAAAAATTGCAGTGTACAATTATTTTCATTTTTCACACTACGTTCAAAGAAAATCAAACAAGAAACAAAAATATAACAAAATCAATTCCTCTTTTTCACTAATTAAACATACAATGCAATGCAATACAATACCATACAATAAAATTAACAAATCATAATTTATTCACCATAATAAATAGAATTGAATAAAACATTAAAATGTATTGGTTAATGCAGATTTTGATAGCACGCACCTAGCGGAAATGTTGTTGAGAGCGTGGCAGAAAATGTACGAAGAATTAGGCACTAGTAGTTTAATTGAACTATTGAAGTAGTAGTAGTAAATAGTAATAGTGTATTTTTATTTTATAGGAAAAAAACTAAAAAGTGATTTCACTCTTTAGTGATGGAAAGGCCAAAAGTGTTTCTAGGACCCAAGAGAATCTCTAAAGTGGTCCATTATGTGTGCAATTTAAGACAAAATGTTAACAACATTGTATAGTTATATATAGTCCTAGTTTCCAACACACTTTTTTTTTTTTTTTGATAAAAAATTTCCAATACAATTTTTCTTTGGAAATAAATTTCATTTAATTAAATAATAAATAGGAGACTTGAAAGCAATGGGAAGGAAATAAAATGGTTCAGTCATCTCTGTGGTGGAATTTGTTTATGTTTTGTTTGGAGATCCATTGAGAATCTCTTTTTCAATGGTGTAATTGTTTTTTTTTCTTTTGTTCCTCTTTTTATTTTGTTGTAGAAAATTAGAAAGGAGGTAAACGTTATTTTTGCCATATGAAAATTTCTTCAATTAGAAAGGAGGTTGGGAATTTTTTTTAACCTGTCTCATGAATGGCATATGTTTAGGTATGAACAGCTATTTTTATGGATTTAGTTGCTTATAAAATACTTCCTCTTGTCCTACAAAACAAAGATTACCAAAAACGAATAAATTTTATTTTATTGGGTTAATTTTTAAAGACTTTTTTTTCCTAAATTTACCTTAACATTAAATGTATTTACCTATTAATATGAAAATTAAGTACAAAAATGGTGTATTAGACATTTAAGAAATATATACATCATTTGTCGTATTGAAATTCGTATCTTTCCATTATATTTGGGATTAAAGATTTCTCCAAAAGAATTTCTGTATAAGGAAACAGAGGAAATATTTTTCTACTTTTGTTTTTCTTAATTAGTTTCTATAATCTTGTTCAAAAAATATTAGTTTCCTACCATTTTTAATTTTGAAATTATACTACATAAGTGTAGTCTTTAGACC
>JBBPBP010000002.1:51706661-51723219 GCA_037974735.1 Cicer chorassanicum | reverse complement strand
AATTTTTTTTGAGAATTAAATTATTTAAAAAAATTTCGAAAAAGAAATGTTTTAGAGTTTTTTTTTTAATTTTAGAAAAATAAATTTTAAGAAATTTTTCGAGAAAAAAATCTCAATTAACAAATGTTGAGCTTACAAACTTCTCACTTAAGTCCACAAAAAATAATAAATTAATAAATTAAAATTTAAAAAATTTATGTTAATAAAAGCCTTATATTAAGTACTTAATAGGAGTTTTTTTTTTTTTAAAAAAAAAACCCTTAGACTTTGGTACGGTTTTATCGACAACTCTACTAGTACTACATGCCAATAATGTTGTAATATTTTATTTCCTGACGTTGAATTTTGGTTATGGTGATTTTCAACCCCTAACCAAGTATATTGAATGAGCAAGGGTGCTTTAAAAATGGAGATAAAGTGATTAGATAGTTGAGATTTAAATCATAAAGTGTATTCACTTCTATTATCAACGAGTTTTTGATATACTATAATATCAAATTTATAGCTTGTTTTTAAACACTTATAATATCGTTTTCTAATATAAATTAGACATGAATTTGTGAAACTACAAATTATGATTTTTATATAAAACGTGAGTTTCAAATGTGAAATTCCGATTTTCAAACATATACTTACGATATTAATTTTATTACTTTATACACTTATCCTATAAGTTATAAGAAATCGAATCAAATAAAAAAAATATTTTTAAAAAAAAATACAATTTCATTCATTTAAATTTTATTTTATTTACTAATTATCTCAAAATATAAATAAAAAATTATTATATTTAGTTAATAAAAAATTAGACTAAATATATCAAATTGTAATCATTGGACAACATTGATTCCGATCAAATCGGAGTTGATGCATTTGATTTTGGTTAGAAGATTCTGATCAACACTTAGTGGTTTTCCCAAGGCATTAAATCAAAATTCTTCATTTTTCACGAGTCCCAACTCTTGATTTTTTTTTTCTCTGCATGTTCCAAATACAGAGTTCTTTTTTATCCAAGGACATTGTTTGGTCATTGAGTTGAGCAAGGGAAGAGATTTTAGGAATTTGGCCTTTTCTTATTTTCTGTATAGATTTGTTATTTCTATCCCATTTGCACTTTTATTATATGTCCATTTCATTCTACTTTACTTTCCATCTCATACACAAAATCTCCTCTTTAATAAGTTTCAACAACAACAACAATAATAATAATAATATTATTATTATTATTGTTATTATTATTTTATTACCCCTATCATTATGATCTAAAAAATAAATGTAACATATATCCTAACACATGCTAAGAATGTTTTAGGATTAGTCCTTAAATCTATAACTTGACAAATAATTTTTTTCACAGGAAATTGAACTATATTCTCAACTTTTTTTTAAAAGAAAAGTTATATTCTCAACTTTCCCAAACACCATAAGTTAATTAAAGCTTGAGAATTTAAACCCCACAAAATTCAGAACCCACATAAAAAAAATTAAAATTTAAAATTTATTTTGTCTTGTCGTGATGAACTCTTTAAAGTGTTTTGGTAGATTCTTTAGCATATAAAAGCAAAGATATTTGTATTTCCCACTTTCTTCTCCATTCTCCAATTTCCATCCATTTCATCTATTCCTCACTTTTCATGTTTTGTTGAACTCACAAAGAGACATGGAAGCTGTTCTTCACCCCAAAGGGTTTCTCTCTCTTCCCCCAAATCCTAAAAACAGCTTCTTAAACCCATCACATGGCTTAAAGCAAAGATTTTTCTCTCCAAATCCCAAAATCCTTGGTGGGTTTTCTCTAACTAATAATGGGTTGCATAAATTCAATAGTTTTAATTTAAAAGGTAATATCTTTGATCAAAAGGACAAAAATTTATTCATCTGCAAAGCTGAAGCTGCTGCTGCTGCTGCTGATGATGATGGGAAACAAGTTTTTGATGAATTAGAAACTGAGAAACCAAAGTTTTTAGATGTTGAAGTTACCACACTCAAGAAGATTATACCTCTTGGGATGATGTTCTTTTGCATCTTATTCAATTACACAATTCTAAGAGACACAAAAGATGTTCTTGTTGTCACTGCTAGAGGAAGCAGTGCTGAGATTATACCTTTTTTGAAAACTTGGGTGAATCTTCCTATGGCTATTGGGTTTATGTTGTTGTATACAAAATTGGCTAATGTTTTGTCTAAGCAAGCTCTTTTTTATTCTGTTATTGTTCCTTTTATTGCTTTTTTTGGAGCTTTTGGGTTTGTTTTGTATCCTCTTAGTAACTATATTCACCCTCAGGCATTTGCTGATAAACTTCTTAGTATTCTTGGACCTAGGTTTCTTGGTCCACTTGCTATTATGAGAATTTGGAGTTTCTGTTTGTTCTATGTTATGGCTGAATTATGGGGGAGCGTGGTGATTTCTGTCCTGTTTTGGGGGCTTGCCAATCAGGTAATCTCATTGTTTTAGTTTTGGTAGTTAGTTTTGTTATTAGTTCATTTTTGGATTGGTTCTGTTATGTTATAGTATGTCATATGATCATTTTTTATTTTTGTATCCTAAACATGTCATCTTAACATCATCACCATGTTGATTGCCTATTGCATTGCATTACTTCAAATTCAATTTGCTGTCTTATTTGTTATCTGTTATAAGTTCATCTAATACAAAGTAGCTTATATTATCTGGCATATGCTACTTTTTACCAAACAAACACTAAATCTTAAGTGGATAAGATGCATGCTATCATGCGACAGCCGGTTAAGATGTTGCATCCTTTCCTTTTTTATAAAACTATTAGAAAGAGGAATATGATGTTGGCCTTATTTGGATTAGTTTAGGAGAACTTTTCAAATAAAATAGGTTTATTGTTCTTTACGTAACTAAACTTCTCATAGGTTTCAAGTTATTCATCGAGGATACGAACAAGAGAGGACAACATAATTTCGAACTTATATGAGAAACTATTTGTTTAAAAAGTTGATAGTATTGGAATGTTCTTTTAATATTTCTTTTTCTGTAAGTACTTGTTGAGGAGTTTATCTGAACTAGCTCGTTATGAAGGAGAATTCTGGTATTTTTTCCCTTGCAGATAACTACCGTTGATGAAGCAAAGCGGTTCTATCCACTGTTTGGACTTGGAGCCAATGTAGCCCTTGTATTCTCCGGCCGGACAGTCAAATATTTTTCCAATCTGAGGAAAACTTTAGGTCCCGGAGTTGATGGTTGGGCTATCTCTCTTAAAGCAATGATGAGCATTGTTGTTGGTATGGGACTTGTTATCTGCGTTCTGTATTGGTGGGTGAACAATTATGTTCCTCTCCCCGCTCGTAGCAAGAAGAAAAAGGTAAAAGTCTTTTGGAAAACAGATACACTACTGACATGTTGATTCCATGGTTTTCACTGCTTAATTTTTTTTGTTTCATTATTGAATCTACTAATTGAGTTGCTTAGATAACTGAAAATGAAAATTCTAAAAAACTATATACTTTATGATAATATTTGAATTGACTGACATTTTATGTTGTTATGAATTCTTGCAGGAGAAGCCGAAAATGGGAACAATAGAGAGCTTGAAGTTCTTGATGTCTTCAAGATATATAAGAGATCTTGCCACTTTAGTGGTTGCATATGGAATAAGCATTAATCTTGTTGAAGTTACATGGAAATCAAAACTCAAAGCTCAAGTACTATATATATATAACTCTTTTTACTTTTGGTTTTTTTACTGACCATTTTGTTCTGCTTTTTTTTTCTCCCTCACACACTTCTGCAAATTATGCAGTTTCCTAGCCCAAACGAGTATTCATCCTTTATGGGCGACTTCTCAACTGCGACTGGAATCGCTACCTTCACGATGATGCTTGTAAGCCAATTTATATTTGACAAATATGGATGGGGAGTTGCTGCCAAGATCACGCCTAGCGTCCTGCTTATGACCGGAGTTGGTTTCTTTTCTCTCATATTGTTTGGCGATCCGCTCGCGCCTGTTATTGGAAAGCTTGGATTGACTCCATTGCTAGCTGCTGTGTATGTTGGTGCCATGCAAAACATATTCAGCAAGAGTGCTAAGTATAGTTTATTTGATCCATGCAAAGAAATGGCCTACATACCCTTGGATGAAGATACCAAGGTTTGGACTCTTCTATGCAACTTTATCATATTTATAACATGAAACTTTATCATATATGAATGAAGATTAAAAGTTATTTAAAGGTCACATTTAGTATTATTATATGATGGAGATATGATATTTTTACACACAAAATTGACATAAAAATCAATAACAAAATAGTTGGTTAACAAAATTCAAATACATGGTTAATTACGTTCAGTGGATGATTAGTGGATATAACAAGTGTCAAAGTTCATGAACCATCCACCGAGTATAGTTAACCATGAATTCGAATATGGTAAATCACAATTTCTAAGTGTTAAAAATCTACATGTAATTGAACACTTGAAAATTATAGTTAACTACATTCACATTCTTGGTTAAATACATTTAGTGAATGGTTAATGAGTTTTATCATCTGCTATATTCATTAACCATCTATACAACATAATTAGCCACATAGTTGCACTCTATTAACAACCATTTTGTTGTCAATTTTTGTGTCAAAATATCATAACTCCATATGATTTTTGTCCTGTTTGAATAAACAATTTACTTAAACAATTATAGCATAAATATTTATCATAAACATGTAAAAACTATTTCTACGTCAAAAGATAAAATTATCTGCTAAATTTCTTTGTATAGGTAAAGGGAAAAGCAGCCATTGATGTTGTGTGCAATCCATTAGGGAAATCTGGTGGTGCTCTAATTCAACAGTTCATGATCCTAACTTTTGGTTCACTAGCTAATTCAACTCCATATCTAGGAGGTGTACTTCTAGTGATTGTTCTTGCCTGGTTATCAGCAGCCAAGTCCCTTGACACTCAGTTTAATGCATTGCGCCGCGAAGAAGAACTCGAGAAAGTAATGGAAAGAGCAGCCGCGATTAATATACCGGCGGTGGCTGAGAATGAAGATGGAAATGGTTCTGTTGTTGCACCTTTAAATCCAGAAGCAGGCGATTACTCAACTAGTTCATCTCAACCTTCAAATACTCACAATATTTAAATTTTAGTTTACAATTCTTTATGTAGAATTGCTAGAGATAGAAAGAATAAGCACCACTCATGATAGAAGTGTTAAGATGAAATGAAACTACTTATTGTAGGTAAAAATATCTGCTTATACAATAAGTTTGTTTTTCTGTTTTTCCTAGTCCTGTTATAACTTATAATCATTTTTTTTTAGTTTCTATAGATAAATGAGTTTATTCTATAAGAAGCATTAACATGCCGTGTGAATGTAGAGTAGTTTGATAGTTACAAAATATAACAAATGAAAGAATAAACTTATTTTGTAAATTTTGATTCTAATTTATGTTGAATGTTTACTATGAGTTGTTATTCTGCCCATTATTTTTGCAACCACGAAATTAAAGAATAGTAAATAATCAATTAAAAGAGAAATTTTTACTTTATAAGAAAATTTAAAGAATATCCCACGTGCACTTAGTTTATGTATGCAAATACTAAAATTACAAATTTAATCCCAGGTGAACTTAGTTTATGTATGTAAATACTAAAATTACAAATTTACAAACATTGTGTAAATAAAGTTCCCTTAAACTTACATTTAAGCAAACTAAGTTCACTTAAGTTACATAAATTCAAATGACGCAAGCATACATAAACTTAGTTTGTGTAGGTTACTAATAAATTGCTGCTATGATGATCTACCATGCATGTCACCGAATCGTAAATACCATTTATGCATTCAAAGAACAACTATTAAAAATATATATATTTATTGAGTATATACAAATTAAGTTCACTTAAGTGTACATAAAATGAATTCAGTTAATCTCATTTATCGTAGAAACTTGAGTGAGGAAAGTTACTCTCCTCATCATATATTGAGACTTGACCTAAATAAGTAGTGCCCTTTTCAACAGAATCGGAATCATAATCAGAATCATCCAAGTTAGAATAAAACTTTAGACTGAATGAGTCTATAACTAAATTCAGGTCAAATAATTACATATTTGGTATTACAGTAAAATTGTTGAAATCAAATTGAATCGCCGTAATTTTCAAACTTGTAAAAATTACTAGGACTCATCGTAATTTCGATAACTCTACCATGTTACCATAGATAGGCTAAATCACTTTAGTGACTATATGCATTCGAACTAGTATAACATTTCAGCATTATGGGGTTGCAATTCATTTTCAATGTAACCGTTGGAAAAATAATAGTACTTGGAGAACAGTGAATCCAATAAATAAAACTGAAGTGGGTCCATCATAATCAGAGGCACAAATTTTTGCCTCGAAAACAACAAATGAAAGTGGGGTTCACGAACTTAGGTGTGGCTTGTTGGCATCAAAAACATAAGCAAACTTTCACATTTACACAACAATACTTAAAAATCATCATAAACTTTAAATTTATATCTTTCTAAGTCAAATATCCATCGTCAAGATAAGTACTATTAAGTTTTTTTATATTGAGTTCATTCTTTATAATTTGTTTATATATGACTATTGTGCTTAATGTATTCACAATATAGTGTGTATTTATATCGATTGATTTTTTGATATCAAAATTTTCTCAACTCACTCCCTCACACTCAACTATCATTTATAATTTTTTTTTTTATTTTGGTGCAAATTTATAAATTTTTATATTTTTATGTGATACTTGAATCTTTTTGGTAGAAGTAGAATTTCTCTCATTCTTAAAATCAAGAATGATAAGTTGATGATGAGTTAGATATAGTGTAGGTATGACATTATTAAGAAAAAAGCAAAGAAGCTCCAATTAATGTTAGTTTATTATCCCTATTGGATTCCTTGATATATAACAATACCTAATCCTTCACGCAAATACACAATATATATAGAGAAAACAAATGAGTCACTTTCAATTTTGAAGGTGTTAACAATGCTGCATCAAAGGATATGAGCAACTTGGTCTGTATCATAGGTGGTCCTATTTCTTTCTCAACAACTTTTTCCACAAATATCACCTAGAAGCCTTAGAAAATTGAAATTCATATTTTCATTAAACTTTATAAGGCAGTAATTTCTAATTATTGACAGACTAAGATCTATATATATATATATATATCCTACATGTACGCTGACCTTGTACTAAAAAAATATTTGAAACCATTTCCAAAAAAAATATTTGAAACTAACTTCAAAGTTTGAATGAATGGAATTAAAAAGTTTAAAATATAGATGATTAATCGTGATCGTTGATGTATAATTTAATGGTCATGATTTACTCATCTTACCATCTCATAGGTGTGTGTAATGAGCCAAATCAAGATTCTACTTAGATGTGTTTTCCACGTACCAATAAAACATATTTTTATTATTTAGCAGCTTTGTGATGGAAACTACTCACCATGCACATAATAACCATATTTATTAGACTAGTTCTATGACACTATAAATAAATAAAATGTGTATTAGTATTGTGAAAATTTTGACCAATAATTTTATTTAATTTGTTCACATAGACATTAATATAATATTTATTAAAGTTGATTAAATTAAAAGTTTTGATACATTTATCTATTCAATTTTGACCTCAGCAATTAAATAAATTGTTTTCATAATCATAAAAAAATATCATTTCAAAATAGACTCAAATGATAAAAGTTAAAAATTTAGTGGTGTTGAATCTAAAATATGATTAAACTCATTTATAGATAACATATCATTAATTTAATTTCATAATCATGTAAATTTTCAAAAGTACTTCGAAAATCCCTATTTCTTGCTATTTTTAATGTAAACTCTCTAAAGGGATGCAACACAATTAGGTCACGACTGTCATCAATTCATCAATTACAAACGAGTAATAAGCTTGTTAGAGTGGTAAAGATTCAAACATTAAACAAGTGCATAGAATGTGAAAGAAAATCCGATTAGGAGTATAGAACCTATTTTGCGTATTCAATAGATTATCCGATAGAGATTAATACCGTTAAACATTATTAAATATTCCGTATCTAAAACAATGATATAAAAAATAGAGACTTCACCTTAAAAACTATTTATAGGACCAAGGAACCTATGTAATCACATAGTTAAAAAATTAGATTAAAAATAATTGAATGAGATTTTAATTTGGTAAATTTTCAATTTTTTATGTGACTAAACAAGTTCTTTGAGGAAATATATATTTTTTTTCCAGTAATTATACTATTGTAGATTTACATCGTTTGATCTTAAATAAAATGATCCGTATTTTAATTTCGTATTTTTGAATTCTCTTTGCAAATTTGAGATTACATGTACGTGCATTTATTTTAAATTTAATCGAAATGCAAATAAATAAAATCTAATCAACCATTGTTTCTATTACATTCTCTCAGTCGACTTATTCTCAACCGAAAGTTGTTAACAACTTTAGTTCAACCATTTAGTTAAACGACAGAAAAATTTAACATAGCATAAATCATATGAAACTATTATATAAATAGGACTATACATACAACTTCCAAGTGCCAACGAAACAAAAGAGACAACATAGAAGATAATTTCCCCTGCACTTAACACAGCAAAATGAAGAAACAATGTTCTGAAGAATCATCACAAACAAGTCCAAACCAAAAATTATCCTTAGAACATTGTTGGTTTGATGATGCATGCATACTTGACATGGATTACTTTCTCAACACTCTTACAAACATCAAACAAAAAGGTGTTCGTTCTGACATACTTTCTTCCATCATCACTCACTATGCTTCCAAATGGCTCCCTCACCTTGAACAAACAACAACAACAAAACCTGAAACTGTCACAACATCATGGTTAAAGAAAAGGTTCTTCATTGAAACCTTAGTTAGTGTTCTTCCACCACCACAAGACAAAGATTCCATTCCATGCAACTTCCTACTTCGTTTACTAAGAACAGCCAACATGGTTTCTGTTGAGTCAAATTACAAAACTGACCTTGAAAACAGAATTTCTTGGCAGTTAGATCAAGCTTCATTGAAAGAACTCATGATACCTTCTTTTAGTCATACTTGTGGGACCCTTTTGGATGTTGAACTTGTTATTAGGTTGGTTAAGAGGTTTGTGTGTTTGGATCATGAAGGAGGTAAAACTACTGCTGCTTTGGTTAAAGTTGCTAAGTTGGTTGATTCTTACCTTGCTGAGGCTGCTTTGGATGCTAATTTCAGTTTGTCTCAATTTGTTGCACTTGCTGCTTCTCTTCCTTGTCATGCAAGAGCTACTGATGATTGTTTGTATAGAGCCATTGACACTTATCTTAAAGTATGTTTTCTTTTCTTTTCTTTCATCTTATTAGTTTCACATTAAATTGCTTGATTTGTAGAGTTAAATTATTCTTTGTTGTTATTTGGGGATCTTATATGTTAGAACAACAACTCATTACAAAAGGTAAACAAAGCCATAAAATGCAAACAATGAAACACATGTTTGGTGACGAAGTTTGGCCAAGTATGTCTACGTCTCCAACTACATAGCAGCTGTAGTTCCGTCTTATTATAAGTGAAAGGAATTATGGTTTACAATGTTACAACTCATTTTATTATCAGTGAACATAATTAGGGTTTACAGTCTCACTCGCTCCGCTCATTTGTCCGTGCCCACTTGTCAATACCTATGAGTCATTACCCAACCGAACAACAATTCTAGATATCAAGAGGAGAAGTCATTCTGGATATCCTAGAAAATGTTTCTAGTTTGGTTGGATGAGATTCTCCAATACACACGATAGTAGGACTTGGATTCCCTGAAGTCAGAAAGTCACATGTTCAAGAGATGTCAACTTGACGTCTCTTATTCTAACTTCACCAAATAGACGTTACAAAATATCTTAAAATATGTACAAAGTGTCAATTTAATAGTAAAAATTTGACTTTATAACCTCTAGGAACAAAGTTCAAATCTCTTCGGCGACAATTATAAAATGACGATTAGTGTTAGTTATAAAATCCCAATTTTGTTTTATAAAATATCTCAAAATATGAACTGTTTGATTTTTATGTAACACATGAGATCCACAAATGTGTATCCACAAAAGTCCAAATCTAGATAGGACATGGATCATAAAGCTAGTTGCAATCAACATTTCTCTACATTTGTTTTTTCCTTTGTTCACATATATACTGATAACTGATGCATGCAAAATGTGATGTACCTATTTTGCTGAAATGGAACATAATTAATGATTACTTGAGTATTAGAAAACTCTACCTAATATAGATGTCAAAGCTTGGAATTTCCTTCCTATAGAAATATAGGTAGTGTATATTTATTACTTGTTGCCAAAAAGCACAGTAGTTTCCTTCTAAATTCAAGTAACATACACATACCATTTATAAGTAGGCCATCTTAGTAGTTAGTCTTAACACATGTTAATTAATTATAATACAATCTTATTCACTTCATGATTAAAATGCATCAATTTTCAGGTCATATCTGATCTAATGTGAGACTCTGGATTTATTTATTTTTGTTATAGGCACATCCGAGTGTCTCAAAGCAAGAAAGGAAGGGTTTATGTAGATTGATTGATAGCAGAAAACTCACACCAGAAGCCTCACTTCATGCAGCTCAAAATGAAAGGTTACCTGTTAGAGCTGTTATTCAGGTTCTTTTCTCTGAACAAACGAAACTTAACCGTCATGTTGATTGGAGTGCCTCTTTTGGTAGTTTGAGGAGTTCGAGTGTGAATGGCGTGTTCGACACGCCAGCACGATGCCTTTCGAAGCGCGAAATGAACACACAGCAAATGGAGATAAAGAAACTGAAGGAAGATGTTTATATGCTGCAAAGTCAGTGCAATGCATTGCAAGCACAGATGGAAAAGATGGCAGAAAAGAAAAAAAGGTTCTTCAAATGGAAGAAGCTTGGTTTTAGTAAAAGCATTGGAGAGATTGAGAATGTTGAACAACAAGAAGTTGAATCAGAATTTGGATTTGGAAAGCAAACACCTATGGACATGAAAGCTAGTTTGTCCAAAGGTAGGACTCCTCAAAAGTGGGGGAAATCACTGTCATGAAAGAGAGGCTTTTTACTTTGAATAACAACATATAAATTAAGTTGTTACATAAGTTTGTTTATTGGAGTTAAAAGTTTAGACTTTGGAAATAATGTAAAATAGAGACAATGGTATTTGGAATAAATTCAATAAAAATGTGGGCATACCAATGTTTTGGATAGAATTAATTCTAGTAAGGAAGTCGAAAGATTCGCCATTAAAATGATTTGCTTCTTATAATTCTTTTCTGTTTTGCATAGATAATTTTCTGCTTGTAATTCTTATAAAGGGAATGATGAATGAGGAAATTATTATAGCAGATGACAGAATTTTCAAATTTCTAGCAGAAGAGAAAAGTATGTGCTTAGCAGGACACTATCAGAAACAGAAACCTAATTATTGCAGCTAAAACAACAAGCTGTTATCACTTATTTGATAACTGAAAAATCTTATACACAAATCAAACAATAATAGAATCAAGCCTATCTATATTTTGCACACTAATATTTCTCTGTTTTTTTTTAGTTTTCACTCACTTATTCATCTAGCATCAATCAAATTGTAATAAAGGGTCAATTAACATAAAAAGTACAAGTCCAATATGCATTGCTTTGAGCTTCAGATGTTCATAGTTTCACTGCTTTCTTGATAGTCTTGATGGATGATTTCATCCCTTGAAACAAAGATGGAGACGAAGGAATTCGCCTCAAGACCTTTGCACTCTCTGATCTAAAAAGTCTTTTTGATAACTTTTGTTCTTTTCTTTTTGCCATCCCTTCAAAACTACCATCTGTTTCTTCTACACAAGCTTCTGCAGAGTAATTTTTATATCCATTAACATCATTCTCTACTTTATCTGAAACTTGTGAGGTTTTCAACTCCTTTTGTGGAAACTTCTGATTCAGCTGTTGGATTATATCTTCAGTCATACAAGAAGCACTTTCATTTGTTTCTTGTGGATAATTTGCTTCACCTTGACTCTCCTCTAAAAGCATTTGAAGCCATTTTTCAACATTCCCTTTGCCTCGGCGGTTCCTGGTTTCTTCGTCTTCCTCGACTTTTGTCTCATGTAAACCTCGGAACGAAATGCCAAAGGTTCTCTTTCCTTCACTGATTTCTAGCTTCTGAAGCTTGTGCTCAATTGAGTTTTCTTCATCCAATGCAACCAATGATTTGGTATTTGTATTCTCCTCTAGCATCTCTTCTGTGTCATTATTATTAGCTGCAATTTTCAGTTCCTCTTCATTTGCAGATAAGCCAGCTTCAGATGCCTTTTGTTCTTCCTCCAACAAAACTCTAAGCTCCTTGTGAAAAGGTGTTCTTGGCCTAGGCAAATAAAGAACATTTTTACTACTTTCTTTCTCGTCTTCAAAAACAGAATCATCTATTCTGAACCTTTTCCTTCCTTGCTCCCATTCAGGTCTAATTTGTTTCTCTATGTCATCTTTTAGTTTATATTTCTTATGAAGCTCTTTCTCAGCACCATCACAAATTGCTCTTTGAGCTTCAAGTCTAGCCATTAACGCATTACTTGCAGCCTGGTTTAATCTTACCTGTTCCTTATAAATCACACTCCTGCACCCAAATAATATAGTTACTTTTATAAATAACCTTTGATTTGGTCCAAGAAAATATCTATATCAACAACAAAAACCAAGTCTTTTCACACTGAGTAGGGTATGCTACATGGATTAAATGACGTCATAATGTTCTTTCATGTATACATATAAAGAAAAGTATTCATTTCAAGTTTGGTTACTGAGGCTTACTGGTGCATGGTGTCTCTAATCATCTTCTCTAGCATGGTCCTGTAAGAAGATTGCGCTTCCGCCAACCGTCTGCATTTTTCTGCCTTCCTCTTACGTTTTATGAGCGCATATTCGAGGTCTTGAATAACAACTTTTTCTTCCTCATTCTTGAGTTTCATTTCATTCACTTCATTATCTAACTTGTGTATTTCAGCCTGCATTTTTGTAGCTTCTTCTCTTTGCTTTAAGGAATCTCTAGCCATGACAATGGCTTGGTAAGGGTTCTTAACAAAATCTGGATCTTCATTTTCTTTCAACACATTGCCTTTTGTTTTTCTTGCAGCCACTGAAAAAGATTAAGACATAACATCAATTTCTAATTTTTAAATTTTCAAAATTAAGATTGATCACACATGATTGATCACATTCATGCACTGTCACTGACCTATTGCAGGAGACATAGGCCTTGTCTTCTTATTGTGATCAAGTTGTCTTAAAGCTAATACATCGTAAGGTTCCCTTCGAGATTCGACAATTGCAGCAGGAGCAAGTCCTACTTCTTCTTTCAAACCAAAAAAGTGTTGTGGAAAAGAATGAGAATCCACTGCTTGTGAATCATGCAATTCATGATTTTCTCCTTCAGAGAACAAAAATGAAAAGCCTCTATGCCTATCATTTACAAAAGCACAAATAACACCACCTTTACCACTTGATGTTTATGAAGAAAAATTGAGAAACATACAACAAGTCTATTGAATCAAAAAACATACCTAAAGTCTGAGTTTGAAGAAGCAAAGATTGACAAAAACTGATTGACAGATATACCCAATTGGAAATCCCACCATGGCACTAGGAATTCAAGTTTATGTTTCTTTCTCTTGCAAACTTGTCGTTGTAATATCCTTAGATTGCTCAGAACAGTTAAGCCTCCCCCTACATTATCATGCCAAATAATCAAAATCATAAATTCATAATAAATTTCAACCTTCTTTACTTTTTGAAAAGCTTTATAAATCTATACATACACATTCATGAAATCTACACAGACACAACCAAATGACACTTACACCAACATATATATATAATAATTTAAAATAAACAGACTGATTGAATGAAATTACATGTGTCCGTGTCACATCATCATGTGACATGTGTCAGACACCAAACACCTCTACAATCCAATGTGTCAGTGCTACATAGCAATGAAAAAGTTCAATGAGAGAGCCTTTGAACTAATTTCTATTTTGTTCTTCCATAATTGCGTTGGTTTATTCAAATTGACTCGAAGTGAATTCTACACATTCTAATTCAAAGAAGAGTAACAAGAAAGTGAGAGAAAGGACTTAATTACTTGAACAAGGAAACCAATGATCAATGTCCCAAGCAAGAGGAGAAGCTGAGTCCGCATGATAATACAATACATTACCATAGCCATCTACTCGAATCACCGCAGGATCAAAACCAGCATTCCTGATATTTCAAACAAAAATAGAAAGAAAAAAAAAATTAAAACAAACACAACACTTATAAAATTGAAATTAATATTTCTAAACATAGATTAAATTACATACCCAAGATGGCTGAGTTGCTTCCACAAAATACCAACAAAGATTTTAGCTTTCGTTGTTGGCTTAGCTTTTGGATCAATAATTGGAAACATCTCATCAAAAAAACTTGCTCTTTCAACCTGAATGAAAAATTAACAAATCCAACCCAGTTAAAAAACTCAATGACCCAGAACTTTATTTACCTCAAAGTTTCAATTTTGAATAAGAAACGAAAGAAAAAAGAGAAAAATTAAAAATGGGGCACCTCATCTTCGTTCAAAGCATAAGGGAGAAAAGTGAAGGGAGGAGCATGGGTATACGGAGTGAAACCACGGTCACGACAGAGTTTAGCATAGGCTTTTGGGTAACCAAGGTTGTCGTTGACGACAATTTCATCGGATGTGAAACCATAATCTTCCGCCATAGTTGTTGAGTTTCAAGTGTTTGCAGTAAATGGTGAGAGCGTGTGTTTTTGTTTTTGTTTTGTTGATAATAAAGGACTCAACGGTCGAATTGGCATAACTTTTTTCAACCGAAAAAATAATAATAAATTCAGAATTGAGTGTTACACGTAATATTAATCATTCCATGTCTTACTTGGGTAACGGTTACATGATAGGAAGTAATAGTATGAGACTATGATAAATGTTATTTTTTTTAAATCGAGATTTTTATGTCAAGAAGTCAAAAAAAAAAAATTTGAAGTCAAATATGACTTACCATTAGTTTTTGTGTGTATTTTGGAAATGCGTGTAAATTATAAAATAAAAAATTAAAGAAAGATAAAGATGAATATATTTCTTTTGTTTTTATTTATAAGTTTTTTCTTTTATGTTTATTAAATAAAATAGAAAGTGAATTTAATTTGTCTATTTTATGTGTTATGTTTCTAAAATATTATTTGTATATAAATATATTTAATTTGACTTTTTATCTTTTAAGATAGAACAATGTAATTAATAAGAGGTACGTTTGAATAAATATATTTACTAAATTGAAAGGTGATTTATAATTAAGGACAATTATACATTTTGACATCAAAATAACACTTAAGGAATTTTTGGAGTACATATCATCCGGCTGCTATATAAAATTTTGTAGGACCAATGTGTCCTTGAATTTGAGATGTTTTTAAAAAAGAAACAAAAAAAGAGAATTGGTTTCAATTGTTGTGGATGAGGTTTTAGATTAGATATTATTGAAATTTTAAAAATAGAAAGATATGGAAATAACAGTAAATTGGGGCCACTACACAAAAAGTCCCTTTTACCTCTCAAAAGAGTAGTGTTTTGTCCACTACTATATAGTTGTTCTTGGATGATAATTAATGGGGTCATTGCTTGTATAAAAGTTAATGATTGCTTGAATCATGAACCATGTTGTTTGTGGGCTTGTAGCAAGTGGGCCTAAGCTTAGCCCATCGAATTTCCCATGAGAAGCCCTTCGTCCTTTGTTTGTTTGGTTTTTACCAAACTATAAATTTAACCTTTACTAAGTATTATTATTTGCTGCTATAGTTTTATTTTCGTAAGCCTATTAATCTAACTTAATACAATTTTTTTACTTACTTTTGGTTGAATTCTAAGTTATTAAGATATCATGTTTTTTAGAACCGGATGATCAAAACAAACAAAAATACACCTAATAAAGCTACATAATAACAACTACACAAGTGTACTAAATCATAGTGAAAAAAATAACTTTACAAAAATTTGTAATGATTTTATTCGCATAACAAAGTTAACTTAGGAAATAAAGACAATTAAGTTTAAATGATTTTAATAATCAAAAATAAATTACAAATGTTTAATTAACCATAATAAAAAGCAACTAGGATTTAAACCTCTCTTCTACATTACCACGATCTCAAATCCCCTAATATATAATTGAGTTTAGGACAATCTCTTAACTCAAAATCCTTTTTATCCAAAAAAAAAATTATAATTCTTGAGCGATAAATTGATTAGCTCAGTCAAATAACAATTTGGTTATTTAACTAATTCAAGAAGGTACATGTAATACGTTTAAGGAATTTAGCTATTTATATTAAATGAAATAGAAATATCGATAAAGAAAGAATTACACATATGGAGACAAGTTAGAACTTTCAATAACTTGTTTTTAAGGATAAATTTTTGCTCTTTTATGTTCCACAATGTGTTTTTTGTTTTTTGTTTTTTTTTTTTTTTTTTTTTTTTTT
>JBBPBP010000002.1:51672473-51687638 GCA_037974735.1 Cicer chorassanicum | reverse complement strand
ATTAAAATTAAAAACTTATTTAACTCTTTCTTTTAATATGTTTGAATTTGATGATGCCCTTTTGGAGAAGCCAAAATTAATTATGGATAAAAAATTGATTTGACATGTTTGAATGCCATCTAATAGAATTAATTATAACTTAAAGTTGTAATTTATAACTTTTAAATACAAATATAATTTTTACATTGAAATTTATTTTAGTAACTTGAGATCACGATATTATAATTTGTAATTTTTACATGAATATAACTAAACATAAACAATATTATATTTAACTCATGTTTAACTAAAATTAATTAATTTTGAAATCAATTTTTAGTCAATAGTTAAACATGTGCAATGTATAAAAAACAAGCAAGAGCATACCTTCAAAATGTACATTGATAAATAAATATGTTTGTTCTTATTTTCTGCACAAGGCTAGCTTCATTATTGAACTCGCTAGTTGCTAAACATAGTTTTGCTTGCTTAAATATAGGTCAATTCATAAGTAGTATGATCCTTTTTTCCATTATCTAAAAATGCTTTTATATAATGATAATGATTGAACCTTCACAGTTTTGTTTTACTAAGATTGAACCTTTACAGTTGGTGATGGTATTTGAAATTTATTTTATGCTTAAATTAAATAATCTTAATCTGACATTCCACAGCTAAGCACATTTTCATATATTCATAGTTTTAATAAAGTAAGCATTAAAATTGTTTTTCTTCCCAAGCTACATGAGAAGGTTATGCTAACTACAAAACTTGGAAGATTATTTCCTTTCATATATATATTGATTGATTTTTTATTTTTTTATGTAGACGATATTTAAAAATATTGATTTTAAATAATTTAACGTGGGAAAAAGAGAAATTAATTTTGCAACAGAGGTGGGTACACATTTTAGATCTTAGGTTGAAATTTTCACTTGTGTTTCTTTTATCAAGCAAGAAAGGGGCCAAGGCCCTTCTAGGCGATTAATTTGTTTGAATGCAAAAAAAAAAATAAAAGAAGTCAAACTGCTGAATGCTTTTTTGGGTCAATAAAACCTTTGAATAGGGTTCAACTGAATTTAAATTGCATTAACTAATTTAATTCAATTTGGTATTAATTCGAGTCCAAATGTTAAGGTTATGATCACTTAAAAAAATATTAAATGCGGAAACGTTATTTGAAATATAAATATTCTAATCACTTTAATTTTATTCATTTTATAAGTATTTTTTTATTTATATTATTAACTTGAATCTGATAAAGTGATTCACAAAATCACCGTTCTATATTTTAACAAAATTATATTTTTGTTGTTCTCTATCTATGTACCATTTTGATATTAATGAAAGAACATATATCTACGAATTAACAGCGTCGATGCTGAGAGAAAATTACTTGGTTTTAAATTTGTTTCTTCCATCAATTTTAGTTATCTCAAACTCAAAGGATTCCAATTTTTATTCAATATTATGACCTGTCTTCAAGATGAATGTAAAATTGAAATTACAGATATTTTTTATTTTATACGGTGAACATTTTTTTTAAAGAATAAATTTTATTTTTATTATTGAAATATCTTTTTGTGAGGTATATACTAGTTTATATTATTAACTATTTTAAATATTTTATTAACTACTAAAATAAAAATTATTAATCTATCACTTTAATATTGTAATTTAGTAGTTAAAAAAATACTCTAAAATATTTTAAAATATAATAAATTATATATATTTTAGTATTTAATGTAGTATTATAAATAATTAATGACACAAATTATATGTTGTATTAAAAAAGTATTTTACTTTTTTAAAAAAAAAAAAATTGTTCAAAAAATAAAATTAAGTATTTGTGTTCCAATATGGATATTCTTTTTTGCTGAATAACGCCAACACTAGCCACCTTGTTTGTTTTATTCCT
Organism: Cicer chorassanicum; assembly: GCA_037974735.1. Taxonomy (NCBI): domain Eukaryota; kingdom Viridiplantae; phylum Streptophyta; class Magnoliopsida; order Fabales; family Fabaceae; genus Cicer; species Cicer chorassanicum. Next base: position 51,685,741 of record JBBPBP010000002.1, on the reverse strand, counting down.
ATAATAATTCCTAAGTATTTTATTATTTTTTGTTAAATAACTCTAGCAAGTGGGCTTAGCCTCCTTGTTTTAATTGAGTAGAAAAAGGTCACCTTGCTTATAATAATAATAATAATAATAAAATACGGAACAATATAAAGCCCCCTTTTCCATAACCATCATCATTCATCATCAAATACTTTTTAACAAAAATAATAATAGATATTTTTTTAAAGGAAAATAACAATAAATATTGAACGGTAAATAAAACCCATAATTATTAAACTCAATTTTAGTTTTTTTTAACCCACGTTTAAACTTAACCAAATTTCCATATAAATATTAATTGACACCGTATTACTATAAGTCTATAAGGTGTACTGATTTGTATTCTTTTAATAATTTATTTCTTTCCTTAGTTTACGCACACATATATTCTGTTTATATTTTAATACGGTATTAATATATAGCGTCTACAATTGCGTCCAAATAACAGTTTACAAGTTTTTTGTTAAGGGTGACTTTGTAAAATTAATTTGACGAATTTAAACATAGTGGAAATCAATTTACTCTAAGAATTATTTTTGTTAATGTCAAATTTAATTCATTTAAATATCTTCTTCGAAGACATTGATTTTTTACTAAAGGGATACATTACATTTTATTGAATCAACCACTGGTTATTATTATACCATCTTAACTATAATGCATACAAAATATTATATAAATTGAATATATTTAACTATATAATATAATATTCAATAACTTTGTACGTGTTATTTATTATAAAATAATTTAAAGACATAGACATAGCATAATTTATGCAACCTACTAAGTTCCAGAACCCGTACCTTTAAGTAGTTGGGTACTCATATTTTAGCATATAATATAAAACCAGCTAACTTTTTATTTTTGTATTATTTTTGCTATATGAAGGAATGTCGAAAATGCATAGTCCTCCTTCTTTGACCATCATATGAAATTAATTTCCCTCGTGTTCTTCTAGTATTATTTTTTTATCAAATAAACAATTCAAAAAATAAACAATTTAATTTCAACATTTGACTCCTCATCGCAGCCTGTTTCTTGTTATCAAAGGTAGCAGTATAAATACAAACATGTCTTCCCATTCCATTTCCATTTCCATTAACACGAACCTCAATACTCTTATTTTTTTCTTTAATCATTCTTTGATTCTTTCTCTGTGTTCTACAATCCCTTTAGTAAGTTGTTTGGTTTTAATTCAAAATAACTACATTGCCTTGAAAATAAGAACAAACGAGCTTGCATTGAAGGTGTTTGATATTGGAGCTGTTAGAAAACAGCAAAAATGGAAGGAACTGATATATACAGAGCAACTAATAGTTTAAGAGCGAGAAGTTCAACTGTTTGGAGAAACAGTGGTGTTGAGGTTTTCTCAAAGTCATCTCGTGAAGAAGATGATGAAGAAGCTCTTAAATGGGCTGCACTTGAAAAACTACCTACTTACAACCGTTTGAGAAAAGGGTTGTTGACTACTTCTCATGGTGCAGCTAATGAAATTGATGTCACTGATCTTGATTTTCAAGAAAAACAGAAACTTTTGGAGAGGTTGGTTAAGGTTGCTGAAGAAGATAATGAAGGGTTTTTGTTGAAACTCAAGGAACGAGTTGATAGGTAACTATTATAGAAGTAATTTTGCTACATTGATTTCTTTTGTTATTATTGTTCTCTCATAACTCATCATGCTTTGTGTTTTTGTTTCTAATTATAGAGTTGGACTTGATATGCCAACAATTGAAGTTCGATATGAGCACTTGAAAATTGATGCTGAAGCTTTTGTGGGAAGTAGAGCTTTGCCTAGTTTCATTAATGCTGCTACTAATGTTGTAGAGGTAATTAATTAAGGACAGATCAGAAATTATATATGCTTCATAAAATATGGTTGATGGTTTTTCTGTGTTCTGTTTTGATATTGCAGTTGAGCCTCACAAATCATAATCTTTCTTTGTTATCAGGGTTTGTTGCATGTGCTCCATATTGTCCCAAGCAAAAAGAGACATGTGGCAATTCTTAAAGATGTTAGTGGTGTTATTAAACCTCGAAGGATGACACTACTTTTAGGTCCTCCTGGTTCAGGAAAGACCACACTACTTTTGGCTTTATCAGGAAAGCTTGATCCAAGTCTCCAGGTGAATTAGATCTCCCTTTAATATCGTCATTATCATATAATTCATTAGTACAAAGATAGTAAGCTTTAATGTTTAAAATTATCTAATTTGGTTACTTATGTTTAATTCATACAGTTATCTGGGAGTGTGACTTACAATGGACATGGACTGAATGAATTTGTACCTCAAAGAACCGCTGCTTATATCAGCCAGCATGATGTTCATATCGGAGAAATGACCGTGAGGGAAACCTTGGCTTTCTCCGCAAGGTGCCAAGGAGTTGGATCGCGTTATGGTTAGTCAATTTTTACCAGTTCAGATTTACCACCTTGTGAATGTTTTCAAAATCTAATTTGGTATGTGGATAAAGCTTAACTTGTTATTATTTTTTGGATCGATAGACATGCTATCCGAGTTGTCTAGAAGAGAGAAGGCAGCAAATATCAAGCCTGACGCAGATATTGATGTCTACATGAAGGTATACATAAAGAAGCTATTATCAATCTTGAAATAGTAATTAGATATGCTTTACTGTCTTTTCATATCTAATTGTATTTTGATATATAACAGGCAATTGCAACTGAAGGTCAGAAGTATAGCATTTCAACGGATTATGTACTCAAGGTAATACTAAAATGCAGTTCAATAATAAGTCATATCCTCTCATAATAGTTAGATCTTTAAAAATGTTTGACTTTAATAATAAGTACTTCTAAAGTGATTAATACGATTAATTGCGATTGGTTGACAATGTAAAACTTTTTACAGTAACAGTGTATCAAAATTAAACTCATATTTCATTTTTGATTGGTTGTTCCCAATTAACATTGACCTTCCATAGGCTCCTATCATGATTTTCATGCCATACATAATAAAGTTATGTTTCACGTTGTATGTTGAATTTCTTCTTATAAGCCAAAGGTATTCGGGTTTATGTTGTATAATTTTGCAGATATTGGGTTTGGATATATGTGCTGATACCATGGTGGGAGATGAAATGTTGAGGGGTATCTCTGGAGGACAAAGGAAGCGTGTCACTACAGGAGAGATGTTGGTTGGACCTGCGAATGCATTGTTCATGGATGAGATATCTACCGGACTTGACAGCTCCACAACTTTTCAGATTGTGAGCTCTCTGAGGCAATATGTTCACATTATGAATGGCACTGCAGTTATATCACTGCTCCAACCAGCACCTGAGACTTATGATCTTTTTGATGACATTATCTTAATCTCTGATGGCCAAGTTGTGTATCATGGCCCTCGTGAATACGTGCTTGACTTTTTTGAATCTATGGGATTCAAATGTCCTGAGAGGAAAGGTGTTGCTGATTTTCTTCAAGAAGTAACTTCAAAAAAGGATCAAGCACAGTACTGGGTGCGCAGAGACCAACCATACAGATTTGTAACTGTTACTCAATTTGCTGAGGCATTTCAGTCATTCCATATTGGTAGGAAACTTACTGAGGAGCTTTCTGTTCCATTCGACAAGACGAAAAGCCATCCAGCTGCTTTAACCACCAAAGAGTATGGTCTTAACAAGAAGGAGCTCTTAAAGGCTAACTTCTCAAGAGAGTATTTGCTCATGAAAAGGAATTCATTTGTTTACATCTTCAAGCTAACTCAGGTTGGGACTCTTTATGTAAATAAGTTAACAGATACTCTTTTTCATTTATGCATTCATGATTATGATATTTTTTACTCAACATTTTTCCCTTGATGTTTTGTTTTTCAGCTTTTTATCATGGCATTGATAGCAATGACACTGTTTTTTCGGACTGAGATGCATCGCGATAATCAGGGCGATGCGGGTGTTTACGCTGGTGCTTTGTTTTTCACACTAGTGACGATTATGTTCAATGGAATGTCCGAGATTTCTATGACCATTGCTAAGCTTCCTGTTTTCTACAAGCAAAGAGACCTTCTCTTTTATCCCTCATGGGCATATGCTATTCCTTCATGGATTCTCAAGATTCCTGTTACAATAGTTGAAGTTGCTCTTTGGGTGTTTCTCACATACTATGTTATTGGATTTGATCCAAATATTGGGAGGTAAAAGAAGTTGCTTTTATTCGCTTTGGAGGATGTGATATTGAATTCTACTTATACTAACTAGTTTGCATTTGCATGTTACTTATGATGTGATGTCTTGAATTTTGGGCAGGTTGTTCAAGCAGTTCCTTATACTGTTTTTCACGAGTCAGATGGCTTCTGGATTGTTCCGAGCCATTGCAGCATTGGGTAGAAACATGATTGTAGCAAACACATTTGGGTCCTTTGCAGTTCTCACTCTTCTTGCATTGGGTGGCTTCATTCTCTCAAGAAGTAAGTTAAATTCACTAACACATTTTAATTTTAACCAAAAATAAATAAATGTTGTATTTTTTTCTTTGCAATAGAAAACTATGTTGTTAAATTTATTTTATTTATTGTAATGAAATGAAACCTTAATTAATTAATGCTTCTTGAATTTTATTTCTAATGTAACAGAGGATATCAAAAGCTGGTGGATTTGGGGTTACTGGATCTCACCTTTGATGTATGGGCAGAATGCTTTGATGGTCAATGAATTTCTTGGGAACAGTTGGCACAATGTAATTTCTTGAGCTTGCTTGCAACTTTATATATCATCTACTTTTGATCGAGAATATTACAAGCCTAATCTATTTTATACTTAATTACAGGCTACTTTTGATTTGGGAAAACAATATCTCGACAACCGTGGGTTCTTCCCACATGCATATTGGTATTGGATAGGCATCGGGGGATTGGTTGGTTTTGTGTTCCTTTTCAATGCGTTGTTTGGAGTGGCTCTTGCTGTACTGGGCCCATTTGATAAGCCTCAAGCTACAATAACTGAAGATTCAGAAGAAGTTGTCGAAGAAGTTGAATTACCACACATAGGTGAGCTATTTTGATTATATGCACATCATGTATGAGCAAATTATAGGTGGCAAACATAGAGTAAGTCGTCATATAGCTTTAGTAGCTGAACATTTTTTCAATTATCTTTCAGAAAGTTCAGGAAGAGGCGATTCTGTTACAGAGTCCAGCCATGGAAAGAAAAAGGGAATGGTTCTTCCATTTGAACCACATTCTATCACTTTTGATGATATTGTATACTCTGTTGACATGCCAGCGGTAAGTAACAACAAAAGTGATATATTCAGCATTTAGGTTTCTAGCTTGACTCTTATTTCAATCTAATATATAATTTGAAACACTAACTCTTTTGATTTCTCAACTGGCAGGAAATGAAGGAGCAAGGTGTTCAAGAGGACAGATTAGTGCTTTTGAAGGGCGTGAGCGGCGCATTTAGGCCCGGTGTTCTCACGGCTTTGATGGGTGTAAGTGGAGCTGGTAAGACAACTTTGATGGATGTTCTGGCCGGTAGGAAAACCGGTGGATATATTGATGGAAGCATCAAGGTTTCTGGATACCCTAAAAAGCAAGAAACATTTGCTAGAATCTCTGGCTACTGTGAGCAGAATGATATCCATTCACCTCATGTTACAGTTTATGAGTCCTTGCTTTACTCAGCATGGCTTCGTTTACCTTCAGGAGTTGATTCCAATACCAGAAAGGTTAGTTAGTAGTTGTAGCATAGGAACTATGCCCTTTTAATTTTCCTTTCCCCTAATGAAAAGTTTAAGCTATTAGAGGTTTATTGTTCTAACTTTATCGTAAATCACAAATGGTTACAGATGTTCATTGAGGAAGTCATGGACCTGGTGGAGCTGAACTCATTAAGGAACTCCCTGGTTGGTTTGCCTGGTGTGAGTGGTCTCTCCACCGAGCAACGCAAGAGGCTGACTATTGCAGTCGAACTAGTAGCTAATCCATCCATTATTTTCATGGATGAGCCTACTTCTGGTTTAGATGCAAGAGCAGCTGCAATCGTTATGAGAACCGTAAGGAACACGGTGGACACGGGAAGAACAGTTGTGTGTACCATCCATCAGCCTAGCATTGACATATTCGAAGCGTTTGACGAGGTATGTAGAGAATGGTGCTAATAAATAAATTAATGACGAATAAAGACTACCTTTTATAATTTTTTCCTCTCAATTTGAGTTGAATCTGACATATTACTTATATGCAATTCTAGCTATTCCTCATGAAGCGTGGAGGACAAGAAATATACGTTGGACCACTGGGTCGCCATTCTACTCATTTGATCAAGTATTTCGAGGTAGGTTCCTACTTAAGATTACTATTTACTTAAGTGGATGACTCTTACTTCTTAATTGTAATTACTAAGTTTTTCAAATAACTTTCATTGTCCAGAGCATTGAAGGGGTGAGTAAAATCAACGACGGATATAACCCAGCAACATGGATGTTGGAAGTTACAACTACAGCACAAGAACATAATTTGGGAGTTGACTTTACCGACTATTACAAAAATTCTGATCTATATAGGTAAACCAATGCATATAGATATGAATCTATAAATAAACTATAGTAGCAGTTGCTGTCATGTTTGTTTTCTTGATTTGCATCATGCTTAAATTGTTTTATATGGCTCTTCAGGAGAAACAAGCAGCTTATACAAGAATTGGGCCAGCCTGCTCCTGGTTCAAAAGATCTTCATTTCCCTACGCAATTCTCACAGTCTTTCTTGGTCCAGTGCCAAGCCTGCTTATGGAAACAACGTTGGTCATATTGGCGTAACCCACCATACACTGCTGTGAGGTTTTTCTTCACTACATTCATAGCCTTGATGTTTGGAACAATTTTCTGGGACCTTGGTGGCAAACAGTAAGTCAAGCTATATTTAATGTTCTAACAATATATTTTGTTATCTCTATATCTATTTACACTGGAATTCTAATTCTATTTGGTTACTTGCAGCTCAAGTAGACAAGATCTATTGAATGCTGTGGGTTCCATGTATACCGCTGTTCTCTTCCTTGGAGTACAAAATTCTTCTTCTGTGCAGCCAGTGGTTGCAGTTGAAAGAACTGTATTTTATAGAGAAAAAGCTGCAGGAATGTATTCTGCTTTACCCTATGCATTTTCACAGGTAACTATAATCATTGTTTAATCTACTGACATTGTTATTACTTTCTTTAGTTTGCAAACTAGAAGTTCTCGTATTAACACCTCGATTTTTGTCACAGATTTTGGTAGAGGTACCGTATGTCTTTGCTCAAGCCGTGACTTATGGTGTTATAGTCTATGCCATGATCGGATTTGAATGGACCGCAGAGAAATTCTTTTGGTATCTATTTTTCATGTACTTCACATTGCTCTACTTCACCTTCTATGGTATGATGGCTGTGGCAGTGACACCAAATCACCATGTTGCTTCCATTGTGGCTGCTGCATTTTATGCAATTTGGAACCTCTTTTCAGGATTTGTCGTCCCGAGACCCGTAAGTATAGAGTACATTGAGAAAGAATGTTTCAGTGGATATAAAATTATATGTATGCTAACTCTTAATTTTCTTCTTCTTACCTTTTGATAACAGAGCATTCCAATATGGTGGAGATGGTACTATTGGGCTTGTCCAGTTGCTTGGACCATTTATGGATTGGTTGCATCTCAATTTGGTGATATAACAACTGTTATGACGTCGGAAGATAAGGATGTGAAAACTTTCCTTGATGACTTTTTTGGTATCAAACATGATTTCATAGGAGAGTGTGCAGTTGTGGTCGGTGGAATTGCTGTCTCCTTTGCATTTATTTTCGCTGTTGCAATTAAGGCCTTCAACTTCCAAAAGAGATAGATTGTACTCTTTCTCCAACAAGAAGGATTCTTTGTATTTTGAATTTTTTTTTCCACAGGTTTTACTTTACCCGTATAGTTTTTGTATCTATCTTCCATGCAGTACTTGCTTAGGAATCTTATTTTACTCTACTGCCAATTTGCAGCTTCTTTTGATAAATGTACAAGCATATGAATGAAATAATAATTTTGTTGTTTTAATTTGATTATTCATTAAAAAAATTGAGGCCTTCCTTTTATAATCACTTGAGTTCTTAATTCTCTATTCCTTCTCTTGATAATTAAATATTCATCCTTAATGCTGGATTTGCATGCAAGAAGATATGACTGAGCTGTGAATGTACCAAAATGATGTCTATGCAGTGTTATTCCTCCCCAACTTGTTTTTTTCTAATAAAATTTTATTCCACAACTAAGTTATATGTTAACACTGATTCAAATGATATTTGCTATGTTATACCCCAGATGGAAGAGGCTAGTAAATAGTATTTAATAGACAATTAAAATGAAATGCATGTAAACATTATTAACATTAAGATTTATGAGATTTGAGTGTTGTCAAGGCAATGCTAGACATTTAAAAGTGTGCATAGTTTCTCAAGACTGTGGTCTTTATGACTTGACTTGAAGGAAGTTCAAGTATGAAGTTCCTGCTTAGTGATCCAACAATTGTGTTTTGGTGTTGATGATGGTTCATACAATCCCTTTTTTTATACATAGGTTGGTTCATACAATATTAAAATGGAGAGAACTTAGGGGTAATTTAGTGTGAAATTGTGTTTATTTTAAGTCGATGATAGTCTTAAAGACAATGAAAATACGAAATGTTAGTTAGTAAAAATGCATTTTTGGACATAATGAAAATAATTTTTCGACATTTTTATTATTTATAAAAATTTAAATAATTGTTTACTTCAAAATTCGCTTATATCTTTACTAAAAAAGTAAAAGAAAAGAAAATATTTTCACAAAGGTGAACACCCCTAAGAAATTTTTGTTTCAAACTTTTTTCTTCTTCTAATAAACGGACCAAGGTCCAACAAGCTAGTCAATTTATTTTGAATTGTTGAGAGCTTCTCCTCCCCCTCAATGCACTCTAAATTGACTAATTCATAGGTGTACTTTGACAACAACAAAAAAATATATCCAAAATGATCAATTAAAAGATGTATTTTGGAGGCTTTCGAGTATATAGAAATTAGAGACAGAAATAACCTAAGTTATATTTTGACAAATTGCTCAATTTGAAGATGTATTCTAAGAGCTTTTAAGAAAATAGAAGCATGTGTTACAGGATTAAAAAGCCCAAGACCATCACGCCAATAAAGTTTATTTTCCTTTATAAACAAAAGTTTAATAAAACATATCGCCGTTGCCGGGGATCGAACCCGGGTCACCCGCGTGACAGGCGGGAATACTTACCACTATACTACAACGACTTCTTGTTATTTCTCCTTCCTAGGATCTATAAAATAGTTTTCTTTTGTAGATAGTAATTTTCCTTGCAATTTGTTTATATTTGTGTGCCTATGTTTCAATGTCATTTTTTTTTTTTTAGTCATCAATGTCATTTTTCTCAGCATTTTGTGTACTATTTATCGACCATGTTTTCCGTGGAGGAAATTACTAGCTTTGTATTGGCCCTTTTCCTATGCTACTTGTATGTGACAAGTTAATTGAGGATTTTAGGCCACTTGTAATAGGACATTTTTTACTTTTGCTTTTAAATGGAAATGAATTAGATTTGGTTGCCTTAGTTAATTGAGATATGCCGTTCCATTTGTGGTATAGGAAAAAAGCTAAATCATGTAGCCTTGTCTTTTGGTCTCTCATCAATTCATAGCTTCTTCAATCACTTGCCATATATAGCTTTTAGCTAGGCTTATTGGATAACCTCCTAGTAGACATTGCTTCTTGAATCAGATTCAATTGTACCACTAATTATGTCATTGGTTCATAAATCATCAACCAAATAACAAAATATATGTAAAAAAATAGTTTTAAAAAAATTGATTGTGAATATTTTTTCTTATATTTTGTTACAATTTTTTGAGTACATATTATGTTACAATTTTAAGAGCTTTTTTTAATAAGAGTGTGCCTTATAAAACATTAAAACCTAGGATTAAAGAAATACTTTCACAAATATAGATTTATATGATTTTTAAAATGTTTATTTATATGTTGCATACTTATGTGAGAATTGTAGATTCTTAAGTCGGTTAAGATTATTTTCTTGAATTTAACCACTTTAGATCGATAATTCATGCTTAAGAATAGACATTTCGAAAATAAGTTCATATAAACATCTCTTTTAATACAAGGACGTAAATATATATATATATATATATATATATATATATATATATATATATATATATATATATATATAGTATGGAGTTTCAAAACCTGAAAAATATATTAATAAATTTTATTTATTTTTTGTTCAATTGATACAAGTAAATTTTAATAGTGTGACCTCTCACATAACCTCCTCTTATGATTTTAGAAATAAAAATATCCAAATATTCCTCTATCTTCGCACCCGATTAGCTGGAGAAATCTGCACTCGTTTTCATTTTTGTATTTAATGTGAAATTTAAGTTTTCATTTTCGTCCATGACGGGGTTCGAGTTTCTTCACCCGCACCCGCACTCATTCGTATACATAAAATAATAAATTTAAAAGTCATAATTATTATAATTAATATAATAAAACAATTATTATTATATAAAATAAAATTTAAATCATATTTTTTATAGAGAGAAGATTATAATTTTTAATATTGAAAAAAATATTAAATATATTGAATATGTACATGTATATAAAATTTAAAAATGACAGTAATATTACTAACAGGTCGGGTTGGATATGAACACCCTTAAATCCGTCCCCGCCCCTAAATTTTAATTTCAGAAAAACTAGTATCCGCACTCAATCAAAATAAATTTTTTCTACTTAAATCGAAACAAATTCAAATGGATACATGCGTGCGAGTGTGAGTTGTATTGTGATTCCTATTTAAATTTCATTAACTCCAGCAGTATCTTATAGCATCCTTATTCTAAATATAACTAATTTGACCATATTCAAAATACTCTTCGATAAAATGAGTTCTCATATACAATTATTTTCTTTATTACATCTAATAATTGAGACCGAAGGGTGTGATTAGCAATTGAAACTACTACTTATCAGCAAACAGATTTGTTTGATTGATCATTGTTTAATGCAATATCTAAGCCACAGGAACCTCATCATCTGAATGTGATGGAAATTAATCACATAGACAATATATAATTATAAACCAAAATGAGAAAGGACAGTGCAACAAGGAAGCATATGAAAATAGAAAAAGTCAGTGATGATTGTGTTGCTTCCAATTAGGAGCTATAGCCTCCGTGCGGCTTTGAAAATGATATGATTTTGGATTTTGTAGCCTTTTCTTTAATTTCTAATCAAATATAGACAAACCCAATGAGGTTACACATTGATAAGATTAAAGATAATAAATTAATAAATAGGGTTTCTATAGTCCAATTTTCAAAGGTGTCGTTTTTTAAGTTTAATTTTTTTTGGAAATTTACGTATTTGTTTAAATAATATTCATGTTAATATTAATTTTAAATTTATTTATTTTTCAATATTTATAACTTTTGCATAATTTATTTGTATTTAGCTATAATATTAACAGTAAATTAAAAAAACATTTAAAAATAATTTCAAGAGTCACGAAAGCGTTAGTTGTTATTATTTTAGTCTATCCTTAATTTTTCCTCAAAAAGTATTTAAGAAAAAACTTAATTTTAATGTTTATAAAAAAGAAAAATTGAACCGATTTCATGTTTTTAGACCGAAACCATATAATTAATTTCTCTTAAATATATACACTTTCCTAAATTAAACAATATTCACACTAATCAATGGTCTGGAAGGTATAGTGGTCATTCACAATTGGAAAAGACATTAATTAATTGACCCAATGAGGAGAAATTCAATGCTTATTATAGTTAATTTGTTTTGTTTTAATTGTCACGGGATGCTAGTACCTTAGTACTACTTTTTTAATACTACTTTCTTTTCATAATATAAATAATAATATAAATAAAAATGAATGAAAAAAAGTTCACGTATATAGTTCACCATTTAAATTATATATATATTCACTTTTTAAAAATATTTTTACTTATATTTTGAGATGGAAATCAACATTTAAATTATATATATTTATTTTTTATAAAATACTTTTACTTATATTTTAATATATACTTGTTGCTCGTGTGGTGGGATCAGATTTTGGATCATAATCAAATTCAAAAGGTGAATTGAAGCCATGTTGAAAAGTTTGATGGAAACATTCTTTTTATATATAATAATTAATTAAAATTAAATAAATTGGTGTAAGTAAAACATCTCATTCACAAAATCGTAATGCAAATCCCGCTAGCTAGCTCTTAAGATCTTAATTTATAGTTGATGTGATTTAGATTATTCAAATATATGGTGATTGAAGGATAGAGAAGCTTGATTCTGATATTTGACAAAAACAATTCAACAGAATCATGCAACGCTGATTATATGTTCATTGAAAAAAGCCATATATTGTCCATCATGTGATATTTATGTATTAATTGTGCAACCCAATATTCATTGGAAGAAAATAGTTTGTTCAACTTTTTAATTTTAATGTAAATAATAAATATCGATATTATTAAGTTAAACATTATATCACGATATTAAATTTTAAAATTTATGTGAATTTTTAATAATATTTACGATCGTGTTTAAAAAACAATCAATTCATAATAATTTTAGAAAGTATTCTTGAAGATTCCATTTGGCCATATTGAAACACAACAACAAAACTTTCACCACAAAAGGGGTTTGCCGTTTCTTATCGTGATTAATGATGTCACAAATTATTTGTTTAAAGATGGGATTTTGGTGTCTTTTGCTTTGAGGGAGTCACTTCAATCATTCCCACGATGGAGTCTTTTTATGATGGGAAAACTAACCTAATTTTTTATTTTTATGAGGGTCAAATAAAAAAAAAAAAATCAATATATTCAACTTAATCATTCAGCTAAAAAATTCGTAATAATTCTTACTTATATAAAATATAAATTAAATTTGTAATAAAGAAACTAAAAATCGAGAATAAATATTTAAGAACGTAGTGTTCAACGATGTTTTAAAGAGTCAAATTTTTTAATTATTGAATTTATAATAACTAATAATATTATTTTCAATGTAAATCGCTAAACTATTTGTAAAAAAAATATTTCATCAATTTTATTTATGAATATGTCTTGAGGATTTTTACGGCTAAAAATGTATTATTTAAAATTGTAGTAGAGATTAAAATTATCAAAACATACTAATATATATATATATATATATATATAT
>JBBPBP010000002.1:51649409-51662194 GCA_037974735.1 Cicer chorassanicum | reverse complement strand
AACTTAGTATCCTATTATATATAACTATAAATTTAATATTTTAAAAAAATTAGTTATTTAATTGAATAAAGAAGGATATAATTATAAATAAAATACATTAAATAAATGGTAAAACTAGAACAAAAAAATTACACCAAAACTTAATATTCATTTATATATAGTTATATATTACTTTATTGTGTGATTATTTATTAAAAGTACTAGTAATTATAAGCAGTATTTTTTTTGGTCTTTATTAATTATAAACAATATTCTATATTAAAAAAAATTAATTTATAAGTGTCTTTCCTAAAAAAATGTTAATTTATGAGTATATTAAAATATGGTATATAGATACCCAAAAAATGGTATAGAAGTGTCATATTTTTTGTGAAAATTTCAAATATATAGGCAAATTTAAGTTGAAGTATGATATGGTGTCGGACACTGGTCGAATCGAATGAGTTGGTCATGACTCTTAAAATACATAAAAACCAATGTTTATTTTTAAAAAATAAATCATTTTTTCATCCACATAAGATTTATGCCGTTTAAGTAATGATTCACTTTAGTAAAAAAAAAGGAGGAATGATTCACTTGTTGAACTATACGTCCCGTTTATCCAAAACCATATTTGAGTCAATGACTCGGTTTGATGGTTAAAAAAAAAAAAATCATGTTATATGTTTTTAAAATTACATTAAAAAAAATTGTGTTGTTAAGAACAATCAAATTTTTGTCTAAAATTTGTAGCTACTTTTGGAGTTCCATTTAATTATGACATAGACTTAAATTCCCCAACATGAGTTCCAGTAACTTGTGCATCAATCACAATGAACCTTAATCGTGTTCCATTACAAAGCAATATTGATTCATCAGTATTTTACAGTGATATCACATGAACTCCTTTTTTTAAAATGCAATATGTGATTTGGAATTCCAAAACATTTGATCTCATTCAAATATTTGATAGTTAACGAACAATTATTTATACCAACCTCTTTGATCAGATTTACAAAACGAATCACAAATAAGATATCATTTCCCTTCATCGGATATCATATAAAGTTAATGTTGTTATATTTCGGTTAAATACCACCCGGAGTCCCTTAACTTAATTTCGATTAACGATTTAGTCATTTATCTTCTTTTTTTTCCCGATTTGGTCATTTATGTTTTTAAATAATTTCAGCGTTACCCTTTAAGTAGGGTTCTGTTAAGAAAAAGTTAAAAAATCTCTCATCTAGGTCATTGCATATGTTCATCAAACCTCTACCCCATAGCTTCAGTTTTAACGAATCAATTCTACTACCAAACTTAGATTAAACTTTGAACATTTTTCTGAAATATTTCCAAAACACAAAGGGTAATTTTTTCTGAACATGGTGGAAGAATTTTTTTTAACTTTTTTTAACGAAACCCCACTTAAAAGTTAACGCTGAAATTATTTAAAAACATAAAGGACCTAATCGAAAAAAAAAAAAAAAAAGAAGATAAAGGACCCTTAACTGAAATTAAGTTAAGGGACCACGGGTGGTATTTAGCTTCTTTAGACTAATAAATTTATATTTTAAGTAGTTAAATATATATTGTTAATGGTAGTTAAATATAAATATATATGTTCACCATTGTTTGCCAAAAAGACGCTAAGATGAGAACATCTTCGAGCATTTTTGCACTATATATATAGGCTCCCCTCGGTTCATCATCATCATTATTTATTATTAACACAATAAAAAAATATTTTTGATAATTTATCATTCAGTTGATTAATAATATTAATATAATTAAACGAATAGATGTAAATAATTTCTTTTATCATTGGCAAAAAATTACATAAAATTCCATCTATAAATATATGTACGATGCACAGATTTTTGACAAAATATAAAACACACTATTAGTAGAGACTATATAGTAAATATATTTAGTCAAAGAAAAAAAGTCTTACGTAAATACTCTATGTAGATGGAGAACTTAACAAGTGGTAGAATTTAAAAAGGAAAGCATAATAATGCATGTCATGGATTAATTATTATCACAATAAAAATTCTTAAGTAAATATATTAAGTCAACATTATCACAGTAAAAAGGAAAACTTAATAAGTGGTAGAATTCAAAAAGGACATACTATATATATATATATATATATATATATATATATATATATATGACATCAACGATTAAAACTGACTGCCACGCGCATGTAACAATCTAGTCAGTCGGGCTTGGTTTGGTTTGGGTTAAGTGATTTATTATTTTTCGGGCCACAATTTGCAAGATAAACCAAGACTCGGTTTTCTATTGTGTATTTTGTCTGTTTTATCTAAGGATATTGTAGAACGTGGATGATTGTCTATCTTACACAATTTTGAATAGTGTCGTAAAACGTAGAGAACGACTTAATCTATAATTCAGTCTAATTATATCTTCAGTTACTGAAAATTATTTTTATAATAGTTTTTCGAAACTAAAAAACAATAATAATTATTAATAATATTTACTATAATTAATAAAAACAGAGTTTCATTAAAAAAAAAGAAGAAGCTATTATTAATTAATAAAAACAGAGGATGAACAATTGTGGCCCTTTTCATGTCTTGATGACATGACTATAGTTCATGATACATGGGCTCGTGTGTATTCAGAACATCACACATAACACAAGTTCGTTCAAATACTCTCTCTGTTTGCACATGCAGTTCACGTGGTACAAACATGGTGAGGTCGGGGACTTTTGTTTTGGGTCGCTACTCAACCCACTCTTTTATATTTTTATGGATAAACAATTATGCAACTATAGCTAGACATCTCAATTCAGTTTTCGATTATTTATTATATGAAAAATAAACATCCAAAATATATATCAAGTATCTTAAATCAAATTTTGAGTGGGGAAGTACTATATATCTCTTTTAATTTTTGTCACATGTAATGTTATAGTTTTTATATTTGTCAAAATTACGAATACATATCAAAATTTCCTTTTTGTTAGTAAGTTTATAATTAAAGTGACTAACAAAAAATGATGACAAAATTAATGAATTGAAGACACATTTAAAGATTAAAATGACTAATAAAAAACAAATTTAAATATCAAAATGATTAAGAATAGATAGATTTAAGTTTATTTTTGTAATTTTGACTATTATAACAACCCTCACACATTTATTTATTTTTAAATAAAACATTGTGACATATGATACGATAATGTTAAATGATTAATACCATGAAATTACGATAAAACTTTCTAAAAACTTCAATTTCAACTTATAAAATTATGGCTTAATTGCAGTTTTAGTCCCCCTATTTATGCTGATTCACGAAATTGATCCCCCTATTTTAAAAGTCGACAGTTTTGGTCCCTCCTTTAGATTTTTAAACTAAAAAATGACGATTTGATATATTTTAAATGATGTGACATACAATTCTATGATATAAAACCATCTAGATCCATTAATTATTCATATGTCATTAATTAAATTAAAAATACGAAAAAATTTCGAAGTTGAAAGTTAAGTTTTTACGATGTTTTATTCCAATTTCATGGGTGTTAATCACTCTACATCATCGTATCATATGTCATGTTATTTAAAGCATCTCACATCATCATTTTTCAGCTAAAAAATCAGAGGGAGGGACCAAAACTGTCGACTTTTAAAATAGGGGGACCAATTTCGTGAATCAATATAAATAGGGGGACTAAAACTGCAATCAAGCCTAAAATTATTCATTTTTGTAATTTAATTAATAAAATATAAATAATTAATGCATCTAGCTAGATGTTTCTACATCATGAAATCATATTTCACATCATTTAAATATGACAAATCATCATTTTTTTAGTTAAAAAATCTGAAAAAATATCTAAACTATCATATTTTAAAATTAAGGTAGTGTTATACAAATGATAGGTTATGACGAGTTTGGTGTGTCCCTTATCCGATTGAAACATTTGATCAGACTAATTTTTGGACTTTAACTCATCCCTTAACCCGATCAAATCTAATGAGTTACGGGTTCAATAATAATGAGATAAAATAAAGATGAGACCAGATGAGTCCCAAAACGAAACACCAAATTGTAATCCTTATAGAATTTTTTTAAGACAAATTTGCAAAATGGACTGGGTCTTGTACATTCCTAAATAGACTACAAACTTCTCCTAGGGTCCTAGACCAAAAGTAAAAGATTTTTTCAAAGTTAATTTTTCCGCTCACATTTTTACCAACTTAAAAGGGGGTATTGACTTAGTTATCAATAATGATAGAGACTATATTGTAGCGATGATCATTTGGCTCAAGGATGAATTCAACTATGCTATTACAACAGAAATAATATGTTGGTAATTAGGATTATATTAATAAGAGATTGTTGGAAATGATGATGATATTAATGAAAGCTAGTTGATGTGAATTGAAAAAATAAGGAAGTCTCACATAGGAGGGATGTCACACACTAGTAGAGTTTATAAGGTGGAGGTATGACAATTGGGATGTGCCCCAAGAGGTACCCCCAATTTTGTGAAGGGATGAGAACACATGCAAATAGACCACCACACGCGTATGCGCCGTCGCTGTCGTTCGGCCGACTGGGTTCGGGTCTGGACTTGGGCTAAGTGGTGTATTACTTTTTAGTATCCAAAAAAATTAAAAAATTATTTTTTACTAAATGCGTGCATTTTTCTCTCATTGATACGTTGTACATGTGTCTGCCCTCCATCGAATCAGCATTCAACATCTGATCCGGTCAATTCCTTCCTGAATTCGCGCATCAGTTTACCCTGGTCAAAACCTAGCTTTTTTTCGTGTTTCAGTTTTCAGTGGATTTGTGCATCAGGTTTTTGCCCGGTCAAAATCTAGAAAATTTCAGAGTGTAATTTTCTGTGGATGCGAAATTTTCTCTCTTTTAGTTGTTGAGTTCCTCTATAAATAAAGGACTCTACTCGGTTAGAAAAGCACACCAAAAGTTCTCAAAAAATCCGAGACTTTTCTCTATTTCTCCCTCTCTACTTCATTTTCTTTTCTTTCTTTCGAGTGGTCATTAGTACCATATTACGAGTAACAGTTATTAACTATCATATTGAGGGTGTAAGAACAGTTTTCTGTGGTGTAGTGGAACTCTGATACAGTGTGTTTGGGTTGTTTTATCCTGAGGACTTCGTAATTGATAGTTTGCCTTGAACAATATGAGCAGTGTCGCGAAACGTTTTAAAGAGAGCGACCTAGTCCGCAACTCAACCCAGTAATATCTTTAGTGGCTTAAATTGATTTTGAAATAGTTTTCGAAACTCAAAATCAACGTAATATGCTTGAAATTGTATGTTGATTTTGCTAGAAGTTGCTCTATCTCACGACACTATTTCAAATTAGATTCTACCTACCTCGTCAAATTGGTTTCTTCATAAAACTTTATAGTTTGTATTGGAGTTTAGTAGCTTATTTATGTGCTAGAGAATATAGATAATAAGAATTTTCAATTTTCGAAATTTAATTTTGTGAGAGTATAGAAGGGTGATTGGGTTGCTCATTAATTTGTTACTTGTGTTGTTGGATAAAATTGATCTTTGGTCCATTGTGATTTGGTCCTAGTACAAGTGTGAGAGTTTCTCCGACACTTAGGGTCCGTTTGATGGACAAGATAACGAGACACGATATCATACATGTATCCTATTTCACCATAATCTTTTGTTTGATGTACCCATCAGATACGATACGGTAATCAAATTTTTTAAATTATTTACATTTTATTGATAGTGAGTCATTATTCAATTGTGATAGATAGAGAAATCACAATTTTTATGATAGTGAGTCATTCTTCAATTGTGATGGATAGAGAAATCACAATTTTTTCAAGTATATAAAATTACTTCATAAATTATTTACAGTTTTTTAGCATTTTTATTTATTTATAAAAAATTATATGAATGTTATTTTGAAAAAAAAAAATTAAATAGATTATAAGGATAAATTTGTCATTTTATCAAAATATAAATCATATCATCTTGTTATCTATTGTGTGTCAAACATTGAATATGTTAAATTAATCTTATCAAGTTTGTTATCATGTACACATCAAACACATGACATGATAACTCTTTATCCTGCCCATATCCTATCTGGTCCATCAAACGGACCCTTAAGTTTTTGGGATGATTGTTGTGTGAACAATTTATAATGGCTAGAGACGAGTGAGATCTCACAAAATTGAGCAATTGACTTGTACGAGTCTCAACAAATATTATAAGATTTAATTTCATCAATCTAATTTGGTCTCTAGCGCATAACAAACCCAATTAGGTTCCGCTGACTCACACTTCCACTTTAAAACATGAAAACACAATAACTTTAAAAGGATAGACATAAATGAAAAATGTCATCCACAAAAATCATCTTAAAGTCAAAGGACTCAAATAAAGATCTATTGAGATTCAATTGTGTGTGTGTTTGCAATGTGTATAAGCAAAAGTGTTAATAAAACAATACATTTCGTAAATGACCTCAATATGGGTGGTGATATATATAGATAGATCCAACTTTGTTTAGCTTTCAACTTGTAGCAAATGATTTTGGTAGTAAGCACGATAAAAGAAAGATGCTTCATGTTTCAACGCATTTGGGACGTCACATCTTTATCGTATTCATATGCCTATGGCTATAAACCTATATGTACATTGCTTACGATTCATATGCTTTAGCCTTGCCCAATTATGTTAATAACTAATCAACTCATAGTTTATAGAAAAACTTTTTGTTTTTCATTATAAATATCCCGTCGGAAATTAATTAAGTTCGTGTTAAAAACACTTGTTAAAATCTTTTTTAAAAAATACAAATTATATTAAAAACAAAATTTGAATTTTCAAAAATTAAATATACAATTTTTAATATACTTTTTAATATAATATTTCTAAATTTAGATTCTTAACTAACATTAACCTTACATAGATAAGTTTGATTAATTAAATTTTTGCATTTTTTTATATTTTAAATTTTAATCTCACTTTCATTTAATACTAATTTCGTTGTTGAGAAAAATACATGAACATCTCACGTAGAATAAAAATAAAATCTCAAATAATTTTGTAAAAACAAATATTCATTATTTATTTTATAAAGATAAATTAAATTCAATACAACTTATTTATATTTTACAGTCTGCATGATATTGATTTAGTCTTGATTTGAAAATCCAACATATATAGTGGATAAAATAATTGTGGGTCTCCTTTACTGCTTTAGAAAAAACTCATCATGTAGGTAGACAAAGTCAATGGTCGCAAGATTTCCACTGAAAAAAAAGAGTTCCCATAGATGGTTCATTTTTGGGAAATTAAAAAATAAAAAACTTCATTTGTGCATCCATTCATTTCCTTTCAAAACCCATTCATTCAAGAGCCATTACGTATTAAAAGACAATTACGTACGATCCATCTTTGTGTACAAAAAGTGCACAATTACTAATCGTCACTACGTACATTTTGCTATTAGTATACAAGCATATATTAATCATACCATTTTTAGCCTTATATAGAGGCAGCAAATCAATTAATTAACATTATTTTGTTAAGCCAAATAATTTATTTAATTGGTTTTTGTTAAGAATTAATTTATTATGGATGAACTATTCTTAAAGCATAATTTGTACTAAATTAGGAGCAACAAAATAATTATATGATCATTCTCACCTAATTATCTTGTGTTAGAATATAATTTAATTTTCCATAAACTAATGAAAGCAATGCAAAGACATAAAATTTGTGCCGTGGCTAAACTAGTCATGGTATAGACAAATGCACCTTTTTTATGATAACATTTTGTATCAAGTTATACAAATCGAGATTGCATAATTCAAGGGTTTATAGATTGTGATTTGATTTGTCACAACACAACAGGGAAGCTACATGCTTGTGAAAGAAATGGAAAACTGAGCTTTCATGGAGTGGGGAGGGACAAGGTCGGAAATTTGCACGTGTTTGCATGGACTTGGACCGTCCTATATGTAGCTAGATCTTAAGCAAAATTAAAGGAGATTTTTATTTTTATTTTTTATTTATTTTCCAAAAGTTCCCTCCATTCGAGATGATCTTATATTTGAAATGTATCAAACATCAAATGTAGATACATCTTTTAACGGAGATTCAAATTCGAGTACACTAAATTGTAAGTTGTGGAAGTGTATGACACAACCTTTTTAAATATTTGACCCTATATGATAGTTTATTTTATTTTTTGAAACGGACAAAGTTAATAATTAATTTTTATATTAATATTTTATTTTTTTCATCTGGATTTAAACTCGAGTTTAAATTATTAACTTTTAGTTTAAATCGATTAAGCTACTCACCCACCACATATGATAACTTATTTTAACGATGGTTAACAATAAGACTTATAAGGTTAAAATTTTACATATGTTAATATGCTTGAGTTATTAAAAATGTTGGCAAGTATGTGGTTTAATCCAATGTACAAATGAGTTTTGTCTAGATTTGTCATAGATTAGGTCATATGCTCGTGTCTTACACCTTTTTCCACCGATATTTAAATAGTTATGTATATTTTCATTCACATTTAGGACATAGAAAATTCAATACCGCACAACGATTGTTACACCACAAAGTATATTCCTTTCTTCATATAATGATTGACATATTTGAGAGCATTTAACACAAATTACAAAAAATATACAAATGAAAGAAAAATAATATTTATTAAATTATCATTATGAGCTATTAGTATATTAAATTTTAAGTGAAAGATATTAAATTGAGAGTGGTGTATATCGCCATAAAAATTAAAAGTGATTGTTATTTTAGGATATTTTTTTATTTTAGGTCAATTATTATAGTAGAGATAGTAAATTAATAGCAAATTCCAAAGAAATGTTTTTTTTGTGTAAAAACATACTCCTCTAGAATGAAATATAAGCAAAAATGGTAATTGAAAAAGTTGAGGTATCTAAATAATAATTAGTCAAGATATATCGACTTTTCAGCTATTATTTTTATTTATATTCGATTACAAAGTAATATATAATAATAATGTTGTTTTGTGCGTCCGGTGATGGGATTGAATATTCAAAATCGACAAATTTGCTATGTCCCTTTCATTACAAACACAGACGAAAGAACATGGAGACTCTCTACTTTATATTTTATTTAATTTGATGTAACTTATCCCCTGAATATATGACTCCTCTCCCATTTAGAGCCAAACAAATATATCTATCTATATACACTTGATTGATCTTTGTTGTTTGTACCTCTACCACATCCAATTGATTAACCACCAAATTTCACTTAAGCAAAATTGAAAAATAGCTGGTTATTGTTTCATTTCACTTGCCTTTTTGGATTTTAATGTTTGGTACAAAATAGACCGTGCAATAAGGAATGATCGAAAATGTTCAAAACCTATCTATTTCACTACTTTTTTTCGACTCGTTAATAGTTGCACAAATCTTAACGTATGAGAGTGCTTTGTTGAAATACTTTGCTTTTGTGCCAAGATACTCATTCCATGTCACCGACCGATAAAGGGGAGGTTGTGTTGGGCCTACTAATTTTGTATGTGGACAAATTTCTACATTGGACGGGGGCCCATATAGATAAGCTACTGAAAACCTTTGACGG
Source organism: Cicer chorassanicum (assembly GCA_037974735.1). Classification (NCBI taxonomy): domain Eukaryota; kingdom Viridiplantae; phylum Streptophyta; class Magnoliopsida; order Fabales; family Fabaceae; genus Cicer; species Cicer chorassanicum. The sequence continues at coordinate 51,652,581 of JBBPBP010000002.1, read as the reverse complement.
GTCCGGTTCACTAAAACCCGATGGAGCACACTCGGGTACAATCCGTTTGATAAAATGTGGAAGAGGTCACCCACATTGACCAAGAGTCCACCGTGGAGCGGGGACACCGTGACCCAACCGATACCCTCTCGTTGAACTTGCAACCCGCTTACGTCGTTTTGAGAAAGAATAGTTAAAAATGTCGAGTCCGTGTGTGGGGCAAGGCCCATGGCTCGATCCGGATCCGGACAACTAGGATAGGAGTTCAATTGCATGGCTGCACAAGCTTTTTCAAATTGGGCTTTTGAGCCGGCCCATTTGATATCTTCCTTAGTAATACCAAGAGAGTCCAACATGAGCCACATTAATTTTCCCGCTAGCTTTTTCATGGTTTCATCATATTGCAAGACAATATCACTGAAAAGACAAAACCCCTCCTCATATAGAGGAGAAGATAAATGTTAGGAAAAATCACAACATTGTTGACTTAATAGCCAAGAGATTTTATACATATACTAGTGGATTTAGTGCAATAGATTCTCATCATTATCCTTTCATTCATCCAAAAGGTGGGTGGGTCCAAATTTATGTATATAGCTCTCATTATGATCTTTGCTAATTGCATTAGGACAAGAAAATGGGCTTATGTAATTTGGCCATTTGAAGCATCGCCACAAAAAATGCCACAACAAAAAGTTTCTTTTTTAAAAATGGAAAATAAAAGAAGTTAGTCAAGAAATGATAATTAAGAAAGAAGAGTAGTTAGTTTAGTTTAATTATTGTTTTTATAGCATTAAATGAGAATTAAGGAGGATGGGTTGGTATAAGTCTTAAAATTTAGTTATGCCTAACTCAATATATTATGAAATAACTTATAAGTTGATGGATATATCTCATTCGTAAATATTTTTATTTTAAACTTATATCAAATTCACATATAATATAAGATTCTTAATAGTACGTACCAATATTTCGCGTAATCTTGTGGCCAAAGTTGACAAAAATGATCATAAGGGGATCCGACGATGGTGAATCCTTCAGACCACATGAGTTTAGGGAAGAAGGAGGATATACGAGCAAGGCCGTAGCCCGAAATACCATCCGGAGAACGGACTGCTTTGAATTTTTGGTGAGGAGGAAGGGAGAAGAGTGTTTGACCAACCCATTGAATGTCATCAAGGAGGCTTATAGGGATTCCATGGTTCACAATTTGATACACACCCCATGTTTTGCATGCATGTCCTATTAGCTTTGAAACATTTGGGTCATTGAGATCAATAACGGGGACACTACTATTACTCTCCTTCATAATATTATTGGAATCAATAAGTGGATGATCATCAAGGTGTGTCCATGTGTAAGATTCAGGGAGTTCTTGTAGTGAGTTGAAATCGAGGTTCTTGTGATGAACGTGGACTGGATGGGCTCTATAAGCTTCGGAGAGTGAAGGCATAGCGAGTGTAAAAGAAAAAAAAAAAGAACAATATTGATACTTACTAAGTAGTATACTATAGTGTGACTAATTAGGAATAGGGTACTAATTATTAAGAAGAACTATATAGTTAGGAAGTAGTAGCTATTGGTGGTGGTACTTTACAATAAAACATAGTACCATATAGAAACTTGGAAAAATATAAAGATAAGGTGAGGAACATGATTGTGAGAAGTGAGTATATATAGAGATGATGGGGTAGATGCCGACAATATTGCCCTTACCCTTAAACCCAAAAAAAGTTAGAGAGAAATTAAGAGTGATTTTTTTTTCCATCTATTTCTTTTTTATTTTCTTTCCTCAGGTGTTGATTTTGTTGTTGGAGAGACTTAGTGGGGAGGGTGGAGAGCGATAAATAATTCTTGCTAAGAGTTTAAGGTCTCCAAAATTATTATTTTTTATATATTTAAGTCTAAAAAATGTAAAATGTTTATAACGATAAAAAGATATAATATTCTTTATCTCAAAAAATAAGAAAAGTATTATATAAATAAGTGGTGCTTAATTTCTACTTTGTCTACAAACAAAAAAATTAAGTGGTGCTTAATTACAACCTCTATATTATTTTTATCAAAATTTTACTTTAGAGTTATTTTTATCATAATAATTGTTTTCCAGACCATACGGTTAAATAATTGTTTTTTTATAAAAAAAATTCATTTTTGCATACATTGATATGTTAAAATTATTTAAACAATTATACATTAAGATTGTAAAGAATTTTAGGTGTTCAATAATATTTTATCATGTTATTAATGATTATATTATGCTGTGTTATGATTGCATAAATAGTAATTAAAAAAAAAGTGTAATCAGAAAAACTTTAATTAAAAAAAATAAGAAAATAAAAAACCATTTTATAATTGGACAAGGGAAAGAACAAAAATGGAAAGACAATCTTGTCCTCTACATATACAATATAATAACTTAAATACGGAAAGGAGAAACATCTCTACCTCTCAATGCATAACTACAAGGGTTCCACAAAAGAGTAGGGACCCCTACCTCAACATGTGCTATGTCTTGTCCTCAAGTAGAAAAACATTTAAATCAAACTCATTCAACTTGGTTCTCATTTTATCTCATTACTAAACGACAATAGTCACAATACCCCCATTTTTAGGTTGCTTCCATGGTGACCAAATTGCCCATCTCCAAAAATAATGTTATCTTAGAAAACACAAAAGACAAACACACACATGGATTGGAAAAATATCACTTCTATAAAGTATATTCTATCAAATTAATTTAATTATATCAATTAAACAAATTCATGACTAGTAACTAGACACGTGTCGATGTACTCTTAGAGAATTTCTCCACTGAAAATCATCTTCCAAACCCTTCATTTTCCATTACTTTATGCTATAAATTTTTTTCAAACTATATATGATTTATGCACGCGTCTATGAGCTGCTTAAGATTATTGGGCAGTTTTAAGATTTTTTTAAAAATATTTTTTATAACATTTTATTTTTTTATAGTATTTTAAAAAAAATTAAAAATAAAGTATTAAATGAAAAATTAGATTAAACAGTTTATCTTAAAATATAATTTAAAATTTTTCATTTACTTTCTACAACTTTTTTTGGATGATAAAATTTCAAAATATAATTAAAGCGAAAAGCTATATTGAGAAGCTTCTAAAAAATTATTTTTGAAAGATACATTTTAAAAAATATAATATAAATTTTATCATAT
>JBBPBP010000002.1:51617951-51641572 GCA_037974735.1 Cicer chorassanicum | reverse complement strand
ATATATATATATATATATATATATATATATATATTGTATGTTGTTTTCATTGAATTGCTTATTATCAATAGATGTATTTAATGTTAATTTTTCACATTCTAATACAAATTAAATAGTAATAATAGGGGTAGATATGGAAAAAGAGTAATAAATTTATTTATTAATTTATATAAGGATTTATATTTAGGGACAATTTTTTTAATAGATACTTATAATTAGGAACATATAGAATAATATCCTACGTTTTTTAGGGGTTTATAAACAAGTTCAATTCAGTCAACTCTTTTTATATGTAAATTTAGATGAATTGGTAAGTCACATTCTCATTTTTTTTACGTTGATCTTCTCTATTAATCATCAAATAAATAGACTGTAGTAAGTTGACTCGTTGCATCCATTTAAAAAATCTCTGTGTTTTTCAATTTTTGTGTTAAATAGTCTAATGACTAGACTTACACATCTTAAATATGAAGTCAAAAGAAATTATGGATTTTATCGTAAACCCTTGCATATCAATCAATGTCTTTGCAGCTGCCAACTAGATTTTCAATTCTTATTTTACTAACTCAATTTTTTTTGTTACATTCATTAATATATTTTTTCACTACAACTTAATAAATTAGAGATTAATCAAAAATTTGTTTGTTAAATGATTGTTAGACTACATTGAATTTTAGCCGACTACTTTGAAAAATGTTTTGTTTTGATGAGCCAACTCGCCTAAATATCAATACATTTTTTTTTTGTAATTGACCAGTCAACCTGTCTTGAGTTCGCTTATGTTACATCAACTCATTTTAAAGAAAAATATGTTGGCAGAGCCTACAAATATAATTCAAAACATCTTAATTAACCTGATTTGTCATTTCAACAATACTTCCTTTGCATCCTATATACACACACTCCATTTATTTAAAATTAAGAGTGATGATTAATTGCATTTAATTTAAAAAAAAATTAATTGCATTCTCCAAATAATTTTTTTATCTCTGTTTATTTAAATTTTGTACTCTTGGGCCCGGCCCAGTATATTCAAGTTTTGATCTGGTCTTTTGCCACTAATGTGCCAGTAGGAATGTCTTTGAATTGTATCGGTGCATCTAGCTATCTGCACAATTGACTACAAGTGAAGATTGAAGAAAAGTGCAATTTAAAGGTTTTTTGATAAATAAAAATACTAAGTTAAATTACATTTACCTCATATGAGGTCACCTTAAATGACACTAATATCTTTTATAGCTTTGAATAAATACTCACCTCTCTTATATTCACTAAAAAAAATATCATTTATTATATGACACTTAAAATTTTTACTTTAATTTGTTAAGGTACCACTATACATCTGGTATTTACAATTTTGAAATGTATGATTATGTTATTAGTAGCACAATCGGAGTATGTATTCTAATATTCTTTTGATGAATGATAGATAAAGTTGAAAGAATGACAAAAAAAATGTTATGTACAATATTTTTTTAGTGAGTATATGGGATATAGATGTTTTTTCAAAACTAGAGGGGATATTAGTGTCATTTAAGGTGACCTCAAGATAAGTAAATGCAATTTCCCCAAAAAACTACTTGTATGTCATTTTCCAAAAATTGTTTTAAAAAAAAAATACATCTAGAAATATTAATATGAAACTAATTTTGGAGATGGAAAAATTAATTTACTGACCTTATATTAATTTTGATAAAATTATTATTTTCTCAATTATTTTTATTATATTTTTTTACATGTGTGACATGAGCATAAGCAAGATAGAGCTAATAATAAAAAGATTTAATTGCATTTTAAGATAGGAGATCAATTCCATAAATCGGTGAAAATATGAGGATCAACGTTGTGATTAAATCTTTTAAAAAATTACACAAATTATCTATAAAATCTATCTTAACTAACCTATATCGATATTGTTATACCAAACATTATGTTCTGACTCCGAACTCGATATTTCACTGTATAAATTTCAAAATAGTATTTACTATTTACCACTCCAAGGAAAAAAATTATACAGATTACACTAAAAAAAAAAAAAACACGACAAAATCCATATTTTGGTCTTCTTAGTATTTGAAAAATATGGTGATGTGTGTGTAAAGTAAGTAGCAGCATATCTTGACACACACTCAATGAAGCGTTACTTTGATTATATTGAGTCAACATAAAAGAACGAAACCCAAAAGTGTAGTCAAATAATAATTTCTTTAAAAAACATTTTAATTTTTTTTAATTTTATAATTATATTGTTGTTTCTCCAATGTTGTTTTTTTCTTCTCTGTGATAGAGATTTTAAACCAAATCCACATCCCGCTTTCCCTATTTTTCAATTCATAGCTGTTCTCAACAAAGACACATAATGTGTGTTTAGTACGAAGATAAAATAGGAACTGTCTCTTTCTTTCTTTCTCTCTGTTCTGTGTGACCTTTCATCTCTCATCTTCAATGGTGGAGCTTCATGCATAAATCTCAGGTCATTCTTCATTCTCAAATCTCTTTAATTAATCCCACATTTTACTTCAACTCTTTCTTTCTTTTTTTCTTGGTGGGTTTATTATTGGGGTTTATGATTATTTGGGTCATTGAGAAACTTACCTTAATAGAGAAAAAAATTATAAAGATTGAGTCTTGGATACACATTTTCAAATGGGAAACTTTGGCAAGATTTTTAATTTAAAATAAAAATGTTTTTTTTTTCCTTTCCCATTTTCATGTTGCTGAAGGGTCAAGGGAAGGGACCCAGTATCTGTTATTGTTGTCTTTTTTTTTTTATTGCTATTTGGTAAAAAAATGTGAAGAAAGAAAAATGTGTTTGTCAATTGCATGCTTCATTTTGAATGAACCTATATTATCTAATCAAAAGTTTGTATTTTTCTTTTGTGCATTTCAAAACATTGACTTGGAGATTGTTGAATGTACCAAGGAAAGTGTGTTTCTTTGATGTTAGGTTGTTGATCGGCTAAAAACTAAATAAAGATGTGTCTTTTATTAATTTATTGTTTCAATTTTCTTAATTACATTTTCTTGTTTGTGGATATTTGATATTCATTTGAATCTATGTTTACAATTTACTAATGTATGCACATTGATGTTGATTCCTTTCCTAGCTCATATTTTGCTATTGTATTGTAGAATTCAAACATCAAGATTTAGTATCAGGTTCTTCTAGATCTTGTAGAGATGAAGAAAGCAAAGAATGTCAGTTTGAAAGCTGAAGAGGTCCCGGTTCGATTAACTCGTGCACGGGCTGCGGCTTTAAGTGCAACTGAACAGTTGCCACCATTGAAGGATGTACCGCACGAAAGTCAAAAGCAGCCCCTAGGAAACAATTCAAAAAGAGCAGTTTCGGATGATACATGTCTTCCGCGTAAGAAAAGAGCTGTTTTTGGGGATGTCACTAACATTCGCGGCGAAAATTCAAAGAGGAGCTGTTTAAATCCAACTACAATTCAGGTTGCCATGCATCCGATGTTCTGTAAATAAGCTTCAACTCATGATTCTTGTTTCGGTCTTGATCTTATGGTTGTTGTTTTGGTCTTGAAATGTATTGATGGATTCATATCTCAATAGTGGCTAAGCCATACCATGTAACTTCTTTGTCTGCCAGGCTAAGAAAAGGAAGCTAATTAACCCTGCTCAAGTCACTATTTCGATCAAGGTTCCGTCAGTTTCTCTGGAGCTACCACAATTTCAAATTGGCTCAAAAGCTGAGATAGTTAGCCAGTCATCTGGAATATCTGCTCATTCTTTGATTTCTAAAAATAAAGGTTTTTCCTGCATATTATGATACCACATATTTTTTGGTTTTTACTGTTTTTTAAGGGATCACTATATGAATGGTTCTTCTGAGGAATTCAAAGGACTGAATGAGCTTTCAAAGTCTGAGGAGAATATAACAAAATTATAAATAGAGCACCATTGTGGCGTAAAGGAAATTAGTGTCCTGATTTGCAAACAAGTGTTTTGTGTTTTTCTGTTGTAAAATACGCCTTTACTAACCTTACAATGCTCTAAATTGTTATTTATAGCACAACTGAGTATATATTTGAAGCAATCAAGCTTACTTGTAAAGAGAAAGTTAAAGAAAATCTGCTTCTTTCTTAATGTATTATATATAGTAAGAAGATTTTATGATTATATAATCAAATATAATGCTTTTCACTGGGTTGATTAATCTGTTCATGATCTTCATAAAATAAACCAATTTTTATTTATTTAGTTGATGTAACTGTTGTGTTGCTATTTTTGTGCTCAGCAGCTTCCCAAACTGTTACAGCCAAGAAAAGTATTGTTTCTGAACTTCTGAACGCGTCAAAGGATCCAGATGTTCCTAATATAGATGCGGATATTGAAGATCCTCAACTATGCAGCCACTATGCCGCTGCTATATATGACAACTTGCGTGTTGCTGAGGTTTGTGCTGTAAATGCCCTTTCATTATTGTTTCTATCGATGTCGCTTTGTGTTGAATGTTACAAGATTATACTCAGCATTCAACTGACTCATTTCACATCCCAAATGGTAGAAATGTCCTATCTTATATCAATTGTTCTATACAACAAGATTTGAGATGATGCAGCTCCTAAGAAAAAATGTCAACATTTTTACTGCGATGAATTTTCTGAGTTTTAAGTTTTTTCATGTGTCATATACTCAATAATAAATACAATAGTACTGTAGTAGCATAAAATGTTGCACTGGTGTAAAAACAACCTTTGTCTGAATTTATGGCATATAGTTATGAACTTTATAAAATGTCTGGCAATTGGTAAAAAAAGCATATATTGAACCGAGTCATCGCTTTGATACTTAACCTTTCTGCAACTGTTTCTTTTTTTGTTTTTCTTTGTATGCCATGTTTGCTAAAAAACATTTTATTTTTCAGCTGTCGAGAAGGCTTCTTCCCAACTTCATGGAAACAGTACAGCAAGATATAACTCCAAGCATGCGCGGGATACTGATTGATTGGCTTGTAGAGGTTTGCATTATTTGACTTTCTAATATTGTCACGGCATATTGAAACTACAAGGTGTTTGCTGAACTATATGAACTAAATTGAGTTTGTGAAGCTGTTGCTTCTGGTTACTTACTTACATTGATGTTTAGGTGTATATTGAGTTGACGAATTATGAATATTTCATCAAATTCCCTCGTGTTGAACTTCATTTTCAGGTTTCTGAGGAGTACAATTTGCTAGCAGACACTCTTTACCTTACTGTGTATCTCATAGATTGGTTTCTCTCCAAAAATTACATTGAAAGACAGAAACTTCAGCTGCTCGGCATCACTTGCATGCTAATTGCCTCGTAAGTTCTCGAATTCAAGGAAATTGAACTCTTGTCTTCCATTATGGTTTTTTTGAGAAGACAACATAGTAACATAATGTATCCTCGTTTCTCTGTGTCAATGAATGGTCATTCAAGAAAGAGTTTAGCAAAAGATTGACGTCTAAATAAGACATAGACACGTCATTGTCTGTCATTCCGCTAGGCTATACCATAATATAAAGAGAATGCCAAAAGTAACTATCAAATTTGATCTTGCAATTGACAAGTTACCAGTAAATAGCTGAAGCCAGATATAAGAAAATATACAGTCAGTTATTTATTGTTGTTCTACAATGCAACAACTAAGATAATTTTGCAACATATTACTATATTGTGCATCCGTACTTAATAATGTTCTTTTGTCTTCTTTCGTATGTGATTGAAGGAAGTACGAAGAAATTCATGGCCCGCGTATTGAAGACTTCTGCTTCATCACAGACAACACATACACAAAAGAGGAGGTGTGTCTTGATCTTTCAACAATAAATGATTGATGCTTAAATGATTAATACTGAAATACCAAGAAAAATATGCATCATAACTGAAAGTTGAAATTTCTTATGGATCACAACAGTTGAACTCTTATCTGAATTATTGGATCCTATATATTCAAAAGTTAAGTGACTGACAGGTACTAAAAATGGAAATTCAAGTGTTGAAGTCCTCTTCATATCAACTGTTTGCTCCCACTACGAAAATTTTTCTCAGGTACTTCTTGAAATTTTTATCTTTTATAATAGTTCTTTACCAAAAAAAATAAATCCATGGAGATCCTCTTATTTTAGTACATTCTTGGTTTCTTAGGAGGTTTCTTAGAGCGGCACAAGCTTCATACGAGGTGAAAAGATTGATCTGGTGCAATGATGGTTGATCTTCAATTGATTCGTTTTTTAGTATTACTTATTATTATTACTTGCCTACTGAAAAAAACATGCAGAGACCTAGCATTGAGTTGGAGTACTTGGCCAATTACCTTGCTGAACTAACATTGATGAGCTATGGTTTCTTAAATTTCCTTCCTTCGATGATTGCTGCATCTGCAGTGTTTCTCGCGAGATGGACATTAGATCAGTCAAGTCACCCATGGGTTGGTGTTTATCTTTAATTAATGTTTTTCCTTCCATATGAAGAAGTTACGGGAAGGAAACATAACATGAGCTTCATTTGTATTCATGATGTTTATGTTACTATCTTTTGCAGAATTCAACTCTTGAACACTATGCCGCTTACAAAGCATCAGATTTGAAAGCAACAGTTGTTACTTTACAGGATCTACAGCTGAATAGCAATGATTGCCCTTTAACTGCGATTCGCACCAAGTACACACAAGACAAGGTATGACAAAAAGAGAAGTTTTATGTTTCCATATAAATCTTGTTTACTAGTGATGACTTGCATGTGATCATAATGAGAATTTTTTGTTGCAGTTCAAATGTGTAGCAGCTTTGTCTTCACCAAAAGTGCTTGAAACAATGTTCTGAATATGAAGAAATGAATGCAAGAGACCCCTAATTTGTAACAGATATGTGCTATGATGATGTGTACAAGTCACAGAAGGAGACTTCATCATGTCTAATCTAATTCTGCCTCCAAATATTCTTTGATATGTTTTGTATATACATTTGTATGACCTATTTGGTTGGGGTTCTTGCTTAGTTAGTTGTCTGATGTTTTGATTAAACACCAGAATGAAGCAAGCATGTTGCCAAGAATGTCTTGGATTCATTCAGATTCATATTCAAATGTTGTAATTGTTGTAGTAGTGACATGAGATGCCTTAGACTAATGTAGTTGCTTCCTTTGGAAATTTTATCGTTGTTAGTTTTGGCTCATGTTCTATTTCACTCACAAAATATTGTGTTTGATAGATGGATTATTTGATGGCAAGAAGATACGTGGATTAAAGATATATTATTATCTCTGTGTGAGAGGAAATACTCCATGTGAGAAGTACTAGATACTGATTCTTAATCATTGTTCAAATAAAAATATTATTTGGTACCAAAAAACAAATATATTTTATTGGTTCATTGTTATCCGCAACTCGTTTTTTTTCCATGGACACATAAGTTATACCGTCTACTTTTTCGAATTGGAATGAAATATACAATAGGTGTTTATATTAGAAGGATGAATAAATTAAATATGCTTTTTAAAATTTTTAGCAAATAAAAATTCATATTTTTAATTTATCTTTAGTTAAAAAAACTAACTTTTTGTAGGGAGATTATTATTATTATTATTATTATTATTATTATTATTATTATTATATTTTAAACATGATTGTAAAAAATCATTTAAAAATTCGAATAATATATATGAAATGACTTAAAAGTAAAGACCAAAATTGTTGATAAAAAACATTTGAGGGATCATGGTTTGAAAAAAAAAATTTAGAGGGACTAAAAACAATAATATATTTATAGAGATCAAACACTTATTTAATCCTAAAAGTTATATCATTATATACCTAAAATGTTAAAATACCTCAACATTTCCAACTGTTGCAATCGCTACAAATAAAAATAAAGCCACCCTCAAATAAATAAATAAATATGAAGTATGTTTTTCTAATTTTTAACAATATTTTATATAAATCGTTAATTTAATGTGACAGGCGCAGGAAAGACTAGAAAAAAGGGGTAAAGATCTTCTGTATTTCTCAAAAGAAATAGAGATGTAAATTACTTTCATTTTTGGTATTCATTCATGCTTGAACTCTTAATGCAATCATTTTTCTTTATCCATTATCGTTATCATGTTAATCCTTGCTCATTTCAACTTGTGAAGCTCTAACAATGACGTTGCACATGGAAAATCCAAGACTCGTTATGGCAAAGTTAGGCTTGCCTACTTATTGTAGTCAAAGATGAACGCCAATGGAACTTAGCACCAGTTGCATGAAGAAGAAAGTATTTTGTCACCACTGATATAAAGGATTTGTTCAATTGGTAAAAATTAAAACACATCATTGCTTTTCACTATCATATAATTTTTCCACACCAAAAGAAATTGCAATTGGATAACTTTCCCATGTCTTATATATATCCAAACGAAAAGAAAAATGCTATTACTTCTCACAAGAAAAATTTTCGTACAGAAATCGAACTAATCCGCATGTATTGTTTGATGATAAATAAAAAATTATGAACGACAAGACATCAATGGATCACTTTAGTCGATTCCAAGTCGACATATTGGATTTTTCTTAATAAGGCCAAGATCCACCTGCAAAAATACATGGTTTAGGATAATGTATTGAACATAACAAATTCAAAAATCAGCATTTCATATAAGAACCATGATATAAGTTTAATACACTTAAAAAGACCAAATAAACAGAGTGGTTTATTCAGCTAAAAAATGCCATAACAATACCTTGTGTCCAAAGAGATCCCTGATGTTATCTATCCCATACATTATCATTGTTGGCCTGTTTTCATGAAAAATAACAAGTTAACATCAATTCAATGACATCCATCAGCATGTTGTATTGTATTTTCCCAATATTTTCATTAGATTTGAATAGAGAATCGTAAGAATTTAAATTTTGTAAATCAATTCATTTCACTGTTAGCAATGATTATGACGTTCTCAGTGTTTTGTTCTCACCTTTCAAGAGAAAGACCCCACGCAATAACTTGTACATCTTCAGGAAGTCCCATCGGCCGCAACATTTCAGGTCTAAACATGCCAGAGTTTCCAACCTCTACCCATTTTTTAAAGCCTTCATGATAACTGTTAAGAGCACTTACTTGATTTATATGTAATGTCCTAGGATATCGATTATCAAGATTACAAGTAAAATAATCATTACCGAATACTGACCTGAAAATCTCCATGCTAGGTTCTGTGTATGGATTGTAAGCAGGCTTGAATTTCAGCTTGGTCATGCCTGAACTCAATAAAGAATTTTTCATCTAAAGATCAATAACAGACTAAATGTACTCCTAAAACCTGTCTTTAACAAACTTGGTTGTGGGCAATAATTATTTAACTTAAAACATAAATTCGGCATTTAGCTCATATCAAGTTTTTCATTATAAGAGAGCATTACCTAAGCGTGAGAAGAAATCATGTAGAACTCCTATTAAGTCACAGAGAGTGAGTCCTCGATCACATACAAGGCCTGAATCGAAATGCAAAATCATGGCATCACAAAAATCAATAAATTTGTAGAAAAAAAAATTAGTTCTGAGATTAAACCCCTGGTGCGGAAAAATATATGAGTAACTCCCCACCCCTCTTTAATATGATGTGGAAAATAAAATCATAATTGGACCATCAAAGATAAATTGTTTTCATTAGTACAAAGGGTCGAAGATGAACAATTTAAGAACGAAAACCCTGAGCCCAATAGCTTATTAGCCCATGTACCTTCTATCTGGTGGAACTCGGCAAGATGTGTTCGGTCAACTGCTTCATTTCGGAATACACGATCTATAGAGAAATATTTTTTCGGAGAAAAAGGTTTCTGCATAAACATTAAAATGGCACACAAAAATGATGCAAGCTATAACGTGCAAGAACTTAGAAAGTACAATCACTTATTTCTGTGGAAATATCCAAAAAGCAAAACCCAGAACACAGATGCGCAAAGTAAAATAGCTTAATCCACCTTTAAACCATAAATACATATAAGTCGCAAATTAAAATTAAAAATCTGAAACTAAAATGAAGATAATAGGAGGTCTAATGGCCCCAAACATAACACAATCATATATGCATTCACAAAAACATGAAGCAACAAGTTCAAACACAGATACATACCTGTGCCAGCTGGTAAAGCATCCTGGAAGAAACAGCAGTGGTGTGGGTCCGCAGAAGGTTTTTATTTGCTTCCTCTCTTTTCCAGTCGTATGTGTATCTACCAAGGAATTAAATTGTAACGTTACCCTCAGAAAGCAATTTGAACTTCAGTCTATCAATAAATATCCTGTGTTTAAAAGTGTATTGAGGGTGCTCAAGCTCATACCCCCTAGACCCATAACCACCATATTCATGAATTTGCTTCACCCGCTGAACATAATCTTCAGGCAGTTCCTTTGTTGTTGAAGGAGCTGCAGATGTGTAACATGCACTCAAGATGGAAGCAAAGAAAATTTGACTAGCATTGAAATACTAAGGAATTTACTAACCATCCAAAAAGAATGTGTCATGTGAATCGCGAGCTGGATGTTGTTGGGGCTGGAACAAAGAATCAAAGTTCCAGAAGCTGCCATTTAAAACAATCATATGTGAAGTTTACAGTGAGAGCATGCATGTACTGCTACTCGCCATACTACACACAATAAGCAATATGATTCATGTAATTCAGAAAATGTATACATTTATGACAGTTACTTTAGTCATGATGTTCTGATGCATTATTTTAAAACAGTTTTAGGTTTCTTGTCATGATCTCAGGTCACCACTGAAGGAACTTTTTCACAAACACAGGGTGTTCTCAATCATAAAAAAGAAAAATTACTTCATTATCACCTTGCCACCATTTCTTATTTTGGCTATTTTCAAATTGTTCCACAACATCACTCTATACTCGCTGAAACACGGATTAGAGTGCATCAATTCAGTGCACCAGGAATTTGGATTCACCTTTATATTTTAGGGCTGCAATCCTACAACTCCCAGCATATCCAAAAGTTTGGGATTTATTTGATTATCACTTCTACTATGAATTTATTGAAGGCATCAGGCTGCAAAAACTTCTAAATATTTGATTTTTTATATGCTTGCTTGACAGCATCCTTACAGGACACAAAATTTGATTTGCATTGTTATACTTTTGAGAGTTATTCTTTTACTGCAATTAAATTTATTGTTATTTATGTTTTGAGCATACTTCGTAAATCAGGAAAGTCACTAGGATTGGACTACTGATGGGGGGGTTTGAATAGTTTATATGAGATCATAGGTTCAAAAAGCTCATTCCACTATTGTACACCGAAATATAAAAAATTATAAACATCAGAAAGGTATTGACACTACTAAAAAAAGTATTGACACGGAAACAACAATTACCTGCTCTCAACATAATTATTTGTGGGCATCTCCTCAAACCTGCAACATTATATTACCATCATAAAATGTTAAACTCAAAGGTTGAAACAAATATTTACCACAAAAGACACCAGGCTTCCACATGACAAATATAAGACTCACCCCATACAGAGGAAAATCTGTTTTATTTGACACCGTACCTGAAAATGGAAAATTTCCAGAACTATTAAATACAAAAATGATCAAATATGTTTGGGATAAAAGCATAATCAACAACAAAAGTGTTCTCTTTTTCGCTAAAGGTCAACTGAATTGATCAAATGACACAATTTCACCGTAAAGATTGGACAGGTTTTGCTTATGTTTTCCTGAATATGAATTTTTTGTTGTCGTTTTTCAGTTAAGTCTCTCTCTCTCTCTCTCTCTCTCTCTCTATATATATATATATATATATATATATATATATATAGTATTTAGATTCAGTTAATCTAAAGGAGATTGGGGAAACGAGGAAGAGACGGGGAAATATCTCCTTGCCTTTAAGAGTGGATGAAGATGGCCACCCTCAAGAGGCTGACCTTTAGCACTGTAATTGTACTCTTTGAACTCTAATTCCTTCCACTCACCACTGCAACAAAGTAACAGGGTATAGTTAGAGTTTATAAGATATGATGCAAATCCACTAAAAATGTTTTGCACAAAGTAGAAGCTTGAAGGGTGTTAAAAACCTCCCCAAACCCCGAGTTTACATTCAGTTTAAGCAAAAACAGTACCTCTGAAAATTATCTCGAGTTAAATCAGTGACAACCTTCTTTCTTTTTGGAGCATAGCTAGGACCCTTTTTCACCGAGTAACCTTTCCAAGTCCTAGATTGTAAGATATCAATAAAAATTTCAATAATGAAAGAAAAGCCAAATCATTTACATAATATTCATTATATCGGCAATTGTTTGAAGAATAATCAAATGAAATTATTATTACTGTGGAACAATAAGCTTTCTTGCTTTGAGTGCTTTGATATCATCTGAACCAATGCCCTGCATTTGCAACATTCGTTAAAATTTGATATGAGATATGAAGAACTTACAGGGAAAACTGATAAAGAAAAATGATAAGTAGACCTGTATATAACTAACATAAGGAGGAAACAAAAAGGTAAAGACAAAAATCTCCTCAAGCAAATAGGGGTGTCCATTAAACTGGTTTCCATCACCACTCACCCATGAAATAGAGTGCAGTCACACCTCATCATAAGTCATAACTACAGAGTAAAGAGAATGAAAGGTCTCATATCCCCCCTTCCTACTTTCTATACCTGTACCAGTCTCACATGCTCCACACAAAACCTTGTCACTTTCACCAAGGTATTATCTCAAACCCATGAGTACAGACCTAGTCTATATGCATATCGCTAGAACACATATTTCAAAGAAGGTTGGTAATATGATATAAAAAACCAGCCTACCCTGCCATCTGACGTCCACATCAACAATCAACAAGTGCATGTTATCAAAAATAGAAATAGACAAAAAAAAAAGTGGTAGGTTCCATCATTTCTATGATTAGTTTTTAAATGGTGAGGTCCTCTCTATACACCAGAGCCACTTCCTTCATTGAATCTTCATTTCATCAATGTTATTGTGAACGTGTGGGTGAGTGTGTTAAGTATAATAAGACTGGAAGTGAGATAGCAATTCCATATCGTATTTAGCAATGAAAGGACAGGTTAACAGCAATTTCCAAACAAGCATGAATAGAAATTGTCGAGACTCCGCTTTAAAAGTTGAATGCAAAACCAGATAAAGAGGGTGATTGACTTTAATAAACACATAATATTTCACATTACCACTATCTATTATCTGATTTAGGAATAGACACAGTTGACTGTATCTCAGCATTTAACCTCCTCAATTCTAATGGAACATTAGCATTGGCAACCCCGTTCCAACCCCATCCAACAAAACAAAAACGACTTCAATTCTTCCTCTAGTTACCTCCTCACAAGCCTCAACACAGTTAAGAAATTCACTAACAAACAAAATCATTCATGCTAGTAGCACACACCTGTCCCTGTTGTATTTGAAGAAGTAGGTCTTTAACTCTGTCTCCCACATGTTCGACCTGCAGCAAGAAATCGGTTTATGACAAATATTTCACTAACCATAAAGTAACTCTCATATCAAATGACAAAGTAAACCAAACATCAAGATACAATAATTTTGAAATTATAATCAAACAAAATACGAAAAAGTAGGAAATTTAGAAGTTAGAATAAAGAATATACCTTCTTAGATATGAGTTGTTTTCCCATCTCCACCCATTTATTCTTAGCAGCCTGAGCACAACCTATCTTGAAGACTGTAGGACCCAACATTTTCTGCAACCATAAAACAACAATTAAAATCCATTTCAAATTCAGTTGCATAAAAAAGAGTGTAAATTGGAGGGGAATAAAAAAAAACCAACCTGAAGTTCATCTCTGGAAATACCCTGAGGTGGAATAGCCAACATTAGTTGAACTTCGGGGGATCCTACGTTAGCATAATTGTTCCCCTCATCAGTTAGAACCCATGTCTCTCTCTTAATGTCCTGTCCACAATAACCAATCAAGTTTGTTACAATACGATTTCAGTTTTATACATTGGATTTGGATATGATAAAGTTACCTACCTCGGCATCGACGTATCTGAAACCATGGAGACTCTTAATGACGTTGACTATTTCATTGTGGTCAATGCCGCGTTGAGCTGCAAATTCACCTGAATCTGTAATCTCCTTGTTATTTTCCAGGTAACCCAGAACTGCCTCTTCCGCCATTCTCACACCTCTCTTCTTCTAACACAGTTACCCTATAAGAATACGATAGTTATTAGTTAATAAAACGCTAATACATTTGGTTTGGGCTGGCCCAATAGTAATGTCACTAATTTTTGTATACCCCATAGTTGGGGAAAATTTACCCCCTATCCCCACAAATCCTCCTAAATTTCATGTTTGTCTCTTCTGATATTTTTGTGAGTTTTATTGCAAACTCATTCATAATATAATTAATATTATTTGAAGAATTTTCAATTAAAATCTCTATTACTATTTACTACAGTTTATTGTATAAGTGTTTAATTAATATCACTAATTTTGGAAATTTGTTTTTATATTATATATATATATATATATATATATATATTAAGCTATGGTATTTATATATTTAAAAACTATGGTAATTGAGATGTTAATTTCTTTTAGAGGTGAAGATCATCCTTATCCATTGTTTTGACGTTTGTTCTAATTCATTGGTAAAATAAATTATAACATTGAGACTATGGTTTATTTAGTGTAGAGGATGACGGACACGATAAACATATTGAGAAAACATATATATTTTTTTTCATATACCATTATAAAATAAAATTGTAAATATAAAAAATGATTTGATATTTAATAAAATATAAATATTTTTTAAATAAAAGTAAATATTGATATAAAATATAAATATTAATGTAAAAAGACTTAAATGCACTAATTTTTATGTTTGACTAAATTAAATGCACTAATTTTATTTCTTGTAAATAGTTTAGTGGTTTGGACTCTCAAAGAAAAGAGTCACAAGAAGGTTATTTCTAGCTTTTTACTCTATCATCATTTCGCCATGGATGAAGGTAAATTGACTTTTTATTATGTGAGAATCATATTTTTATCCTTCTTGTCAAAATGATCAGAACTTTTTAAGGTTTTGATACTTTTTATAAGTTGTAATGTTAACCATATGAAGACAAAAACGTGCAGAAATCCAAACAGTAGATAGATAGATAGAATTGAATTGAATTGCATATATTGCACCCGAAGAAAAAAATAAAATTGAATTGTTTATATAATATTATTTTATTTTTTCTGGTGCTCCATTTCCAATTTCCAATCTGTAAAGTTGTTTGTTTGGCCAAGAATACGTGGCGGCTAAGCTCCGTTGCTAATTTTTGTGTTGCAAATTAGAGAAAAATGGCGACTTTGAATGTGTTCTCTCAGACACTGCACCCTACAATTTCATCTTTTTGCTGTTTTTCTAATTCTAACAACAATTATGCTTCTTCATCTCCATATTCTAACAATTCTAAATTTCATTTCTTTTCCAATTCCCTTTCCTCCCACTTCTCAAAGTCAGGTACTTTTTATTCCAAATTCAAATTCAGTTATTATATCTTCCTTAAAATTCAAATTGATGATATCCTACTAATATTAAGCTTGTTTGGTAATTCATGCATGTCACAAAACTCTGTTTCTGCTTCAGCTTCATAGCAAGTTCTCATATTTGGTATTTAATATAGAAATAGTATTAGAAGCTATAGTTTCATGCTTAAATGCTATGCTTTTAGTAAGCGTGTCTTTACTTACCTCTCATCCAAAATGGGATAACTAGGGCCCTTTTCCCATGAGAATCATATGGTTAAGACAATAAAAAAACTATACTTTTACTAACATGATGTGGCACAGGTGGTAGATACTTGTGTCTCCTTAAACATTTGGTTGGCGGATCAATTCAAGGCTGATGCCTATGAAAAAACACCTTGGGAGATGTTAACGCTTTTAAGTGAATCTCAGTTATCTCGAAGACTAGATATACACGAAGATATAACCGTGTTTACCCCAAAAACAAAAGAACTACACTTTCTCATGATGTAGGAAATTATTTATGTTGCTAGAATTAGTCCATGTAAATATTCCTTCGCCATACATGATTCCAGATTAGGCCTAATTATTTAGGATTAGAATTAGCAGTCATATCAATTAGACCTATATTGTAATCAATTTAGTTCATCATATGTCATCTAAATCTTCAGTTCACTATTACATTACTTCCTGCAGGCAATGGAAGTTCATGGCTACAAAGTAGCTCCCCCGCAGCCAGCATTGAGCACAAGAAGGGTCCTGTATATTCAGTATTTCCTTCAACACCTGCCCAAGTTTCCTCTGTGCAAGACTTGTTTGAATTTATTTGCTCAGGACCTTTGGTTGAAAAAATTGGTTTGACGAAAGAGAAGGTGGCCGAGTCTATAGATAAGTGGTTATTGTATGGGCGGCAACTATGCAGACTATTTCAGCTTAATGAATTGTTTTTGACAGAGCCTCAAAAAGTTAGGCTTTATCATTACTATATACCAGTCTTCCTCTGGTGTGAAAGTGAGATTGCTCAGCATCAGTCCAAATTCAAAGATGAAGAAGATATACCTCCATTAGTGGTATATATACGGCTTCCTTCAATTCTTTCACAACTTTCTGCCACTTAGTTTTTTTATGTATGTATTTGTGTTATGCAGCTTATTATGAAGGCTTACATAAGCTGTAACTGTAAATATAATAACTATAGGATTTTGTAAGGAAAATAAATGTTTAAGGCCCTCATTATTTTTTTTCATTTTGTATGATTCAGATTGGATTTAGTGCTCCTCAAGGCTGTGGAAAGACAACCCTTGTCTTTGCTCTTGACTACCTTTTCCAAAAGATTGGCAGGTAGGCTTTCGTTTTGAAGTACTAATTCACTAAATTTATCTTTGGTTTTGATGACTATATAAAAAGAGATATATTAAAAAATGGTACTATATGATAAAATTTTCAGGAAGTCAGCAACAATATCGATAGATGATTTTTATTTGACGGCTGAAGGTCAGGTATATAGAAGCAGTTTTGTAATATATATTTTTTGGTTAATACTCCTCCATCTCGCTCTTTTTCTTTTTGGATGACAAAGTGTGTTTGGATTGTAGAATAAACTAAGGGAAGCTAATCAAGGAAATGCACTTCTTGAGGTAATAATTCACATATTTGAGAAGTAGCCAACCAAGTATAATCTAAGGCCATTTGACTAAAATATTTTTTCCTGTCTTGTTTCGTTACAGTTTCGTGGAAATGCAGGAAGCCATGATCTTGCTTTTTCTGTTGAAACACTGACAGCCTTAACCAAAATGTCCAAAGAAGGTGGCTATCTGTACTCATTTTCCCCCCTCTAATATATTTTATTTTAAGTATAATTTGTTGTTATTTGAAGTATCCAGGTACCAAGATGAAGTTACCAAGATATGATAAAGTAAGAGCATAAATTGCATATTTGGGCTATTTAAACATTTTTTGAATTCGTAGTTGCTAATGGTGAATTGCCTGGTATTTGCAGTCTGCATTTGGTGGGAGAGGTGACCGGGCTGATCCATCGACATGGCCTGAAATTGAAGGGCCCCTAACAGTAAGGGAATCTTCAGCTGTAACTTTTAAACTGCTTCTGATAGGTCTGGTTCAATTAGTAAAAAAATGATACATCAGAGACAAAAAAAGAGAAAAAAAGTATGCTATTTTTTTACTATCAATATTTATCCTCCGTTCCATTGAATATAAAAAATGAAACACAATTAAATTTATGAATTTCTTTGAAATATCCATCTTTGAAATAATTGGATTTGCTACCAAAACACAAAGTGTAATAAGTGAGGCATTTTGAAAAACCTTATTTGGGCTTATCTTGTGATATAAGCACTTGTATAAGTCTTTGAAAGAGCTTATAAAAATAATGTATGATATACCTATAAGTTTGTTTTAGCTTATTTGGATAAGCTCCCTAAGATAGTTAATTAAAACTACTTATGTGGAGCTTATTCTCATCCGGTCATCCCATCTTCAATTCCCATTCACCACCAAATCCTATTTTTTTTAGTGAAAACAATTGCTGGGAATGCAAATACCTCTTAGTTGTGCATATCCAAATGTAAATAGCTTGTTAAATTTAAGCATTGACGACATAAGCTCTTATATGAGAAGCGTTTATTCAATAAATAGTTAATTAAGTTGTTTGCTCAAGTGCCCCAAGATAGTTGGTAATGTAGTATTATTCTTGCCATGAAACAATTGGTCTTTATCTCATGTGAATGTATATACTTTCATAAATAAGTGTCGATTCTTCCATTAACATGCATAGACGGGCCTTTTAGGTTGTGTTGTTTGAAGGCTGGATGCTTGGTTTCAAGCCCCTTCCGGTTGACGCTGTAACGTCCGTTGATCCCCAGGTTAGGATTAGTAAAGTATCTTTTTATTTCTTAATATACACATTGAGTTTATGATACTGATTTATTGCTTATGCAAATTCTCCATCCTTTTCTTATAAGGGGGGAGGAATTGGTAATGAGTTTTGCTTTTGTGTAAAGAAATAATCAACAATTCTCATTTTTCAGCTAGAAACGGTAAATAAAAGCCTTGAAGCTTATTATGATGCATGGGACAAATATGTAAAGTCATGGATAGTCATTAAGATTAAGGACCCAAACTGCGTCTTTCAGTGGCGCTTGCAGGTAGGTTGTTTTTACATCCTCTTTCGGAAATTACAGTGTTTAGAACCTGGTTGTAACAACATCCATGCATTATACTGTTAAAAATGCAGGCTGAGATTGCAATGAGGGAAGCAGGCAATCCTGGAATGTCTGATGATGAGGTCTGTTACTCACATGCATTTATGTTTTGATTTTTTTTTTTTTTGTCTTAAACCTTCGGGTTCCATGGGAAAAGGGTCCTGGTAATCCAAAGTTTGGCTGGAAGGTAAGTAAAGTCTGACTAATAATTGTTTCAATCAGGGTTTGAACTCGGGTACACTCGATTGATTCGATCTTAACTGAAACTCATTTAACTACTTGAGCTCGTCCAACTACTTGGTTATTTATTTCTGTTTTGATTAAATATGAATATATGACGATGTCTATTTAGTGCATGCAACATCGTCCTTCTAACGCCTGAAGCAAGATTTTTCATGGTTTGTGCACCCCAGGTAAGAGATTTTGTTTCTCGCTACCTGCCAGCATACAATGCATACCTTCCTACACTTTATTCGCAGGGTCCGAATGGATCAGATCCTCAACATCTACTATCCATCGAAATAGACGAAAAGAGAAACCCAATACTAGGTGTCTAGTTTAACTAGATGATGGGATATTGCTGGCTCTTCCATTCTTTGAGAGAATCTGAATGGCCATTCGGCGTTGATTACTTTCATCACTGTTGGATATAAGTCAATGTATCAGCTCTATTTTTCCTTGAAATGTATAGAGAATATTTTTATCAAACACATAATAAGGCCTAATGCTTTCTAGTTTTTCTTATGGAATAAATGGCTATTGGTACCACAGAAAATAGAAACTTGGACTACTAGTTATTGATAGTTAATGTATTATTAGTGAGACTTTGCGCAGAAAATCATGATTATCATCATGCGAGTGATCTCGGCACTAAATTTCTCCTACTGCTTGTTCTGCAGCACTTGCTTTCTTTAATAAAGGACTCGAATGTTCTTGAACAATGTCACAACAAAAACTCAAATTTATTGCAAGTATTTAAAGATTATTCCTTAATGGCTCCCAAAATCATCATTTCATGCAACAGCAGCGATGAAATGTAAACTTGGCATAGGCCTCTTGGAAATTAAGCAACCTAGGGACAGCAACAGCAGGTGCGTTCCGAGCAACACTTGCAACTCTCATAGCAGCAAAAGCAGCAACAGAGTGCATAGAAACTGAATCAAATAGTCAACTGATCAGTGTGTTGTGTGTGAGAAAGATAATTTTGGAAGCAGAAAAAGAAAATAAAGAAAATTGGAATCTAAAGATGTACACACCAAGCATAGAGGCTTCCTTTGTCTTCACGGCGCATGCGAATACGATCATCATATGATGTTTGCTGCTGTGCTGGTGCTGGTGCAGATCCCATTATATTTTGGGAAGGTGATTCATGTAACAACATTTCCCTCCATATATATATATATATGTAGGGAAAACAGAAAGTTATCTGAACATATTTAAAGCTTCAGATAGCTATAACACTTTCAACTCTTTTGCTTTTTTAATCAGACATTTATTGTGGTGGTTAGTAGAAAGGAATTGATTGGCTTCACTTGTTAGGTAACCTACTCCATAATGGTGGGAGGGAAATGACACATTCTCTTCTAATCTGTTTAGATGGTGGAAAGGTGTCATAGTCACTAATTTAAGGCTAGTTGTTTTGTTTCAACAATTCCGGCCCCAATGCAAGGCGACATCTAGGTGAGGAAGTGTCTCATACATATGATGCACCAATTCTTGCTTGATAATGCGATTCGCGCGGTGTCTGTTCGACAAAAAATAAGAAAACAAATATTATTGGCTCAAGTCATTGTCTCAATTGTAAGGATTTGAAATACCTTGAACTTCTATTTAAAGGCGGCACTTCTACTTAAAGGCGGCGACGCCAGTTGTTGTCGAAGTTTTAACCAATTTTCAAGTATTAGCATGTGTTAGACCACATCAAAGACTGTCCCACACCACTCCAGTTCCAACCCTTACTATATACCTAAAAAGAAATTAGTATATTCAGCTAAAGGGGTCTAGAAAACATGTAAACCAGACTATAGAAGAAATTTGCCAACCTGTTATGTTTCTCTCCCTTTAACATACACTGACCCGTGCCTCAATTTATTGCTATCTATTCTTAGACTTCTTTATAACCACCCTTCAAACACATTCATGGCCAAGAGAAACTCAACCACCTTTAGTTAAGTCCATACCAACTGCAAGTGCAACTAAGCATGTGCTGTCAAAACTTATCCATCTTATGCTAAAGTTTTAATCACAATATACAGACTCTAAAACCATATGTCATGGTTCAACTATTGTACTGCATGGATGAGTGATCTAGAACAAGGGAATCAACATTTGTGATGGCATAGATTCACTATATTATATCGTGAGATATAGATTTTTTTTTCTTTTTTGGTGCACCATAGCATAATAAAAAGGAAAGGACCTGTAAATTATGATATATAAACTAATTGCATAAACTAATTGTTTCTTTTTCAACTGGATGATAATAATTGAACTTGGGCTTCAGTAATTTGAATTAACACTTTGATAGGGTTCAATTTGAGCCCAAATGTGAATTTTATAATTGGGAAATGTTACCCCCACACATTTTTCCTTTTAAATAGTTTATAATATCCAACCTGCCCCTGCTGCTCAGTGTGTGTATGTGTTGGTTGTATTTTTGAAGGAGTTAAAACATGTTTGATTATTCTTTGATAGAATTGATTTTGTCGCCATAATTAATTCTAATTTAAAGTTAAAATTTGTAGCCTTTAACTTCCAACGTTATTTTTACATTAAAAGTTATGATTGAACTCAATTTTACGTAAATGTATCCAAATTAACATAAACTCCTATTTTAAATTCATCTCATTTTAATTAAATTATTTCAGTTAAAATCAATTTTTTTCACCAGAAAACCAAATACTACACTTTACACTCTTTGACAATCACCATTCTCTGCTCCTTTCTAGTTTATGTTTACTTTCCTTTCATTATTCTCCAACAAACAATCTAAGAGAAAAATATGTTGTGATTAACCCACTAAATTCAAGTTTAGCAGCCCCTCTTTTTTTTTTTTTTTCTTGAAATACTTTCAATCTCTAGGAGTTAATTTAATTAGGTAGCATAGAATATGTCTAACGTAGGTCCATTATATTAGGCAGCATAGAATCTTATATATATTATGATGATCACATGTATTGAAGACTCTATTTTCATTGTAAATTGTAATCACTAATATAGAAGACAGACTCTGTTGAAGTTCATTCAAAACCAAACCAAAATTAGTACTAAGGAAAATGTACAAAGCATCAAGCACCAAGGATATACATATATATATATATATATATATATATATATATATATATATATATACACACTACCAAGACTAACTAATCTAATTGTAAACTTTGAAAATTGTCCTCCATCGGATATAAAATACTCTACTAATAGAAAGTGTTCAATTATCAACTAAATTATGATAATTGATTAATTAATTAATTCACTGGAGCCCGTACATCTGGAAGTAGTCCTCAAACCTGCAATATCATTAAATCAGAGGGTCAAAAAGCAAACTCATGAGATCAATCATATAATTTTATTGTATAGTAGTATAAAGTGGATATATATATATATAAAAAAAAGAACTAACCAAGGTCAATTTCCTCTGAGTTAATCATAAGCCTTATCCTTTTGCATGATTCGACAAACATCCTAGAAAAAAGAGATAAAATATTAATTAAGAAAAAAAATGAAAATTTAGTGAATATAGATAGAGAGGGTAGAATGAAGTTATATACTTCCAAGGTACATCTCCAAGTAACATCCAATCACCATCTTTGTCCTCGTATGTAGGCATGTAGTGATCAGTAGTACAGTAGTCCATGAATTTGTTCTCATTGAATTGAGTGCCTCGAAACATGGTCTGAAGTGCAGTGAGAAGATGATGATAACTATGATAAAAATGAAGATCAACTTTTCTAAGATATGGAGCTCCATCGACAGCCACTTTGACATAGTTGCAAATATTCTTCCTGCTTGCCCTTACAGGTGGCCATCCCACCACATGTTCCCTGTATTGACAAGTAGTGTGAGAGAAGCCACGTTTTGTGCCTGAACTTTTCGTACCGGGAATCCCCAAGGTAAGTTCTGTCTCCTTCTCAACATCAACGCAGGAGCTCTCACTACTCATTTCTAATGACATTCACGCACGTTCGAATTAGTTATGTTGAGAAGTACCAAAAATTAAGATGTTGTTTGTTCTGAAACGTGGTCACCTTTATTTATTTATATAATAATGTAATGGTGTGTGTTGGACCATAGGAACCTTGCCACGTTCTATATCTTAAACAGCGGCTTCGATTCTTCCACGTGTCCATCATACTATCATTCTCATTTCACCTCACTCTTGCCGCCTCATTTTTACTCTCTCTTCAAACTAACTACTCACTACCATTTCACTTTCTTTTTTTTTTTTTATAAAAAATGTATAAAACAGAAATATAAATAATTAGTTACTGCAATTAATTATTTATATATTTATCTTTATTATAATTATGTGTGATTTAAATAATATAATTAAAAGGTATATATTGATATATTTTAAGAAATATTGATAATTAATGTTGCATTTCAAATTTAAGAGGTAATTTATTTTGTGATTTTGTTTAAATAAATCACATTGTGTAACAAAAGTGGTACTTTTTTAACTGAGCCTATTTTTATAGCTTTTTTTTATCTCAAATGTAAGCACAAATATCTATTTTTTTTATTTATTTATTGAGAATAATCATTAAGCACATTTTATTATGTAATGATATTTTCAAACAATGACATTAAATAGATAAATTGTTTATATTTGAGAACAAAACATGTATTTTATTGTTTATATTAATTGTGGTTGGAGAGAATAATTTATGTAGTGGAAATGTTACTC
>JBBPBP010000002.1:51598884-51617541 GCA_037974735.1 Cicer chorassanicum | reverse complement strand
TAATCTTAAACATTTATTTACACATATTAAATACTTTTGAATTAAATAAAAGATATATTGCTAACATTAAATGATTCAAAAATAGTAAATTTTTACTTATAATATTAATCAAAATTTAAACTTTATTCTTTTTATAATATTAATCGGAGAATGTAATTATTTATATTTTATTATTCTTTATTACTCTATTTAGTTTTATCTTTATTAATTATTGTTATTAATAATTATGTATTTTTTTACTATGATAAATATATACAAAATGAAATATAGTAATATTTTGAAAATAATATACAAAACATGGAAACTGGTAAAAGTGACAGTGATTTTCTATTCCATTTGATTTGAAAATACTAGATGTAATCATTCGTTGATAGTACTATCTAAATAATTTGACAAGGAAAGGAACCGTGTAGAAAAATGTATAGTCGCAATTGATACTCTAGTAGTAGTGATAGAAGTTGGTGAGTAGAAAGAAAAAAGGAAAGAGAAGGTGAAATAGCATAGGGGGGACAGGATGAGGGCCCACATGTTTGAGTTAGACAAGTAACGGTCAACTTAAGGCAAAGTCCGTGTGGTCGCAGACAACTCATTTCTTTCAGGTATGTGGACCCCACCTATGCATGTGACCTTGTTTCTTTGTCGCTTCCCCTTAGATATTTCCTTCCTCTCGCGTATATCATTATCAATAGCTGGTTATAAAAATTGAGGGTTAATGGAGTATTAATTATTGGGTTGATAAAATTAGTTTGTACATATTTTAAAAGATGAAAGATCTAAACGAAAAATAAAAATAAAAGATTAAACTATTATAAATAAATAAAATACTATCTCCGTCTTAAATTATATGTCATCAATTAAAAAATATAATTAATTTTATACGAAAATATAAAATTATAAATTATTTTATAAAATTATCACGCACTAATGGTATAGAAATGAGACATTAATAAAATTAGAAAAAATAAATTAAGGATATAACAATAAAAAAAAACATATGTAACTTCGAACAAATTTTGTGTGGAAATTGAGATATAATTTAGATCGGAGTAGTAATTATCTACTATAAAATTTTTCTTTAGTTATATAATTAGAGTGTTGATTCTTTTATAATATTAGATACAAGATATGCAATTACAGTGAGCTGGAATAATAGAGGAGATAGAAGGATCATCTGGACCTTGTTTGTTAGAGGCCAATTTACCCCATCAATAAGTTAGAGTCCAAAGAATTTATCTTTTACTATCTTTTAGCATTCAATTGAAAAGGAAAATAAGACAAGTGAAAAGTGTATTAATTATATTGGAAAAAACTCAAGTCTCATATAAATAATAGATAATAGACAAAGCTCTATAGTAATATATAAAGAGAGACAACACTCATTTACAAATTGGTTTCATAAGAATGAGTTATATTCAATATAAAATTTAATATGATATTAGAGTCTATTCGATCAGGCACTTACTATTTATATACACGCATCAAACTCAATAGTATTGGTATGAAGGAGTTTACTAAGTTTCACGTGAATAAGAGATATAGCTCTATAATAAAATACAAAGAAAATCAACTCTCATTTTACAAGTTGATTTGATAAGAATGAGTTAAACCTAATATAAATGCTAATAGTCTACGAATGTTCGTCCAACATAAAGAAATGTTGTCCCTAGAAATTCAAAGCGAAGGGATTGGGAAAGAGAGATGGCACCTACCACACTCTGCCATTATATTCACTCTTAGGCAAGCACAACTCAATGTCTCTTCCCGTGTTCTTCCCTAAAAGAGAACCAATTGATAGCATTGTGGACCCTTTATTTTCTTCTTATTATTATATAGCATAAATAAAATTGCAATTGTATTATAAAAAAATATATTGTACTTAATTTGGTTCACCATTCACGGGTTCATATTGACATCCTTGACAAACAACAACAACAAAAGGCTTTATGGTTAATCAAAGTTTTCATAGACATGGTATGGAAAAAAGCTAAGATCGTGGTACCTTGTCTTGCCAAAAGTTATAAAAGACATCTTGCAATTACTTCAATTGTTGAAGCCTAGCTAGCTATATATGGCCCCATGTTTTGTATATTTTTTCTTCATTTCTTTTTTTTAAGAGGGCACAACTTGTTTTCTATACACCTTTGAAAATTTACTTTTTATTTGTATATAGTAATGTTATTAATTTCATGAGAGGTCGATCTCTATTTCTCTTTCTCAATAGTAAAATATATAAGTTATAAAAAAAAAATGACTAAAATATAAATTTGATTTATTATCTTTTATTTAATATATATTTTGTTTCTTTATTTTTATTTTATTTTTTATTTGGATCTTTATATATTTTTATTCGTTTTCATATTTTACTTTTTACGTATAATTCGTTTTAGTCTTTAATAAAATGACAAACTTATATAATTTTATAAAAATAAAATACTATAACAATTATTAAATAAAAGATAAAAGACAACCAAAAAAATAAAAGAGCAAAACGAATTAAAAAAAATAAAAAAATTAAACAAATATTATAGTGTGTCAAAATTATATTTAAACAAAAAAATATATATATAATTTTAAGAAGGATATTCATTACTCAACATCCATTAAATATTTATATACCTTTATAAACACAAAATTATATGGTGAAGATCTCAACTGTCGACATATAGTACTGTTCATTTTATTAGGACGCAGTCAGACATAAAAGCAGCACTACGGTTGTTAACATTATGAGGAAGACAGAGAAAATGCTATTTGATTTCTTGCTAAAACTCATTAAATTACATCTTGATTCACATAAAACTGTCAATAGTTGCACGTATTTTTTGGCTTATCAGTCTCTTTCATATCTCTAATTTTCATGTAAACATAAAAGTGTTTCGCTGGTTCTTATATGTAAGGCTATTAAAATTATCTTAAGAAAAAATAGTTTTTATTCAATAATATACATATATATTTTAAAAACTTACCCTTTAATTTTTAACAAAGAGAAATTGTCTATTATTTAATTCTCTTCGTTTAATTTGGTGTACTTTTGTGAAAAATTAATTAATACATGTTATGATTTGAAAAAAGTCTTATAAAAAAGACTCTAAAATATTACAAAAGAGTCTTAACTATAGAGATGTCAGTAGTATTATTTTTATGGCAAATGTTAATGAACGTGTAAGGACATGATTTAATAGATTTTAAATGTTGAGACATTATCTCAATGGAGCAAAATTTGAATTGTGTTAAGTGATCATAAGAGTCTACAATATTTGTTCAATCATAAGGAGTTGAACATGAGATAATACAAATCAATAAAACTTTTTAAGGATTTTGACTTTGATCTAATCAAGTTATCATCTAAGAAAAACAAATGTGGTGGTCGATGTATTGAGCTTAGAAACGTTAACATGTGAAAATTCATTCAATAAGATGTTGAAAAAAATTCAAATGTATGAGTTTGGATTTGAAGTTGACAGTATCTAGTATCAAGTTTGAAATGATCAATTTTTTAACAAAGAGAATTGTTAAGTCAAGGGAAATGGGATGAATTCAGTGAAGGTTCATATAGAGTTTTGAGACTTCAAGAATGAGTATGTGCTTCTAACATTTGGATTTAAGGAAAGTAAGTGTAGAAAAAGGATACCAAAGTAATTTGAGTATTCATTTAGGATCTAGCAAGATGTACTAAGATTTGAGGAATATGTTTTGGTGGCTAGGAATGAAAAAAGAGACAACATAATTTGTGTATGCTTGTCTGACTTGTCAGGAAATGAAGATTGAAAAAAAAAACTATCAAGGATGTTGCAGCCATTGAAGATATATGTATGGAAGTGGGACGTTATAATTATGAATATTGTATCGTAATTTCATATAAGTTTGTCAAGATGTGATGTGATCTAGGTAATTATTGATTAGTTGACCAAGTTAGTGCATTTTCTTTTGATGAATATAGAGTATCCTTTGGAGGAATATTTGCTCGATTGTAGATCAAGAAAATTGTAAGATTGTACGGTGTACCATCGGGTATTGTTTTAGATAGAGATCCAATATTTACTTCATGATTTTGGAAGAGTTTGCAAGAAACTTTTGGAATGTAGTTGAATTGAGTTTAGTTTATAGACCTCACTGCCATGGACAATTAGAAAGGACTATTCAATTTTTACAAGATATGTTAAGAGCTTGTACTCTAGAAGGAAATGACAATTGGAAAAAGTTCATGTCTTTGATTGAGCTCACATATAACAATAGTTACCATTATAGTATTCAAATGACATATTTTGAAGCTTTGTATTGAAGGAAGTGTTAAACTCTACTTTGTTGGTTTGAAATTTGTGGATCCTATTGTGCTTGGACTATAAATTATACAAAAAAACAATAAAAAATATTAAGTTAATTCAGGAAAAGACGAAAGTTGCTTAAAGTAGACAGAAAACTATCATGATAAGATATCTAAGGAATTATCTTTTTAAATAGAAGATTATTTGTTCGTAAAAGTTACATTTACTAAAGAAGTTTGTAGAGTGTCGAATGTAAAAAAGTTGATGTCCAGATTTATCAGACCATATAATGTTGAAGAAGATGGGAGTTATGATATATTAAATTGCTCTACCACAATTTATTTTATCAAATCTACATATATTTCGTGTGTCACATCAAAAAATACATACATTTTAGATTTGTTTCTTTGAACTAATATATTATGTATAAGTAGGTCAATTTGTTTCAATTGACTTACATAATGAAATACATAATTACAGAAAATAGGACCAATGAAAGAGTTATTTCTTCTCACAAGGATTGCTGCTGTTTGTGGCATTAGAGCCATTTGGGTCCTTCCTTCCAACAGAAGAAAACACATTGCTAGCGAATTGTTGGATGCTGTGAGGTAAATTAAACTTGCTTTAGCTGTGTTTCTCATGGAAAACGGTATGTATCAAACCATGTGTTCCCCATAAACAGATTTGGTAAAGTAGTCATTGCTTTTTCTCATGAATTACTACTCTTGGATGATCAATGATATTCAAGAAATTGGTAACCCTTTAATTTAACTAAGCTTTTGTTTCTTACAATTTGAGAATATTGCAACTAAAATCTACTACACTAGTATATCATATATCATTCGAACAAGTTGCAAAGGCACTATTTATTCATTTGGGGCAGTACTTCAAGATCCAAGCAGTGTGTGATAAAATAAAGGCAAGTAAAAATTGTAACTAATCTTATATTTTCATAATAACTAGTTCGCCAAAAACAAAACAGCTGAAACTTAGGTCCACCTTGGTTGAATCCAACTACTATTTAAGTGCTCTATAACATGATAAAAATTGAATACTTCATTTTCAGAAGGCGGGGTATATTTTCAAATTTAAAAATATGGATACTAAAATTGTAACTAAGTGAAAACAAAAGTTCCAAAAATACATGTAATCCTTCATTTCATCATAGCTCATTATTGCAACGTCTCCCCAACCACGCTAGAACTCAACTGAAACTAATGTACGAATTCTAAGCCAAAATTTTCACATAATTTAATATTTATACATGAAAACGAAGCAAACAAATGACAAAAGTACAACATTCTCTCGATGTATGCTGGCCGCATGCAGGACCAGAAACTTAAAATTTCTGTAGCTCTCCCCACCTAAATGGTAAACCTTGGACGCAAATTCATTAAGCCTGCTCTCCAATGCCCCTCGGGAAAAAGGGGTGAACAAATAAAAAATTCAACCCTAAGAAGAGATAAAATTATACACATTTGTAAAAGGAATACAAATCAGCTTAGAAGGAGAACTCTTGCAGAGAAAATATATATTGCAACTTTTTTCAAAAATTTGATATAACCTGCACTAAAACTCAGCGAGACCTGGGAACTTCTATTTTGTCAAATAGTGAGATCTTTAAATGCTTCTACTTTGCCATTTGATGTGACAGATTCTGCATGATCGCTGAGTGAATGGCTAGAATTCCCATTTACAGTGGTCTTGCATATTTGATTGAGAGCAGAGTTGGGTGAGGCAGAGCTTTGACTACCCTCAAAGTAGGTAGAGTATGGGAAAAACTCAGCACAACGCACTTTCCATCCTGCAAGCAAATTTACCATTTCCAAATTTTTAAAACATGAAATACAGTTATGTCCTTGGAGGTTTTTCCCATTCCAAATGTAGCTCTCATGGTATATAGAACATCAGATAAAGGGACAAGATTTCCATAGCAGAATTACAATTGAAAAAAAATTAGAGGTTCTTGTGATGCATTACAAGGTGCGCAGCAATGTTAACGGGCAGGTTATATGCATCGAAACAACTCAAATTTTAGTTAAAACAATAACACGTAAAATTCCCCTGTTCAGGGGATAAAAGATGCAGTCAAATCCTAATTGTCTTGTCAAAACAAAAACTTTAAAATTGAGTTAAAAGTTCAAAGGACATCAATCCAATCCTAGAAAAATGACAAGATTTAAATATAATAACAATGCTTTGTAGCAAATATTCCTTGTTCTGTTGTAAAAAATCTAGTTCTTCCCTAGAGCAATTAGTGGTTCGTTAATCTTTAAAAGTAATGTAGACCTTAATATTAATGAAAAATAAGAATTGATCCCAATGATACTTACTCAATGCAGCTTCCTGATCAAGAAGGACTGATCCAAGAAGTTTATGAACCGCAATACAGTCTTTAAGTCTCCATTCCCGGATTGGTCCAAGTGCGCCATTTCTATAAGAAGATTGAAATATTGCATGATTCAATATCAAAGCCCAGAAAAGTAACAAAGGAAAGAAAACTCTATCAAGCAAAAGATGGGGTTAAAACATCACCTTGACACAAGGTTATTTGTTGACTCTTCAATCAACTTGACAACCTCAGATCTTCTATTGGGATCTAAAATGTACATCATTTCTCCAAAAGCAGCTCTATGCATCAAAGAACCTGCAAACATGTAAGGAAACGTCATTAAATGCAGGGGGCATGCTTCTAGTCCATATATTTACATGTATCATGAACATATGTTTGTAATAAATTGAGTATGACCTTCATGTTTTTCAAGGAAAAAGTTATTTGCCTCAAACAGAGATTTCCCATGCAGCTGACTGCATACAATAAATAACAGAGAAAGTTAGAACTGTTAATATTATAGCATGCATTGAATTGAATCATGAATTAATTAAAAAAAAGCGTAAAGATGGTCACCCTTAAAGACATTATAAGGAAAAAAAGTAAACAATGCATTATAGAACCTTATAGTTTGGCGCTCAGCTTCTAAGACACTCCAAACGAGTTTCTCACTGTCAATCACAGGAGCATTCATGGATCCCACTTTATGGAAGAATTTTATCTGCAAGGTATGAACTCAGAAATGAATGACAAAAAAATGGAGAGGATCATTGGTGAGAACAACATATTCTAAAAAAATGAAGAAAAAAAATAGGACCGAAAATAGGGGGAGGAAGGAGAGGATGGTTCCAAATTCAGGAATATTGTGTTTTTTTTCAACTAAACCATTTGTCACATGCTAAATATAAACAATTTAAAAATATGACTTGAAGCAGTAGGACACTAGACAACGGATATTATTATTTAATATTTTGAAGCTGATAAATAAATAACCTATACTTTCTAATCCCAGCAACATAAATTGAATTGTTCTTCAGAAGAAAACATACCAAGCAACGATGAGAATCAGGGTGTTCAGCATCCAACCTCAGTAATTGCTTTAGAGCCTACAAATAGAAAGATAAATAACAATACATGTATAACTGACATACACTCTAAAGTGCAAAGTGTAATATTAATTATACAAACTTAAGAAATACATAATAAATAAATAAATATTCACTTAATCAACAGAAAATCACAACATAGAGCCCCTTAAACTCTTAGCTTTATATGTCTAGGAAAACAGCATTATTGAACAAAAAATCTAGGCTCATTATTGAACAGATTAATACCTGGAAGGCCAGCAAAATCTTCTGTTTTCTCATGTATAATTCAAAGGAGAGCAAGTGTGTCTCCAATGAATCAGGTGAATTCTTCTGCAGCAACTTCAAGTACTTTGTGGCTTCCAACAATGGATCCTCAACCTTTGCAGGACAAAATTGCACAATAAACAGGATAATATCAGTCTTCATAATTTTGATAACAAGAAGAGTTCTTCAAAAAAATTCATGGAAATGTTTCACATGAATTCTTTTGATGAAGCCTCTCCCTGATAAAGTTAGTATTCGATAAAAGCAAATACTTTAATCAACTATATAGAAGTTAGGTCAAACAATTTATTAGAGACAAAATAAAGCCTCTCAGAAGCCTTCATATAACATCTCAAAATTTTGGGAAAATTGTTTCTTTACAGATTTTACTAATCTTCTAGGTGAACTTACAGAGGAAAGTTTGCTTTTGTATAATCATGAAATTTAAAACAGGTCTTCATGTTGGACACGGAATGCAAATATAAGAATGTTAATGGCGATATACGTATCGAAATTTAACCTGCAACAACTTTTCCCCTCGAGGATCTGGATCAACAGGTTTAGTGTGACGTTTCCCAGACTTCGATATCCCACTGCCACTTGATTCTTCATTTTTTTCTTCTGCCTCCTAAAAAGGAAATAAAAACAATACCATGAATACTTCTGCAGCAAAAAGTTTCATAGAAGCTACAGAAATTATTAATACTTTTTTAGCTCTTGCTTCTGCCTTTCTCTGTTTTTGCCTGATTTTCTTTTTCTGAGAAGGAAGCAACTTAGACATTTCATTATCCTCCTCGGCTGTTGACTTTGGAGGAGAATCGTGCAACTTTATATAACATCTGCAGTGGAAAACATTAAATTCCAATTTTTTATACAAAATTCGAACTGGGCTACTAAGGCAGTCCCAAAAGGATGTTCTAAGCAACAATTATGGGCCCACACCAAATGTTCTACAAAAATAAAAATAAACTCTTGACTTGGGTAATCTCCATCCTTCTAGTAAGAAGTTGAGTTTAGACACATGGTAAATGGACTGAAGCATCTTCCACAACTCAAATTCAAGGGGCTTTTGCGTGAAAAGGCATGTTAGAAATACGATAATATAAAACCATTTGTTCATGACTTTAACAATTGGGGGGAAATTTATTGTTCCCTTTCCCAATACAATTTGCAGCTCAAATGTAGGAATAAAGATGAATGCCCATAACCCACAAAGCACTGCATAGTACTAACTAGCATATAAAACAACTCATACAGTAAACCAATTAAATACAACAAATACTCACCTAACAGCTCCAGCGGCTGCTTTATGAAAATATGCATGTGAATGCAATCTGTCTTGAAATTGAAGCATTTCCACATATGTTCGCAATGTCATTTTCCTTAAGCAGTATGAATGAAAATCAAATTGGTCTTCAGTAATATCTGCATGATGCTTCTCCACTGCTAAGAATTTTTTTAGAGACAGTCCAAGATCCCCTTGGCGGAAGTAGCTTTCAGCAGAGGCAAGCTCGTACCTAATGATAAATCAGTGTTACACATAAAGAAACCTCGATATTTCAAAGACAGTACAGCATACTATACATCATTAAATACAGACCACATGCACTGCATGTCATGGAGGTTGTTGTGTTGATCCCCATCTTTGGTGAATAGCACGGCAGTTTTTTCTGCCAAAACCATCTGGATATCAAGGGCATTATAGACAAAAAACAAAGTCAGAAAAGGTCAACAGAGAAAACTACCCAAATTACAACACTCAACTTCGAATGAAATTCAATGAAATAGATAGAAAAACCTGATCAGCCTGCAGCATGCGTTTCACACATTCACTATTAACATAACGATCACCGAGATCCATACACCTAGCTTCATCTGCAAATGCAGCAGCGGCAGGCAAATCACCAGCATGCTTCAGTATCCGACTCTGTATTCAAAGACATGCAATGATTATCCAACAATTTTTCATCATGCTACACTGTCAGGGCAAATTACCACTCGTCACTAATCCCAACTGCATTAACTCGTTTTCACTCTTTGATAAGAAACGACTCTTATTTTTAATCATTCAACCTGCTTCCTTTTTCTTGGTAATAAAAAATACAACAAATTAGTCTTTCATCATTTGACCTCTCAAATGCCTAGAGCAATATAGAGAATGTGTTTGTTTAAGCTTTTTTCTTTAAAAAAAAACGCATTCAAAATGTTTATAATGTTTGTCTTAGTTTTGGACAAATCAGAATTAAAAAAAAAAACTCTGATAAATTTCGTAAACTACTTTGAGTAGTTGATTGAGTAGCTTCTAAAACTAAAGCCATAATTATAACTACCTTTTAAAATTAATAGTGCCATTTGTGATTCTGACCAAACAAACAATAGTTTCTACTGAAATCTCTAGCAAATATGCAAAAGGTGCCTGCAAATAGGAGTCTCTTTGATTTTAGTACTTGTAAAAAGTTTTTCTTTCAATTTGACCTTGCAATTTCAAAATACTTTTAATTTGGTCACTAATCATAATTTTTTGCTGAAATGGACAGAATTTGATGGTGTGGCATGTGTGACTAGGCATATTTTTTGTTGACTCAACAAAAACACATTACTAATCATCAACGATTAAACACTTATAATCATTTTTTAAAAACAGAAAAAAGAAATACTGATTAAACAAAAAAGAAATAATAATCAAATTGGGGTTAATAAGAATTGGAAATTAGGGTTCTCCATAAATATTTGTGCTAATTACACTTGCCAAAGATAATTAGGAAAATCATAGAGAAAACGGTCATTTAATTAAAATATTTTGCTGACTAGAATTTAAAGATTTAATATGCATACATATACACACAGAACACATAGCAGGAGGATATGTAAAAATGAAATAATACTGAAACAATCAGAAAACTAATTATAAGTAAACCTTGGCAGAGTATAGATCAATGACGGTAGGTGTGTGTTCTATAGCCTCGTTGATTTTAGAAAGAGCAATTTCATATTGGCCCCGCTTGTCATAATGCTGCACCAATAAAATTTCACTGAGTAAGAAAAACAAAGAAAGAAATTGGAGGAACCCAAACAAAACCTATTTAAAAAAATCCCCAAAAATAGCCACAAACCTGAGCCAACAAGAACAAAGTCCACATAAGAGTTGAAGGGGGCTCTTTTTCCTCCCTGTATACAAGATAGTAAATGGTCAGTGATCCAGTACAAGATACAAGCTCAAAAGCATCAAAATTTCAATGTCAACTATAAGGCCTTTGCTATAGTATTGCAATTGGATAGTATTGCCCAGGGTTCACTTCCACCATGTAGACTTTTAGCAACTTTTTAGCCAATTTGACTTATCCTCCCCATGGTTGTGCACTCTTTCTTTTTATTTCTTATAAGTTTTCTTCTTTCATCAAAAACTATAAGGGTCAAAGTTTCTGTTGTTTAATTTAAGAAAATGGGTATGAGATTTTTCTGAAAGTGATTTATTGGGAACAAAGTCCACATTACATTCGTGACATGTAAAACCACATTTTCAGTTTCACTGTTTCGGTAGTTAAACATGCATAATTCAGATATTGTCATTTACTAAATAGCAATTCCAGCACCTTAGTTTGTCCAACCCAGGACCCAACCAATAAATGGCTACATCAATTTCCATAATTCTTTTCATCCTGGAGGTGGGTAATAGAGACAGAAATTGGACCCTAACATAATGGGTGCCCACAAACATTATCCAAAATAGATATGGTTTTACCTAAATGGGTCTGGGACATGCAACAAGGAATTACCGACAAAAATTTATGGATATGGCCATATAGTGATGCAGTTAGTGCAGGTATGAGTACTATAGAACCAACTCAACCCACATCTGCACAATATGTTTGTTATATTTAAATTATAAATAGAATTTGAAAGACTTTTAAATATTCTTAGTTAGATGATGCACTTATCAACATGCTTTTAATGCTTGTGCTTAATAGCTTAGTAAAATAACATTTTTGTTTTGCAATAGTCAGTAAGCCAACCCAGGGAAACTTAAGTAAAAACTATATAATATCATTGATGCAAAACTCATTGATTTTGCATAAAAGTTTTTGGAATTAAAATTTTGTGAGGGAATAATGAATTCAGAAAGAGAAGTCTCACATAATATATCACTAATTTTGATCTCATGAAAAAGAAGAAGAAAAAGTTCCAAGCTTCCCCTTGTACTACATGAAACACCGTAATCATAACTCTTACGCTACACACAGGTGTTGAATGACTAGTTGTGTATATCTTACCTCCCAGGGTATTGACCAGTTGTCCTAATAGAATTCTCTAACTCAAGAATAAGTTGTTCCAAAATGTCTGCCTGGAAAAACAAATCAGAAACTGCAAAATCAGAA
Organism: Cicer chorassanicum; assembly: GCA_037974735.1. Lineage (NCBI taxonomy): Eukaryota > Viridiplantae > Streptophyta > Magnoliopsida > Fabales > Fabaceae > Cicer > Cicer chorassanicum. The sequence continues at coordinate 51,605,216 of JBBPBP010000002.1, read as the reverse complement.
AAAGTATTTTCTACCACCATTATATACAATATACAGTAACAAGACAAGCCAAACTATTTAAATAGTCAAATTTAAGTAATAAAACTAACCTTCCCAGGGTGATTGTATAGAGAAGAAAGATCTGAGAATAGAGATGGAACTCCCTAGAAACGAAACAAAATGAAATCCCATTTTAATTTTGAAGCTAGTAAACTAGGCAGAACATTATACCAAAGAGGATTTGTTTATACCTTAGTTAGGAGCGGCCTAATATAACTATCTGCTGCTTCTCGAAATCTGTCACCTTGTAGAAAATCTAAAGGTATTCTCTGACAAAAATAATAATTTCAGATTAATTTCATTCCAAAAACTGAGGCGCTCAAATAGTACTACTTGTATTGATCAGCAAGAAACAAAAATACACTGACTATGCTTATCAAGGTATGCCATCCGAGTTTACCCGCATTTTTGTTCAACAAGAAACAACAAAATTTCTGCCTCCTTTTGGGGAATGGGAGGTTACAATTACATGATAATATGGCGAAAAAATAAATTGATGGTTGTTATGCATGAAGGTAGAGGCAAGCTATTAAACTAAAAATACATGTAATGCAATACAAGTATAGACTGCACTACCTTAACAGCAGATGACCACTTAAATTGCTGCCCAAGTGTTTTGTACAATGTATCTAACCGATCTATTTCATCAGGAGAAAAATTGCCATTTTCTGAATATAACCCAACACATCGTTGAAGGCCTTCATAATAACTGAGTGAGCATCAACATGAAGCACAAATAATTATTTATCTTTCTATGAATCAGTAAGACAATGGACAGCAAAAATTACAGACTACCTGGAAAGGAATTATTATACAATTATTATGCATCATACCATTAAGATTATCTAAACACTCCATATCCCAAAACATTTCAGAGATGTTTATAGTGACTGAATAGTAAAATGAAACACTAAACTTTTCTCTAGCTTCCACAGGTCAGCATTATACAGGAAAGAACCGATCCAAGTACAACATAAAAAGTTGGTATATAAAGTTTATCGACACAGAAAGAGCCAAATGAAACAAATGTTAAGCCATTTGAGCTAAAGTTATCCTATATCCTATTATATGCTGGTGGCTAATGCAAAAAAGAAACAATAATAGCAGAAGAACATAAAGAAGAATATACATCTATACAGGCATTGCAATCAAGATATTCAAACTTAATAAAAATAGTAGCCAGAAAGTTCACCTATAATTGTCAGGATTCATTGAAAGCAATGTCTGGTACAATTTCTCGCCTTCTTCTAAGCGACCAAGCTTGACTAAAAGTGAAACCTCTTGTTCTTTATATCCAAGCTTATCAACCTGAAAAGATATAATCCAAAACAAGTAACGAAATCATGCCATTTAAGCACATCAAGTTCATTATTAAATTATCTCAGTAAATAAAACTCATACAATTTTTGACTCCTTCTTCTGCAACTCCTCAAGAGCTCTCTCAAAAGATCCACATTCCTCTAACAAAGAGACCTGGACAAATATGTTTTATGCAGATATCACCATTTAAGGGCAGTATTAATACTGATATTTGAACAAAATGAACGACTTCATATCCCTAATCTCTTTTTCCTAAACATGCTCAAGCAACAGCCGAATGATAACATTCATACAAAATATAACATGGCTAGAGTAAATGAGAAAGCTTCATTTAATAGTGAGCATTGGATAAGGCAATCATCGGAATTTACCAAAGCTTGCAAATGGTAAAAGCCAATTCAAAATCCTCTCATTTATAGCAAAATCTAATTATGGCATAAGTAACATCAAACAATAAAAGAAAAATGTAAGAGACATTATGCAATATGCAATCAACAAGAAACAGCTGTAGACAATAGCCAGAGGAAATACCTTATATAAAAGCATTTCCCCATGCTCAATCCGTTCATTTTCTGGAGGATAATCATCTTCTAATGTCCCTTCATATGCTTCCAGAATTTCAATAGCTTTTGATGCACTGTTTCATATTTGAAGTTCAGTACAGCAAACAACCAAAATAAAATTTTAAAAAAATTGCCATTTCAATAGCACCTATCAATGATACCAAGGCCAGGGTACAGGCATGATAGATTGAAAAAAAGGCATTTACACCTTTCTATGCACCATTTCTGCTTATAAAAAATGGAAGGGAAAATCAAAAAAACGTATTAGAATATAGCTTTTCCCCCAGAATTTGATCACTGAAGTACGTGGTTGATATCTGAACATAACTATAAAATCTTCGAAATTTTTAATATATATATATATATATATATATATATAAGTTCGCTAAAAACTTCTATAAGAAACATAACTATAAAATATTCAAATTTTTTAATATATATAAGTTCACTAAAAATTTCTGAGGAAGTATCTACCAACAGTTATATAAGATTTGTTTTATTTTAATCATGGATCATAGGGTATAACAATTTATATTTTACAAATTGCTATTGCTCGTATTACTATCACAAATTATTATTAAAGTATAACAGTTTGTAAGTTACATATTTGTTTCATATAAATCTTACTATCATAAAATTTGTGAAAATGCTCTATTCTGATAGGAAGTTCTTTTATTGACCATTATCTCAATAAACCTCACATAACACGTCTGCAGCGGGTAGAATCTATGACATAATTTCTACCTTAAAAATTGTTATACTTTACGATCCATCATTATAATTAAATAAATCTTTTATAATTTGTGGGAGATAATTCCTCATAAATTTTTAGCAAACTTTCATATATTAAAATTTTCAAATATTTTATAGATATATTCAGAAGCCAGCCATATACTTGTTCATAGCACGGGTCGCTACACTAGTTTGACTACATAACTTGAATCTTAATCAACTTTAGAGTTTAATATTCTAACCTTCCGGTGCATGATGAGTAATTTGGTTTTGAATGTTGGACTTCACATTATAAATAAGTGAACCACATTTTCAAGATTCCTTTTATGCTATGTTTTAATAATTTCATTAATCTTCTCATTCATAAATTTGAAAATTGGTTTCCAAATTGCTATTTGATTAACAAATTTACAGATATATACATTACATATTAGACACCAGTTGTTGGCTCTTAATTAGTACCCTTTCACTGTAAAACCATATGTCAAAAATAAGCAAAATCATAAATATGAGAATGTCATGAACCAACTCTCCCTAAAGTTGAAGTTAGCCTCATGAATTAGTTTTACATCTAACACACTTGTCACACAATAGTCAATAGCCCTATGTACTGAAATTTCAAATATCGCCTCTCTGTGGAACCCAATGCAATATAAAAGAAGAGGTGAACGTGTGTTTGATATTCTGGGTTGCTCCTCTTTATCCCATTCCTTACTTAGTCCCGCTGTGTAGTATGTACCATTAAAAAAACTAGCAAATAATCACATAATATCTTATCTCAAAAGCATCAACATACTAAACAGAAATTTTGGCAAACAAAAGATGGTCCTTAGCTGATATTTAACATAAAGGCAGCTCAAACAATTGTCAATAGGGAAAAACCATTTAATTTGATGTAAACTAAAATCATACTTTGAGTTCAAATGATGTGAAACAGCAAAGCCAATCCAGTTCATGCGATGATTTGATTTGAGAGTCAGAAGTTGTTGCCTTGTCTCAACAAAGCCAGTTAAATCTCGCATTTGAGCCTGTCAATGAGAAGTAAATAAAATCACATCACACAAAAAATAAGTACATCACTACATCAAAGAATAATTCATTGAGTGTTGGTTGTGCCTAATGAAATGCGGTGGTAAAATATCGTTGAAGCAAAACATTTGTTAGCTCCAGACTCCAGTGCATGACGAGAGAACCCTTCCACTAGGTGGCCTTCGCTCATGCATTGGAAGATTACAACGGGAAAAGACTGGAGAGATATTTTTCTTTCACCTTTATAGTTAATCCAGCATAAGTTCAATGACATATAATTCTAGAAATACTCTACAAGAGCTTTATCCTGAACTCAAAAAGATAATACGATAGTAGCATTCTGATTTCTGACCTAAGTACCGAGGAACTTCACAAGAGTCATAAACTAATTTAGATAGGAAATTGCAGTTCTATAAAAGGATGTACCATTTATAGTAATCAAGATAAGTTAGGAACAGTTCATTGAAAAGTTTTCTCCATATCAAAGTGACCAACACCAACATGAAGAAATATGTTTATGTTTGGGAAATGTCAAATATAATGCTAGTAAAAGAAAACTAGCACCCAGGTTGACACCATTGTAGAGAAAGAGATGAGAGACTTTCTAAATTTCCGACTGCTAAAATAAAGCAAATAGAAGAAAAAGGATTTGATGTGCTACCTGTAAGAGAGATAGGTCACGTAAGATTTCAATATTGTCAGGATCTATCCTTAGTGCATTTCGATAGCACTTGATTGCTTCCCTGTATTCTCTGTCTGACCGATAGAGAAGACCATAAACATGCCAGCAAACATGACTCTTAAGGTCGTTCTGCAGCAGAGCAAAAATTAAGCTTGGAGCATCAGATCAAAAAAGAGGTGAAAGATTGATAGATAGTGCAAAAACAAAGACAGCATACCTTCAATCCTTGGCGAACCAGTTCATATGCTTCAGATTTACGATCCATGCAATTTAACGTCAAACCCTTCATCGATAAAGTTTCTATCAACCAGAAGGAGGAACAGACACATAAATAAGAAAAATGCCCAAAGAACCATGATAATTAAGAAATGGAGAGAGGATAAGTAACTTAAGTAAAAAAGATAGGTGTTGTGTTACTTAACTTAAACATGTAACAAGAAATAAAAGATTCAAGACAAGGAAGTAAAAGCAAGCACAAAAAAGTATACCTCCATGATCTGGAAATTTTTTCAAAATGGCATCGGCTGCTTTGAGTCCCTTTTTGTATTGTTTAGTTTCATAGGATTTCTGCAGCATCACAAAAAAATAAAATTGAGCTCCACATAACAGTAAATTTCTCCCTCCGATGGCTATCAAAAGCAGGGATAATCCAGAGTCAAATAATATAATATAGCTATTTACATCGAGAAACTGAACCCATTCCTTCAAATTAGATAGAGAAGCAGGAATGAAATGAAAACAATGGGTGGTAAATTCAAAGGTAGCATATTCTTTTCTTTTGTTTCATTATAATTTCAAATAATCGTTATATTCATACATATTCGATGGTAGAGCCAAATGATTAAGTAGGTTAATCAAAGCACGCATTAATAAATTGATAAGTAAGTAAATAAATAAATAAAACAAGCACATCCATAATCCCGGTAAGAGGAGCTGAAATTAGCAGATAGAAATGAAAGTAACGTAAGAGTATATGAATGAATTAACAGTGAATATGATTCCGGTAAATTATGAAGTATTTATTTATAGTGGAAAGAAAGTAAGCATAAGAAAGTGGGGATAAAATCTAGGGTTTATAAGAAAGGGAAGCAAAGGAGGAAGTGAAAGAAGTTGGATCTAAGGAGAGGAAGGAAATATAGAAATAGAAAAGAGAAAAGGAGTGAGAATGGAAGCTTACAACAATGAGTTTGAAGAGGTTAGCCTCCTTGGGAGGGAGAGAAGCGCCCATTGTAGCAGGAAGTGAGTTGGGTTTGGGAGGAGCGAGTAGAGAGAGACGAACAGTAAACAGGAAGAGGAATGTGAGTGTGAATTGAGGAGATTCTTGATGGCGTTTTCGTTTTCAGCTGCAGACACACACACACTCTGCAGCGTGCAACCCTACTACTCTTCTCTTCTCAACGCGAAGGAATCAACGCCGAGTGACTATTCTTGTGTTTCTCTGCCTGTGTTTTTAATAAAATTTTATTTTTTTTATTCTTTTTGTATCAGCTAGATGCATTCATTCATTTTTTTTTTTATTAAATTTACAAGTTTTCATCTGTGAAATTATAAACGTACTCAAATTAGTCTCTAAATTTTTTAATTAGTAATTATATTTTTTTATTGTAAAATATTAATTAAAATAGTTTAATTTTATCTTTTGATATTTTGGTGTGATATTTTAAGTGAATATGTGATTTATTTACGTTGATCTCATATATAAGTTTCTGAGTAATTGTAATTGTGTATTGAATAATTATAAACAAATTAGTCTTCATTGATATGAGATCAATGTAGATAGTCAAATATTCAATTAATATGTCATATTATAATTTTTAATGATAAAAGTTCAAATATAAATCGTTTTAATTGCTATTTTACAATTTACAATTTTAAAGATATATTTATTAATTTGTAAAATTTAGATATTAACTTGACTCACACGGAACTTATAATTTGAAGAATTAATTTATTTATTCACTTGTAAA
>JBBPBP010000002.1:51565730-51579432 GCA_037974735.1 Cicer chorassanicum | reverse complement strand
TGTTTGAAGATTCTGATAAATTTTTTAAATTTATGTAAAAAAAATAGGATAATGAACTCGTTTGTTTAAGATTTAAAAAAAAAATTATAATATTTTCTGCTTTTTGTTATAAAGTTTTTAAAAAATAAAACTTTAAATGAAAAATTAGTTTAAATAGTTTATCTTAAAATAAAATTTTAAATATTTCATCTATTTACAACAAATTTAAATATTTCAACTTTTAATGAAAAAATGATTCAAATACAAAACCAGGATGAGTATTTTTTTTATTAGTGAATTGCTTATCTAATTTACCATATTGAATATTATTCTATTTTATTTTTATTTATCTTTTATCAATAGTTTAAATAAGTATCAAATGAATCTCCTTGTTTTAGGGAAAAAATATCAGAAATTATTTGAGAAATACGAATGAAATCACTTCAGGAGAAGTGATTGTAGAGTTCTTCTCGTAGGAATCGTCATTGAACCAGAGGCTAATAGAATATCATAACAATTTAATCTTCTTTGAATCGTCTATTTTCAATTGGTATTTACACGACTGCTTCAACTTTGACTGCTTCAACTGTAGATGAGTAGCAGTGAACAATACACAAATTTATGACATAAATCAATGCTTTGCATTCTTTCGTGTTAAATATGACATAAATTTTCCCCCCCTTCTCCCATTTGAATCATCATGTTAAATATATGTAAATTTTTCTTTTCTCCGTGCAACTTCAAATATATGTTTTTGCAATACAAAGAAGACTCAAATATTGGGGTAACCATTTTCGCTGAAAGCATTGTTCCCTTTGAGTTTTCTATATTTATTGTTGATTTCATCATAATCCTCGTATTTTCATTCACCCTTTGTCAGTCATGTTTTCTCTATTTAATTGTCTCACAGTTTTCACCTTTTTTTTTTTTATATATAATTTATTTCTCTTATAGATGCTCTATCTCGTTTGAATTTTTAATTCTGAATTTTTTTTATCAATGCAGATTTTGTGGTTTTTTTTACAGTTCACATTGTATGAAAACTATTTTTAATAATGAGTTTGAACTCTTTATACACTCACACTTCACCATTGTTTAAACAACATTATGAATTAGTTTAGTCCATTAAAAAAAACTATTTGGTTATTCTTTTTTAAAAAAACTAAATGATTTTGCCAATCCTCACTCGTTGAGCTACCTAACATTTGGGATTGGATTATACCTAGATCCTAATACTTCATTCCACTATGTTCTACATCAAGATATGACATCTACAAATGCACAAGTCCAATTATTAAAAGGAAGACAGATGCACGAGTCGTTGGAAGAAAATGTTTCATTGTAGCAGGGAAAAAAATGTAAAAGCCTATTCTTACTATAAAGTATAAAGACACCGGTTGACAAAACAGCAAAAAGTTGACGAACTTGGGATAACATCTTGCCAACAGAAGCAACGTTGGACAAGGATCATTATTTTCTCTATCAACCATCCATGTTTTGATGTTTACAATCCAATAAAATATATATATGTATATATAAAAACATGGCCAAGAAGAAGACTATCTAAAATTTAAACAGGCACCAATCTCCGGTTCAACTTTTCTACATTCACAATGGCACGAATATATTGAGGTAATAGCCCCAAAAAAATGTGCTATAAACTCTAGTAAATTGTAATCGATCCTAAGGATATTGTTATACCGCAGGCAAAATGACAAAATTCAGAGCATTAGAAAACCACAACACCAGGAAACAGAAACAACCAGTCCGCAGAATCCATTCATGGCTTCTTGAGGAGACCTGAATTTTTTATATAAAAGAAAATGAAACCATTAACACAAGAAAATTATCACACATTTCTCGCAAACCATCTAAAAACATGCAATGCAGACAACACGCAAACACAGTCGCGGTCTTCAATTAACAACATTATCAATGAATAGTAGTTTATCAGATATGACAATAAAATCACACGATGATACCAAAAAGACTTTGTTGGTTACTTTTCACATTTTTGTTCAATACAGATGCAATGAAAGGCCCATATAATGAAAGGCAATGCAATATGGAAAGGTTATCCTAACCTCAGATAAATATCCCAGAAGCTGGAACCGACTGTCTTGATGGGACCTAGTGATGTGGTGCAAGCACTGTCAAAAGAAATGAATATTTTAGGAATAATAACTAATGAAACAAAAATTAAAAATGAAACAGATTTATTGAGGCTGCGATCACAATGGAGATCAACAATATGGTAAAGGTACATAGTCTAACAACAAAGTTTCACATCGAGAATAAACAAAGCAAGCAATTATCTTAAAAATGAAAGGAAGTCAAAAGTGCATTCAGAAAGCCTGATATCTACAATCTTTATATTTAAAAGGAAGCAATTAAACCAATCAATATCAATAGTAATCCTTATAACTTTAAGAAGATAATGTACATAAAAAACCATTGTGATATTAATCTCAACCATATTATGCAAGAACAAGATTTTACAGGAAACATTTTGTATTAAATGTATTCAAAATTTGATGTTAATAAATTAGAGACAAGTGGTGTAATGAGTACTAAAAAGGTACAAACTCCCAAGCTCAAAACATTTTGTATTAAATGTATTCAAAATTTGATGTTAATAAATTAGAGACAAGTGGTACAACGAGTAATAAAAAGGTACAAACTCCCAAGCCCAAATAGTCGTTAAAATCATGGGGAAATTATAGTTATGAGATTTAGTCAGTTATTCATCATTGAGAGTGGACAATATTTGAAAATTTCCTCCCTCATTTCCAAATATACAACCTAATTGCAGTAAACATCCAACATACTAAAAATTGAAGGCAAATAGAATTGGTAGGACTCAAAGGTGGTATAAGTAGTTATAGTAAAAACAGGTAGTTGTCAAATGGGAGTTAGAAATGGCACTTCAGAATCAATTAATCACCAGAGACAAAATTTCGATTTTCACACCACCCCAACCAATTGCTTTTAGGCTGACGGGGCTCCTTCATTATTCGTACCCCACTCTTCGTCAGCCTCGTTACCGTTAACGAGTACTGCACCATCTGTTGATTCGGCATCCACTACAACAGCCTCTTCTTGGCTTCCTTCCTCTCCATTTTGTTCCTCCGTGTAGTGTTCTTCATCATTCTGTTCGGTCAACTGCAACAAAGGACAAGAAAATAAATCAACAGTCTAATACCATGGGCAAATAATTTATATGGTTATTTTTTGTGTAGCATATAAACAATATACAATATTATGTTGTCAATTAGAATTTCTTGCAACCTTTAGTTTGTGATCTTTCACTATATTTAGTATACCTCGTGATTAGAGTCTCCATTCTCAAGAGGCTCCTCCTCTTCAATCTGCATGTTTCTGAAAGCTTCAACAAGGGTAACATGTGATTTTTCAGCATGGTTGATGTACTGCTCTGCTGGAGGGTAAACATTCCTGAAATAGAAATATCAAAATTATCGTAAGTAAACATTTCTTAAGAGATGTTTTACATACAGAACAACACACAAACTGTCAAAGCTGCAAGATACATGCAAGAAAATAAGTGTTCTCCACACTGACATTGTTTCTGCAGCTTTAGATTCAACAGCAAGTGCAACTTGCCAGTCTTCAAACAAATTTGGATATTCCTCAGGATCAGCCAATGATTCAGCAGCTTTTGGATTAACCTGCACTCAAATATACTCTATTTATCTACAAGCCATGTATTAACATGAAAAGAATAACCAAAGAAAACAATTGAATAAGGATGGAAGTTCCTAGCCACAATATCGGGTCAGGATCTTGTTAAAAAATCTGCAGAGGATCTCAGCTCTCGACAACAATTTATTTTATGATAAAATATTGAAACCAAATATAGTTGAATGAGTATCTACTCTTGGGTTTTCAACTGGAGGCGTGTGCAGTTTTTTTGGAACTTTAAGGGGACGTTATTTCAAGTTATGTTAATTTGTTCCCTGGAATCCTATTCTTTTGGGTTCTATTATTTATTTTTAAAGTGTGTGGCTAACATATATAACATTCCCAAGATTTATTTGTAAGAGAGGTATATAGATGGGAGTCATAAGGTGGTTTGGGGGAGTTGGAGTGACAAGGAGGTCATGGGTTCAACTCCCCCCTCTGACAACATTAACAACTAATTATAACATTGGCTATTTTAAAAAATAAAATAAAAGAGGTACAGTAGTTACACATAAATTTCAGTCCAAGCTCAATGGGAGTTTTTTCCCGACCCTCCCTAGAGAATAAAAACATGTGGAAATTATTTCGATCTTGGAAATTGTTTATGCCCAAGAATAAAATTTCATAACATAGTAACAAACAATGGAATGCAAATTTTCTACCCATATATTCCTAGGAATATATTTAGATGACTTGAAACAAAATACCCAAAAGGATTTGGATTCACAAAATATCATGCACACACACAAGTCGGGAAATTCCATCATAAGCAAATGCGAATATATCTGAATCAGACGTTACCTTATTGAGATCTTTTCTCCAAATTGCCACTATCTCTGAGACTTTACTTGGGAGATAAGATCGAGCCATTAAAGCTGCCTCTGGAATTCGATTGCTGCAAAAAGCATAACACAACTATAAATATAATTGCAGTCTGATCAATCCCTCCGCCCTTCCAGTAATATCAGAATTCTATAACATTACCTTTCTATCAATAGTTGAAGGCAGTCTTCAAGTTTACCCAACATAAATAAGCAAAGGAATGCAACATTGTTCTTTCCTTGCTCCTTAGCAAGGGTTGCAAGTTTTGAAATTCCTTCAGCATCTCCGAAAGAAGAATACAGCAGTAACAGCCCACTCAAATCCATTGCATGATTCAAACATTCCTCAGCCATTTGTAACTGCAAAATGGAAAATACGTGAGCTACAACAGGACAAGAGAAATACCCAACAAAACAAGAATCATTATTAAGTATCACCAGACCAGTTTACATAATTACTACTAATTTTGACAAATAAAACATTTAACATCCTAATTATACAAGAGAATCAGCATCTAACATGCACCTGACCAAAACTTCTAACATGCAACAAAACAAATAATTTGGCCATAACTAAAACCTTTGTAGTCCTTTGCATCTCAAAAGCCTCAATAAGGATTATATCCATCATGTGCACATGATCATATCATCAAGGCACTCACTTCAATACATTAGGACATGGATATTTAGGAAAGAAATCAAGATGAAGTGTTGAATAAATTACTAAAGTTGAAGATTTAAATCATATCGAAAAACACCTTTCCAGTAGACATAGCTAATTCTCCCAACTGCTTCCATTTAGACTCACTCTGCACCTCAACTGCAATGTTCTGAAAGGAAAGAGAACAAATATTATCTATGTTATAAATCGACAAATCAAACTCATGAAGAGAGATGAAGATATTAGATACCCAAGTGAACAACTTTTACTAGTGAAGCAATATCTTCCTACAGACATTACATGAACATACCTTTGCAACTTCTAATCTTCCAAGCTGTATTGCAAGATCAAATCTGTAGTCAGGGTCTGTAGCTACTTCAAGAGCATCCTCTATCATCCCTCGTGATTCCAAGAATCGAGCAACACTACCGTAAAATCAGGTATTTCAATTAGGATGCGGATAAAATATGGCCAAATTGTAGATCTGAAACTGAACTCAGTAATTTGAATAAACACTACATGCAGCAGAACAAAATTCTAAACCAATGCAACAAACAAATCAATGTGTAATATAGTTATTCATACAAGATTATGCATCGATGTCATCAAACAGTCCAAGTAAATATCTATGCTGGGCAAGTAAGAAGAGTGAACAAAGTTCGGAATAATGTAATAGCTGTCCATACAAAATTACGAGTATCAAAAGACTCTTTGATAAGACACAAAAAAGATTAACCTCCATTTCCTAGCAGGTTGTTGAAATATCGTAACCACACTTGCTTGGACAAACAAAAATAAATAGCAGGGAATGACATACTAACACATGCACATTATCTAGATATACATAATATCATGAAGCACAACTCTGATACCAAAAGCATTTTCTGTATATTATCATATTTCCTCACGACGAAAAGAAATTAATTATTATCTTATAATATAATACAAGATAACTGCTACCTGTTATGATGCTCTTTAGGAATTGACGGTAGAACTTCATTGGCCCTTTCCAAATCACCACGCATCACAAGTGTCTTGTACTCAATCAAGCTCAAAAGCAGAGTGTATGCCACAACACTGAGGGATACAATCAATAAAAAGAAATAATTAGTTAAGATTACTGTAACTGGATACTTTAGTTAATCAAAACAAACAGTCCACTTACTTAAATTCTTTGTCAATCAAATACACCCGGCTTTGGTTTGCAAGATATCCCAACAAGTACATAGGGCGGTCCAAATGGAACATTGTAGTTACCTAAACTCATAATGTTGCATCAATAGGTTTCACATGACTAGTATTTTAATAAAAAAAGTGTGCATTTTTTCAATAGAAGGAGCACAAGAGTTAATACCTCTCCGCCAACACAATAATTAAGTCTCCAAGAGGAATTATTATAGATAAAGCAATCGCCAACCCAGATACCCGTCCTTACACGCTCATTCATTTCATGAAGGAGCTCAAAAGCATCTTCAACCCCTTCTTCATCTACGGGTCTTCCACTATCTATGTGTGATGCAACAACATCACGCTACTCCAGAGAAAATCAAAATTATTAAAGTGCCCATCAGTAAACATCAATCAAATATCGATTCAGCAAAAGCAAGCCAAAGGGAAAAGACTATAAGAAAAGGATTAAGTTTTCGGAATCCTCACATTGTACTTCAAGATGTAGAATGATGTATCACTAGCAATTGTTACAAGATCACCACTATCAGCCCAGTAGAGGTTCTGACACAAATAAAATTAAATCAGAAACTGAAAAAGACATGAAAAAAAGAACTAGATGTCATCTAATCAAGCACTTACTTTCACATTGACATCAATGCGGTAAATCAACCTGCATTCAACCCAATCATAAAAGCAGATGAAATCATTTGAACATATCGCCAGTAAAGTGCCACCAAATATTCTTTCAGCGGAAAATGTTGGTCGGACACTCTTCTTTTCCTGAAATATCCATTATTTAAATTCTTATTAAATCTTCCCTGGAACATTTTTTCACATTAGAAGAGCTATAACAATCAAAGTAAAATCTTTGTGCACTTTCCGGAGTGAAAACCAAGCCGAGCAATAAAGAAAAATGAAATGGAAACATGCCTTGTTATTTACTTGGGAGCACATTTCTCAATTGCTTCTACATATATAGTAATTTCCTTAAGGAAAACTTATAGCTAAGCTCACATAGATTTATTTCATGCTCCTTGTCCTAAACAGTTTTAGATGAACCAACAAATAGAGCAGTAACTTAATAGAATAACTCTGACTATAAACACTATTGCTATATGAGAGAGATATCTGTCCAGGAACAGATCTATACCACTATGGAAAATAGAACAGAAATAGAAAAATAATGATATAGATCCATCAGCACTTTCAAGGGACTACTTCCTCCCTACACAAAGGCCCAAATTTCCTTACTCAATGACTGAATCCACTAGGACCCTCCTTTCCTTTTTTTATCCTTGCTCCCCCATGTCTGCTATTCCTTCCCACACTCCTTGCCATATGAGCAAGATTGTTACAGCCTAATTCCCCCTTCTTTCCCTTGCCTCTCTCATCCCTTCCTAACTTTTTTTCTCTTGAATCTTCATTAACTGTGGGGTGCCTAACACAGTACAAAAATGGAAGGATCGAGTTCTGCTTCCCCTTTTTAAAAAATAGGGGCAATTTTAGTTCTCATCACCATTTTCATTTTGCAAAATACAAGATAAAAGATGATAAAGTTTAACAAAAGTGCAAACCTGGAAACTTTTGCTGAAAATTTTAATTTTAGATGTGCTTTCTCTGACAGCGTATTCTCCATCAGAGGACCAAACATACTCTAGCGCTGAACCAAATGACCTGTTTCTCCATGCCAATGCAGTGTATATAATATATTCACCATCTCCACATACAACAACGAACCTCCCATTAGGATTGTGCTTTAAACTCTGCATAAATTAGCTCAACAATCAGCCACTCACAAATGAAACAAACAAATACTGCTGATAATTGAACCAGCAGTAAGGGATCTTACTATTATTTTGAAACTCACTTTTCTGAATATAGATTGGAGATTAGTCAGATTCAGATTACAAACTTAGTTACAAACTACCAACTAATTTGGTTACTTTACATGGTTATATTACAACGGATATTTAAGTCATACAATGATACAAAAAATAGAGGTCCCCGCAATCAACTTGGAATTTCAATGTAGATTAACATTACATAAAAAATCTTTAAGTAAACCAAGTCAGATACTGCATATAAAGTCGCGATGAATATGCAAAATGATTGATTTGCTAAACAATGTACATATGTCACTTTCCTAAAATCTGTTGAGGCTTGTATGATGAAAGCAAGAATGGTAAAAATAGAGAAGCTACGCAAAAGAATGATGCATAACAATTAGATGGATATTGACTCACTTGTGGGTAAAGATCACAAGTGCCCAACTCCTTAACAGCCAAAGGCAACCTTTCTCCATCAGCAACCTAAAAAGCATAGTACATGGATGTGTCACTAAAGAAAGAGCTTTACACTTTTTGCTCACATATTACAAGCAAGAGGTATAATTGAGCCTATACCTCCAAATCTGCCCCTATGCTCTTAATATTGACAGTTTGAATTTCATTATGTTTAGCCCAAATAATTTTCCCACTGTTGTCCATGCTAGCTACAGGTACTTCTCGACCAAGTTTGACCATAATCGTTCCTTCGTCATATCCAATCACAACCCTGCAGGAAAGATGTATTGGTAATTAATGTAATGAGGGAGGAGTGAAGATAAGAAAACTCCATTATTCAGGCACAATTTAACTAAAATATGAGATTAAGAAATTACTTGCATATAAAAAATACTCACCGACGTGAACCTTTCAAGTATCCAATAGCCCAAACTCTTTCAAGACCATAGTTCAATGTATTCTCGAGCCTGCACACAGATTGAACAGCCAAAAAACATTGAAATTGGTGTTATTTTTTTTTTTTTTTGAAACATGAAATGGGTGTTATTATTACCTGAATTCAGAAAGAGACAGACATTATTGTACAGTTCATTCTCAAATACAGTCCTATCTCAAAGTTAAACCAATATCTAGGCATTACAGTCACCAAAATAAAACTTTCATGTAATACTAGAAAAGGCGAAATAAGAAACACGAAGAAGCAACACATCAACCTAAATATCATAAAGTTAGCCTCATTTTATAAGGTCAAGAGTCAACCCCAGGCAAATAATTCAAGTTCGAATAAGATGAATATAATTGGAGGGTAAAATAAGAGGAGTATACCAAATAGAATAAACATAAAGCTCACAAGTCACAATTCATTTATCTGGGCATCTCAAATTACCTGTAAGTTGTTGAGTGCCATATACGCACTGTACCATCCTCAGAACCAGTAATGATTATAGGAAGTTCAGGATGAAAGCATACAGCAGACACATTGTGTGTGTGACCATCTAGGGTCTGGACACAACTTTTGGTCTGATAATCCCATACCTGTTCAATATGTTTTATAATGTTATTTCTTTTCATATATATAAATAATATATAAGGTGAGAACTATTGTTTATTGTAATAAACAAGAACTATTAATTACAACTGTTAGACCACAATCAATGCACCAGATTAAAAAATCTAATTTAAAAGTTCACGTGACCATATTTTAACTGCCTCCACTGTATACTACCTTTACGTTCGTCCTCCCCTTCCGATGCCACCCTTTCTTCTCACAGTTTCTTCTTCTTCTCGATCTCACCACTGTGAATCGTCTCCAAATTTCTCTAAACAACAGGAGCTTTTCTTTGTTCCTTAACAGAATTCTGATATAAAGCATGCTATTCACATCATCAAAACTTTTAGCCCTTTTCAGTTATTGTTGTGTAATCCGTTTTGATTTTTTCTTTGATTGCAATTTTTTCTCAAAGCTTCCCTCTTTTGCCATTTGAACCTTCCAGGAGCCTTTGTGTACGCCTTTTCTTTTGAACTGTATTTTTTCGAATTTTAATATACTCATAGGTGAGAGGCTTTGACCGGGTTCTGAGATGACTCACTGCTATGATTTTTTTTTTTTGTAATGAGGTGAAGCAAAACGGACTACTTGTATGAGTTTTATAGTTTATTAATTCTGGAATAAACGTCTTAGTTGGAGAAGGAGCCAATTTTTATTTTTATGAGTAACTTTGAAAGAAAAGAATTGGTGATTTGAAAATATGGAGATTTTTGTTGCAGGCTTGCTATTTATCACTCCAATTTGCCAATGGAATTCCACAACTTTAGTTTCAGAACATGGCAGGGTTTCCTTTCCAAAGGAAATCCACAACTCTAGTTTCACAAAGTCAAATAGAAACTTTGCATCCGTGAATACGTATTTTTTCACTGCATAGTACCTAGCTGGATACGTAAGGAAGAGAAGATCCCTGTGTTGAAGTCGGTGTAATGAAAATTAAGTGGAGGTGGCATTGGTCACGTAACCCATTAATTGTGTTTTTTAATCTTGATTGTTGATTGTAATCCAACGGATCTTATTGATAGCTCTCGTTTCTCACAATAAAACAGGAGTTCTCACTTGATAAGCTCCTTATATATAAAAACAAGTAAAAGGTGGAAACAAAAATTTAAACAAAACCTTGGCAGTATGATCATCAGAACCGGTGATTAGATAAGGTTTGTCACCGCCTGTAAAGTAATCAACACAATTCACTCCTTTCTGGTGAGCATCCAATGTAAAATTGGGATCAGGAGAGCCAAGATTCCAAATCTGGAAAGAGAAGATAACAGGTGCACCAATGCACTATACTGTGAGTAGGAGCATATAATTAAATTAAAAGAAGGAAACAACTGGCAAGAACACAGATATACCTTTATGGTGCGATCAAGAGACGCACTGGCAAAGGTGTTTGTGTCTTTAGGATTAAATGTCACTTGCATAACATAATGAGAATGTCCTTCAAATATCTGGGTGCAAATCCAGCCTTTTTCCCAATCCCAAAGCTTTATGAGCATATCATCAGATGATGACAGCACATAAGGAAGGGTGGGATGAACTGCCACACACCTGATGTAATCTGTATGTGCTTCAAATACTTTGACTTTATCCATTGTATTGTAATTATATACACGAATAAACATATCATCAGCTCCGGCAACAACCCACTGTTTGCGTGCAACAAACTTGGCTGATCTAACTGCAAAATCATGTAAAAGAGCCCCAATGGTCTTAAAAGTAAGAAATATATAAGTAAACTGTGTCTTCAAGCAAATGTATCAAGCTTTCAAGCAAAATGCATCTAGAGGAAGACATGCAAACAGACTGACCAAAAAAAGATTCATGTACCTGGTAACTCAGTGACCTCGAAAGATTTGGCCATGGTCTGAAATAGCGTAAAAGATATTAGTGATGACTGATTACACAAGCAAATCTCCATAGAAAATAATAATTAGTCATAGTAGAAGTTTGTGAAGAATTTGATTTGAAATTAAAAACATGGGAGTCGGAAGCTATCATCTCTCACTACCAATCTACAAAATAAGATTGATTACTATCCCAATACACAGACTTAAGAGACTGTAAATTAATGTAAAGTAAGATTGTTTACTAACATTTTTTTGTGAACTTTGAAAGGGCATTGGTCATTTTGCGGCAACTATGTATTTGGATTGATGAAACAACTAATATCATCTAATTTGAATATAATATAATGATTTCTAGCAACGCTTCAAAATAAAATATCACCGAACTAACCCATTTACACAACAACTACAATTTTACGTGTTAATATGGTTCAATATTTGTTCCACACACTCAGTCATTAATTCATATTGTAGGATCAATCGATCATATAGCTGCTTGAAATTTGTAGAAAACCATGAATAAATAGGTCCCTCCATTCGTGAATCAACAGCTCATAATATTTAGGCACAATGCAAAAGGTCGCTTGTTCAGATATCAATCAACAAACACCCGTGTCTAACTTTGGTGCCAATATATAGGTATCCATCACTTCATTTCTCAATTTAATGAATTTCGTCTGTAACAGCATACAGCATCTCAGTTTTTGAACAATTAATCACATACCTGAGATTGGTAGTTCCAGATACAGACGGTTCCAGAGTATAAACTTGCCAGAATCCTGCATTAACAAAGGTAACATCAAGTAACTAAATTATATAATTAAAAACATCAACAGAAGCATCATATAACAAAAACCACTATTACTAGTTACTAATGACTAAATCCCAATAAACCATCGTTGTAGAAGTAGAACCTAGGCACACTTGAGGCATATCTAATGATGAAAACAATTACAAATATTCCTAATTATAAAGTTAGCATTAGATCATAAATTATTTTCTGCAATTAAATAACGCAGAAAACAGCGAAGCATTACCATGGTTCTGTTGGATGTAGATCCACACATTTCACTCTTTCTGATCTCTGCGCAAGCTTTCGCTGATCAAAGATTATAACAACACGTTAGCTTAAGTAGAACGAACCGAAACATCCACACTAAGCTCGGTTTGAATAAATCTAATATCAACAAATAAACATTAAAAGCAACCGTACCTTGATTTCGAGTCTGAGAGGCTGAAAATTCAAGTAACAAAAAAAAACGAGTCAGTTACACGGTTTCACAGTAGATCCTATTGAAATTGAAATCGTAAGAGGTAACTAAGCAAATTGAGAACCTCACATTTGAAGTTAATGAAATCGAAACGTTTGAAATCGGAAAAATGAATGGCGGAAAGAGATAAAAGCATGAAATCTCATAGAATTGAGTCCAGATCTAAGGTATGTTAAGAATGCAGAAGCGATGGAGAATGAACGGATCGAATAAGAAGCTTACCATTGTTGTGGATTGGAGAGTGAACTAGCCTCTGTTGAGATCAATCGTTGGA
The DNA here is from genome assembly GCA_037974735.1 of Cicer chorassanicum. Lineage (NCBI taxonomy): Eukaryota > Viridiplantae > Streptophyta > Magnoliopsida > Fabales > Fabaceae > Cicer > Cicer chorassanicum. The sequence continues at coordinate 51,566,386 of JBBPBP010000002.1, read as the reverse complement.
GATCAGAACAAGAATTCGACGAGCTCAGTGAGGAAGAGAGAATGGTGAGACAAATGTTTTTGTATATTGTAGGAGATCGCGGTGTAAATACCATGGGATTGAAAGATTTGGAGTTAAATTGAGATTACCAAAATGCCACTGGATCGAACTAAGGTTGCATAAAACACCATATTTATTTTTATTTTTTTTTCCTTCCTAAAAGTAAAATATATTTATGATGTTTAAAAAAACAGTGAATAATCAAACAGTTAGTTAGCAAAGAGTTTCAATTAAGTTCAAATCGTTTTTAAAAGAATTTGAATTTTAATATTCGTTTATTTTACGTGTTCGAATTTTATTTTTTTGTCTTAGAAAATACCATATATGTGAGATTTTGAATTCAAAATAAGATGTTCAACTTAATAATATTGATATTTTTCAGTTGAATTAAAACTTAAATACGGTTTTATATTAAAACTGTTTAGGACTAAGAAAACTAGTTAGTTTTTTTGAGAGAAATGAAAATTAATTAACAACAAACAAAGAGATTACAAGTGTATGTAAATTTTGTCTAGAACTTCGTATTATTAAGGTATTGTTCTTCTAAAAATTGGATTATTGAGAAATAAATAGAAATAATAATATTACTCACATTTTTTTTTATGATCAATTTAGTG
>JBBPBP010000002.1:51505877-51521287 GCA_037974735.1 Cicer chorassanicum | reverse complement strand
TTTATAAAAAACTTTTTTATCAATAATAGGCTCGCGTGCATGACTATAGTCTTACATGTATTATTCTTTCTATATTTTTTTTGTTTAAATATTTATTTATTTTCTATTGTTTGATTAATAATAAAAATGATAAAAATAAATATATTTTTATCATTTTTTGCCAAATATAAAGAAAAAAATAAATTTAGAATCTTACAAATATCTAAATTCATTCAAAGATTGTCTAACTCAAACGAATTTAATCAAAATCAAAAAGTAGTTTTAATAAGAAATTTATATTTCTAAAACATATTTTAAAAAATACAGTATGTATTTTTTTTTCTGGTGTGAATCAATCACTCCAGTCAAGTAGGACCAAATAGTCTGAGTGTTGATTTTCTTTTTTTTATTAAAAAGTGTTGATTTTTTATTTCATAAAATGTCATTTAATTATATATATTTTTTCAAAAAATCTTCTAAAAAGTGTGTACGACGACGTTTAACTGAACTTGGGCGCGTTGGCGGGAAAATTATATCGCTCTATCGTTAGCCAGTAGCCAGGGAGAAAAATTAGGTTAGAGTTCAATACTCACTGCAATTAAAGATGAATTGATTCATTCAAATAAAAACTCTGGAAGAAAGGGTTTCGTTCCTTTCTATTGGCGGTTTCGAGAGGGAACCAAGAAAATGCCGACGTACAAGATTAGGGGAATCGATGTAGATTTTCCCTATGAAGCCTATGATTCCCAACTCGTTTACATGGACAAAGTCATGCAATCGCTTCAGGAGGTAGCGATTAACTCACTCAATCATTGCACTTTTGATTTATTTTTATTTTATTTTATCGTAGTTCCGCTGTGGTTGTTGTAACAATCGACTAATAATTAATTATAAACATGCTTTTGGATCAATTGGAAGTGATCACGAAATGTTAATATTTACTTGTTGTCAGGCAATTTGAAATTGATGTTGTTAAGATCATGATTGATCAGTAGTGAAGCTTGGGCGTGTTTGGGCAAATAGCTTAGTTAAGAACTTATTCGTAAGTCATTCTATTAAGTTCAGGGCCCGTTTGTGACATATTCTTAAAAAAAAGTGATTTTAGTATCCAATAATTTACTGATTACTAAGTAAAACAGAAGTTGTTTTCTGTTTGTCTGACGTAGTGAAAATCACTCTTTTTATTAAAAATAGTTGTAATTTTTTTTTTAAAGAAGCTACTTAAAACAGCTTCTCAGTTGAAGCAATTTTTAGATTCTCATTTTTTTAAAAAGCTGTAACAAATAGATGAAAGCTTTTGAAAGTGATTATTTTACGATAAAAACTATAACAAACATGCCCTTAATCAAGCGTTTATTGATAAGCTATTATGAGGGGTGAGGAGCTCATTGAAAATAGATTATGTTATGTTAGTTAACTTTAGAAGCCTATATAATTTATTCCAAATACCTTTTTAGTATATTGTGCTATGGATATTTCTTGATACCGTGTACAATTATTTGTATGTGTTTTGGCATGGCAGGAATGTAATGCACTGTTGGAGAGTCCTACAGGAACGGGAAAAACACTATGTCTTCTTTGCGCTACCTTAGCCTGGCGGAAGAGTTTGGGGAGTTTTAGAACTGGTTTCACCATGAAGAATACCAATGATAGGCCAGGAGGTAAAATGGAGATTTCATCATCACAGTCGGGGGCCTCAGATTTTCCTACTATCGTTTATGCTTCACGCACCCACAGCCAGATACGTCAAGTAATTCAAGAGTTGAAGCGGACATCTTACAGGTCAAATTATATTCGGGAATATCTTTTTAGTACTAAAGTTTACAAATGACTGATCTATTGTTTTACTTGATGCTGTTTTCTGGTTGTTGTCAGTGTTGTTTGTAACTTGTAATTGATAGTGTCTATGTCATGAGAGTTGACCATTATTCACCAAAAAAAATGGAATTTGACCATTCACTAGCACTTTCCTTGGAGTATATGCTTTCTTCAGATTAGTGATTATAGTCCGGAGATAAAATGGATTCTGTGGGCCGTCCTGGCAGATATCTAGTGTTCACTAGACTTGTGAATTTAGCTGACTTTGTGGTTTACAGTTTTATGGTGATTAAGTGTTTTTGTGCCTAAGCTCACCTGGTATTCATTGGTACGCAGACCTAAGATGACAGTTCTGGGTTCTCGGGAGCAACTTTGCATTCATGATGAAGTGAAGTCACTTCGTGGAAAAACACAAACAAATGCTTGTCGATTAGTCTGTCGAAGGCGTATAAAGCTGCCGAAGCGTCGATGTAACCATTTCCATAAAGTTGCTGGTAAGTTTATAAACCCTTATTCCTTTCATACAATATAGGTACTTCTCATGTATCGTAAGAATGGGACCTAATGCTTTTGGGGGTGGAGTTACTGGAATCATTTATGAAAATGTTAAGTCAAATTATTGCATTTTGATTTTGATTTTTTCAGTTGTGTTATCATAATGACATACTAGTTTGAGAATGTTACTGAAATTCTATGTAGAGTATTTGAGTAAAAATCCCAATCTTGGAGAAGAGCCTGTGGATATCGAGGATTTGGTCAATATTGGCAGAACATCTGGGCCGTATGTTTTCTCAACTGTGCTGCATCTTTTGTGTTTTTTTCCCAAGTGAAATGGTTGATTATGTTAGACTTGTTATTTATTTATTTATTATATTGTTATTATTTATTACATGATTAGGCAGTTAAATTATTATTAGACAGTTTTTATTTATAATAACTGCCGTATGTAACTGCCGTGTACAGTTAGAATAAGACGCGTTGCTTATAAATAAAAGGGGGAGTGAGAGAAAGGGCATCTTGGCATTTGTATTGCTTTGGGGGCCTAATAGGCATTGGGAGAGTTCTGGATCTCTCGAATATCCAGAGAACATAATTGTAATATTCATTTTACGGCAATATATCGGTTACTTGAACTTCTGTTTCAATTTGTGTCTACTTATTTCAGATGTCCGTATTATTTATCAAAGGAACTCTACAAGGTTGTTGATATAATATTTGCTCCATACAACTATCTTATTGATCGAGGGTATAGAGAATCTCTGCAACTTTCTTGGAGCAATAGTGTACTCATATTTGATGAAGCTCACAACCTGGTACGAAGATATACTAATAAATTGAAAAATAAGATTTACTGCATAAAACACAGTGTCGACCTGACAATTATTTATTTAGCATTGTCATTTTGACTACTCCAGTAATGTATTATTGATTAGTGCCATTTAAATTTGCTTGTTATTACTAACTTTTAGTCACCTTCTCCAGGAAGGCATATGTGCTGATGCAGCCTCCTTTGACCTGCCTTCTTGGCTTCTAACAGCCTGTATTTCTGAGGCTCAAAATTGTGTTGATCTTTTAATTGAAAGAAGAAATAAATCAAATGATAAGTCACAAAATCCTGATGATTTTGCTATCCTTAGAGGTGAGCTAAATCTTACAAAATGCTAGTATAAGCTCCAATTGTCTGTGACAGGTATCACGATGTATGCCTTTACTTATTTTGTTAACATTATTATCGAGGAAACTTATCTCAAATAAAAATGTTTATTTACTTTTCGATGTTTACTGGATTTTCTGACAAGGCAGACAACTGTATATATAAGACATTATCTTTTTTCTAGGTTCTGGTTAGGGTGCTTTGAAAATTTTGTGCTGTATATTTTCTGCTATCTCGGGTACAGGATGATATTTTCTTTATTGCAGCACTTCTTCTAAAACTTGAAAAGCGAATTGCTGAGGTGCATATTGAATCTAAGGAGTTGGGGTTTACCAAACCTGGGCCCTATATGTTTGAACTGCTGGCTGATCTTAATATCACTCACAAGACTGCTTCTAAGCTTAAGACTATAATAGCTGAAGCTTCAACTCTCATTGAGGAAAATAATCAGGAGAAATCAACTGGCACCATCTGCAGATTGGATACTATCAAGGATATTCTTGACATTGTTTTCAGGGATGGAAGAACTTCTCATGCTAAATACTATCGTGTAAGTTTTGAATTATTGTTTACACTTCAGTGGATTGATTTTGTTTGTCTTGTTGCTTCCTAGCAATTCTTGTTTGTATTTTTTGCTTCACTTCTATAATATCTTATTTTAAAACTTTATTTCCATGCAAATAACAGGTTCATGTGAAGGAGGTTGACGCATGGTCTGCCAATGGCTCTAAAGGTAACTTTTGACTTATTTGGATGAATTGTATGCTCTTGTTGTCAGATTTGTTGTCATGTGAATTTTCACACATATACTCTTAGTTTATAAGTTAAAAATTTGTCTAATATGTTCGGGCATGATTGATCATTTCTGTGGCATTTGTTCAGCTTAATGTTTATGATTCTCTTATGACTGTTTCATTCTTTATCCATTGTTGAGCATTTTTTTTCTTTATTTCATGACAAAAAAAAGTGATTGTTTCTGAGAACTTTGGAATATATTCTCTTGAGTTTTTTTTCTCATATTCTAAGTATGGTAATGCGCTTGGGCCTCTGATCATGTGTCTTTTGGTGTTTACATGCAGCTATATAGGAATTAGGGTTTATAAGTTTAATATGGAAGCATTTGGTTATAAAGCACAAGTAACATATACCTCGAGGAGGAAGTTTTCTTGTAGAACTTTCATTTCGTAAATGACAGATTTCTTTCATTCTACAGAAATCTAGCGTATTTCCCATGGACATGTACAATGTTTTTTAACTGTTGATATCCATTTTTCCCTTCCATTCTCATTATTATGTCTCTTTATTTGATGTTGCAGGCCAGGCGTCAAGGACACTCAGCTGGTGGTGCTTTAATCCAGGAATAGCTTTGGAAGAATTTGCCAAGTCTGGAGTTAGATCAGTTATACTGACATCAGGCACATTATCCCCTTTGGACTCTTTTGCTGAGGAACTGAAATTGTAAGTTACTTTTCTTGTGTATTGTTTTTTCATCTAATAATATATTGGTGTCATTAACTAACAGAGTTCATTACGATCATGTCAGACACTTCCCCATTCGGCTGGAAAATCCACATGTAATAGGCCCAAATCAGATATGGGCTGGAGTTGTACCAGTTGGTCCCTCAGGGCGTACTTTTAACTCCTCTTACCGCACTCGCGATACGCCGGAGTACAGGCAGGAGCTTGGAAACGCAATTGGTATGTGACATACGCATGGCTATACTGGCTATACTGGGTTTTGCATATTGTAACATAGGAATTTTGCTAGTTTGTAGTAGTGTGTGAAATTGTGAATTGTTCATATAAAGATATGGATTTGTGTGTTGTAAAGTAAAAGTAATTCAAATTACAAGAAGTTAGTATTAGGTAAATTACATTCATGATTCTGCATGGTATAGTTTCATAAAGCCACAAAAACTAGGGATTGTTACTGATTGCTATAATTTCACCTTTTTTCTTGTTACAGTAAATTTGGCTCGAATTGTACCTGATGGACTTCTTGTATTCTTCCCATCTTATTACCTTTTGGAGCAATGCATTGGGTGCTGGAAAAGTTTGGTAAGCCCTAACGAAAAGTTAAATTTGTTTGCTCTTAGTTCGTTTAACATTGTGGTTTGTAATGTTCAGAGTAATGAAAGTTCAACATCAATATGGGAGAGAATTTGCAAACACAAGAAACCAGTTATAGAACCAAGGGAATCTTCACTTTTTGCCTCATCAATTAAGGTATGAGTTTTACGTTACATAGTGAAACACCATTCTTCCATAAATAGCATTGGGTGTATAATATTCTAAGATGGCCTTGTATGTTTCTGACAGGACTACTTAACTAAGCTGAACGACACCACTGAATCTGGAGCAGTCTTTTTCGCTGTTTGTCGTGGGAAGGTATGCCTTGATCCCAGCTGCCTAGAAATGACATTGTGTTCTCATATGCATTAATATGATAGGATGTTATACATATACTCGTATCTATAGAAGTTTTATTGAATGGAGGCCATGGCGGAAAGCGGTGGCAGGATTTCAACAATCCGCCATGGCAATTTTACACATGGTGGCAAAAAATAGTGGATTTTGGCCTCTCCGCCATGGACCGTCATTCACTGTCGACAGCACTGATCTATAGCTGTACCTCTACTAGAATGATACAACCATGAAACTAAGGGTGTGTTTGATTGGAGGTAGATGGGGAGGGAAGCAAAATCCCTCCTAAAGCTAGCTCATTTTGCTCTCCCTCCATTTTGGGGGATTTGGGGGGGAGACCAAATCAACTTAAAATCCCTCTCCTCCCCCTTGAACAAAACAAAAAACCATTTAAAATCCCTTCCCTCCATGTGAACAATCTACGATACAAAAACATGTTTATCATATATATTAATTAATCATCATATATTTAAAGGGGAGGATGTTCATAAAAGAAACATTATCCTAGAAATTGTACTGCAAAGCAAATCCATAGCTAACGGCCTCACTTTGATGCATCTGAACATGTGAATGGTTATTTAACAGGTAAGCGAAGGATTAGATTTTGCGGACCATGCTGGTAGAGCTGTGGTAATTACTGGTTTGCCATTTGCCACAAGCACTGATCCTAAGGTTTGCGAATCTTTTGACATTCTCTATGAAAAATCTTTTAGCCTTGCAAATTTGAATGTTATTGCATTGATTAAGCATTCTGATACCGTCTTATTAGTATAAGTTATGTATGTATATACACATGTTATTAAAATTCAGTCATTGGGTTCAATCACTAACAGGTTCGTCTAAAACGTGAATACTTGGATCAACAATCTCGGGCACAAGGAGAGTCGTTCAAGGTTACATCGGTTTCATTTGACATTAATGTTCCACACCTGTTATATGCAGTACATATACTTATTTAGGCTGGATTCTGGAACTTAAACAGGTTTTAACTGGAGATGAGTGGTATAACCAACAAGCCTCCCGAGCTGTGAATCAAGCAGTTGGACGTGTAATTCGCCATCGCCATGACTATGGAGCAATTATTTTCTGTGATGAAAGGTTTTAACTTCAAATATTTTGCTCTAAATTTCTCCAAAATTTATAGCTTGGTACTTCTAGCAAAGTAACGAACTTTTATGAGTAACTCTCCATTCTCTCTTCTTAGTCTTTTGAGTGGTACATTTTAAAAGGAAAAGTTATTAATCCAGCTGTTTTTTATCTGGAAACTAAGTGACAAGTCAGTGGCTTGTTTTGGTCCTAACAAATAGATGTTATCTGAGTGATGTGCTTTCTCCCGGCTATTGAAAGTTGGTTCATGTCATAATATTGTGATATGGACTATTTGCCTTTCCTGTTATCTAAATATTGTGAAATATGTATCTCAGTATAGACATTAGCAAATACAAAAGTCAACTGATACACATGTCAAAATGCTAGTTAAAATTACTGTTTATTAAATTTCATAGCCTGTTATTCTATGACCATGGTAATTATTAATTTGGCCTTTGGTTTGCCAACTTTTGCCGAGAGTTATTTACAGGTTTACTCAGCCTCATCGACAATCCCAAGTCTCAAAATGGATACAACCTCACATCAAGGTGCTTGTTTGCGGCGGTGTTTGTCTTCTTGAGTAACATTTTTTGTACTAACTGATTTATAATCTTGCAGTGTTACTCAAGATTTGGAGAAGTTGTTTTTACTCTAACTCGATTTTTTCGAGATGGAGGAACACGGGGTCCTACAAAGCTGTCACTATTAGAAGCTGAAAATGGGGGTCAGTGTCGTCTAGAACTACATTTTGTTGGCTTTAATTGTGAAGAATCATGGTCTCTCTAGTTTTTTAACTGTCACACCAAAATGTTGTGAATTTGTTTCTTGAAAAGGTAACGGGTATGATTTCTTTTTTCATGAATTGGCAGTTGAATTTGTAGTAAATCGGATTTGACTTTGGTATTTCATAGAGGGTTGGGATTGTTATTAAATAGTGGTTAACTGCTTCCTCCAGAGAAGGATAAGGAGGCAAATAAGAGTTGCCTACAATTTAATATGTATTCGATCACGGGAAGATGGACAAAGTTCACTTGAACAGACTGCTTTGCCTAACTCAAATCAGCTGTGAATTATGGCACCAGTTACTGTGCTGAAGTTGTAGGTAACTGTTATAAACCAACAAACCAGGATTGAAGAATAGAATTGAGATGAGAAGAACGATGAAGGATTTGTCATTGAAATTTGATCAGGAAATGAGAAATAGTTCTCACAAGGGGTTTCTCTGACATACAACTTTCTAACTCTCTGGATGCCCCTCGCCTGTCTTGCTCCTGCTATTTAAACCCTTGTACCCAACTACCCATCAGCTTTATAGATTCTAATTTAACTAACTGAAAGAAGTTGGTACGAGAGAGAATTTCAGAGAGAAAACTGTATAGAGATTGTTTCTGAATAACTTTCTGCATTATTAAGGGAGTGGAGTGATAAGGAGGTCGTGAGTTCGATTCTCACCCTCAGCAAAATACTCCCTCTGTCCCTTTTTATAAGCCCCTTTTACTTTTTTTACACATATTAAAAAATGTAGTTAGTGAATTTAATGTATATTAATGTGACTAACTTTAACTTTTCATATTCCAAGGTAAGTTAGTAGTATTAGTAAGGGGTATGTTTGGAAAAAAAATAATATATGCATCTAGTAAATTGCTTAGGGGCATATATTTAGGGACAAATTTTTCTTCAATTGAGGCTTATAATTAGGGTTAGAGGGAGTACTAATAATATTATCATTACTTATTATTACTAACATCAACTGTTGCAGAAAACAACCTTTCAGCATTATTAATGTAAGTTGTTACTCAGATATTTATAGTACATTCGTAGTTACAAACTCTAACTGACAGTTGTATAACTGCCATGTAACTGTAACAAATCTAACACTGTACACGTGCTACCGTACTCCTATACTGTACTGTACTTTTATACAGTATAGTATGTCATACAAGGTGTACAAAGTATAAACCATACAATAAAAATCATATGCTCCAACAACACTAACTAAACAGACATCTAACTGTCTAACCAACTCTAGCCCCATTCCCATTTATTCTTCTGGGTCTTATCATTAACTCATTCCATAAAAGCAGTTCTACTTTCTCAGTATTATTGTGGCCCATACCGGTTTTATCGAGTCCTAATAGAAGTTGTGTTTTTTTGAGCATAACTTGTGTAGTTTTTTTATTAGCAAAGAGTAACATTTAAGAGGGGAGTATAAAAGGTACTCTAACCCATTACAATACAGGTCCAGCACCCAAGAATACAAGGAAATACAAGAAACTGAATTCATACACCAATCAGAAAAATATAAAGGGAAACTCGGAAACCAAAATTACATTCTAACTTTGATAAAGTCCAAATTTGCAATTATATCTTATCTTACATAACATTTATAGTTCTAAGAGAATTCCTATAATAATAGTAATTCATTACTGGGCTGTATTACATGTTCCATTTCTGCAGGCTTTAATCAATACAAATCTAGCTTATTGCAAAGAGTAGACTATCTTGGTTTAAAATTTTATCTTTTTTCTACTAATATAGTAATATGATTGAACTAGATGATCTTTCCTCATTCAGGGAATCTGGGAGAAATGCCATCATCAGAGCACCCCATGGACAAATTTCACATGGAAAAACTTCTGCCACCTCTGGTAACTCCTTGATTGTGTATTGTAAAGACATTTTTTAAATCATATAATGCTATTGTTTGGCCCTCTAGTTTGTTAATTACGGTGTGCTTGCAGACTACACCAGTGGCTCCAAATTGTACTTTGAAAGCTTCATCTTCGCTTGATACAAAAAAGGGCTGTACTTCATTCGTGAAAGGAATTCTGCCTGCCAATCGCTCATCTTTGTCTTCTGACCATGGGATGATTGTAGGTTGTGACAGTTCAAGAGATACACACGAGACAGTTTTACATAAAAGGATAACTGTGCTATCACAAGAACATGACGGGTTTGATTTGACCGATAGTTGTCAACCGGGTGAAAAATCAAAGAATAGGCTGATAGCCCCTTGTTTCACCAAGAAGCGTAGATTTATAGCAGGAGAGTATGACCTAACGCAACATTTAGGAAATTCTAATGAGCAATCATCATCATCAGGTAGATTTTTTTAATCACACAGCTCTTATTTCAGTTTGTAATAAATTCAATCATGATAAACATTAGATTTGTCATATAGCTCGTCAAAATTCTCAAGGTGATATAGATCTGCAATGTAAAGATAATGTGACCTCTCAAAGTAGAAATCTTGAGATTGTTGGACAAAAAGACAATCTTCCTGCTGATTCAACTCCTACTACTGATGGAACCCAAGGATTAGCATTCCTTGCTCAGGTAAAGTCATTATATGTGACACTTGGTTCTGCATATAGCACGAAATGTAGGGAATGCATTAACTGCCAATAACTGGAACCGAAAGAAATTAACTATCAAAGCCAATCTGCAAGAGAATCCAACTGTAAGGACATGAACATGATTAGATAGGGTCTTAATTTTGAAACTGGTTCTCGAAATGATTACACTAGTTTAACTGGAAATATCCAGTTCGTATTCGTTTTCTATTTGTTATACAAATATGATAGTTCCTTTCTTAGAAAATACATTGATGAGAACTTTAGAGTAAGGATGCTTTGTTTTAATCATGCTCTGTAGGTCAGAGAAAAACTCAGTGCTGCAGAATATATAGATTTTGTGGGTTATATGAAAGCGCTCAAGACCAAAACATTGAAGATTAGCGAAGTTTTACTAAGCATTTCTAGATTGTTCTCTGGACCCGAAAGGCTACCTCTCCTTAAAAGGTATGTAATACAGCTAGTGTCCTTTCTGGTTATGAAGCATTGTCCCTGTTACCATTTATCATCATCATCACTAGACAGTGCGTTATTATTGAGAGTTCTGGATTTTTCCTTGAGACTAGTTGCTATTCTTGTATCTTTCTTGCCCTGTATAATCGTATTGCATCGGCAAAGTCATTATATATGCTAACTGCAAATCATTCTTGCCCTTCATTGAGATTGCCACTCAAACTAATCATTTTCGTGCATGATTAAATGAAGGAAAAACATTTCAGACATTTGATCTGATTGAAAATTTGAAATTTCTGATGTCAAATCATCTTGACCTTTGTAATCTTATGCTCAACAGGTTCAAGGATTACATCCCAGCAAAGTATCATTCTTTGTATGAGCAGTATGTTGAAGGAAAGGTTAACTGAAAGGGCCCTGCTTGTAACTGTCACTTGATAAATTTTTAGCTAAAACTCAGGTGCGCTCTTAGCATCTCTCCTATTTTATGATTGAAGATGTGGACAGGAATGAATATTAGTACATCACACAAGTTCTAACAATACTAAGAATGTGGGCAGAGATGAAGAAATGTTAATTAGAGATTGGTGTTCTCTTTTATTTGAAAGAGAAAATGATCTCATTATGTCTGGTTCAGGGCTTTAATTCAAACAGATAATTATTTGGGAACCTCGTTACAGCAGGTATGCTTTGTGGCTTAGTGTCACACAAAGCATATGTTGGAAAGGGTCTTCCGGAGATTTGATGTTGACATGTGACCTTGGTGGATCAGCAGATCATATATTTAAAAGATAGACTGGAAATACTTCAAGAGAATGGTCACTGGTCAGGGAATTTCTTTGGCTACGGCGAGTCATTAGGGAACGGAACCGTGCTCCTTGGTATGTTCCCCAGATTACCTTCCTATGATAATATATATCCATTTTTAAAGCAAAATGGTGTGAGAACCGATTTTGATGAAGCTTTTGAATATCGGGCTCATAAAAAATGCAATGTATTTTTATCAGTGATTTTGATCAGAAATTATCAAGATTATTTATCTGTATGTTATTGTATATGCAGCCAGTGAACATTGTATTGCACACAGATTAAATTATGTTTTAAGTTTTCAAATTTTACTTTGTATTGGAATTTCAAGTCATTTAATTCGTTTGATAACTAAGGCATGGAATGCAAATAATATGTTGAAAATGCTTTCGTCATTTTGACAAATATTTTTTATTTGACATGTAAATGTTAATGTTAGAATTTATATTAATTTTCAGAGTTCGAATCCTATTCTCAAATCAAATCAACAATGAATATAAAGGTACCAGTGTACCACCCTTGAAAGAAAGACTTCATTGAACTTTTTAGGGTGTGTTCGATAGTTTAAGAGGGGAGGAAAAGACTTTGAAAAAAAGGAATGATAAATTAGAAAGATCTTTAAAAGTTATATTTTTTAAAGCCAAATCTTTCATTTTGGTTTTCTTTAACAAATGTCTTAATTTAGCAAGTGCTCTTGTGACATTTGTTAGTCAGACCTTCGTTAATTACAATTTATCAAAATGGAACGTTCAAAATTATTTTTGAATATCTTTTTTATAAATTTTAAGTTACTATTTTTTAGCAATGCTATTTGGTACCTAAAAATTAGTGTTGAAAATATATGAATGGATGTCTTTTGAGAACAATATATAATCAATGATATTGATTATGTGATTCGTTTATTTTTCTCTCGTACTATACTACACTTTCCTTTTTTAAAACATATTGGTGTGAGTATAGGATGTATTTTCCATCCACAAAATTTTGATATGAAACCTTGCTTAAGGTATTTATTTTTTTCATTACAAAATTAACCCGAAACCTAAAGGGATTCGAGAGTTTCACTTACGTATATAGTTTGCAAATCAATATACATTTTATCCAAATTTTATTTATTTATTCTCTAGTCTTATTATATAATTTATATGCAGTTATGCACCATCTAAAACGTAGTTAGCTTATACAAACAAGGAGGGACTTTACCGAAAACTACAAAATCAGCAAAATTACCAAAACTTAAACCATAAACAAAGTGCTCATCTTTCTTCACCAACACTCAATATAATGCGATACACCTTAATTACTGCATGTGATGTCCAAGGATAATAAAACCAGGAAAATACAAACTCATCACGGTCTTCCATACTAACCAATTGATTGATCCTATGTTAATTTTTTAGAGAAATGTTGACCGTTATGAAACAATCAACGACTAAACTCTCTCATTAGCCCAATTTGACCTCTATCAATGCATGATTTCGTCAAGGACAAAATTAACCAATTTTTTTTTGGAGATTTCTCGTAGATTTATGAAAAAATGTGAGTACAAATACCCTTAAGTCTTAAAATAAGATAAATTTTAAACTTAGAAAAAATTAGGTGGCTTTAAATAATAAAAATAATAAATTATTGGATACTACTTCATTGACGATGAGTATCATTTTTATATAAAAATATACGACTCCTATTATAAAAAGTAATGAAAATAAATATGAATATGAATGAATAACGTGTGTTATAAGATATTTACTCAAATTAAACTCTAAAAATATACTGCATCCCATTTGTTACGCTATCCTAAGCTGGGGAATCGTTTTCTTGATGTTTTCACAAAAAAAAAAAAAAAAAAAAAATTAACATCCTTTTGGAGCTAGAGATTTCTTCCCCCATATGCATAAGAACAACAATTGGATGATGACATTTATTTTTTGACTAAACAATTGGATCATAGCATAAGTACTCAAATATTCAACAATTGTTACACTATTTTGGAAGAAAAATCTCCCTTCTCCCATATTTATTCTAATATATATTTTTATTTCATGAAAATTAACAAACAAAAAAAAAAGTTAGGAAGACTCAAATTCTATGGTAACTTGCTTAGTCTTCTTCTTCCTCACCACCTCCCTCCCAATCCTAACGGTTCGAACGCTGCACGGCTTCGCCGGAGCCGCCTCCGGATTCCGTCGCATAACAGTGATGAGATCAACAAAAGCACTTAAAATAAACTTATGAGACTTCTTCTCATTAAGTTTAAGGTAACAAAACAAAATTTCTTCCATGAAATCCCAATCAATTTTGCTTTGATTGTTTTCGATGTTACCGTATTTCGATTCCACCACATCTTGCATTGAACGCCTGAAATCATCGTAAGGACTTGGCGAATACGTTAACAGAGCAACGCAATTTTCAGGAAGTGATTGTGATGAATCATCGTTAACGATAATAACTTCCTTTGAAGGTGATGCTGTTGATGATGAATTCGAATTGCTTGAACCACCTTCATCACTGTTTGTTAGAGATAAAGCATCTTCCATCAACGATCCTGAATTTCCTGGTTTAATGAAGAATCTCGTGGATCGACAAAGATCTGGTCGTGGTGTTGTGATAAACCTTGGTGATTCGAACAAAAAGGAATTGAGTTTTGGTGGTTCTTCGTTTTCGGAGATTCTTTTGTTCTTGTTGTTGTTGTTGTTGGTGTTGTTTTCTGTTTCTTCATCGTCTTTGAAATACAGAGACTTGAAATTCTCGAAGAGAAAACGGTCAACGTCAGCTAAAGTGGCTGCATCGTCGATTTTATTGTTGTTGATGTTAACGGCGTTAGATGTTCTGCCGTTTTCTAGTGAAAAAGATGGTGTCTTAGGATATTTGCAACCAGATAGCATTTTGGTTAATTTAATTTGAGGGTGAGGGTTTTTGTATTTGATTTTGTTGAGGTAATCTTGAAGGGTTTTTTGAAGTTTATTTGGCATGGTTGTGGATTGATTTTGGAGTAGTGAGTGATGAAAAAGTTAGTGTTGGTAATGGAATTGGAATGAAAATGAGTGATGAAAATTTTCAAGGGTGAGGAGTGTGGTTTAGACATAAATAAATAGTAGGAAGTGAGAATTGGGATAATATCATATTATAATAATAATAATAAAAATAATGAAAAGAAAAATGGTGTTAGTTGACAAATCTATGTTTATGTTTTTTATTTAGTTAGGGGAGAATTTGGTGAAACGCATGGTCTTGGTTGAGTTGAGAATCATGCTTCTTGCCAAATGCCATTTGAAAAAGTATATTTTGATTCACTGCATAAGATGCACTTCTTTTTTACAAGGTGCATGCGAGCGAACTTGTTGATATTGACTAATCTTTCTTTAACATTTCTTCAT
The DNA here is from genome assembly GCA_037974735.1 of Cicer chorassanicum. Lineage (NCBI taxonomy): Eukaryota > Viridiplantae > Streptophyta > Magnoliopsida > Fabales > Fabaceae > Cicer > Cicer chorassanicum. Next base: position 51,506,333 of record JBBPBP010000002.1, on the reverse strand, counting down.
TGTTTGGACATTAGTCACTAAATATAAACAGTTTGTTTGATTCTGCCTCTTGCTCTATAATTCCCCAACTTTGGTGCTGAGAAAATCACCACTACAATATTAGTCACACTTAGTAATTAATAGTGCTACGTAAAAAAAAATTGTGTACCTAATATTGTATCTAATAATCAAAATAAGGAATTGATGGTATTTAAAACAAAAAATTACACTTTTTTTCTTTCCATATTTTGTTATATATTATTTTGACTGCTATAGTGTTTTTTATTATGGGGAAAGAAAAAAATGAGTTTCAATGTTTTAAAATATAGGATTATTTTTTATTTCATAGGAAAAAATGTGAGAAAAATGTAACTCCTGTAAATATAATCATTATTGTGAAATTACCTTCCCAACATACGTTTAAATGCGCTTGACTTATTGCAAATTTATGGATAATTAGTCAAAAAAAAAAAAAAC
>JBBPBP010000002.1:51425149-51493069 GCA_037974735.1 Cicer chorassanicum | reverse complement strand
AAGGAAGTACTAACAAAAGAAAATGTATTTTAAAAAATAATAAAATCATTTTTTTGAGGTATGCAATTTCATCTGCCATGAGTAACTCTAAGAGAGTGTGTTTTATTGAGATAAACTCATGTCTCGTATAGATTAAAGATAAGATATAAAAAATATTTATAAAAAGAGATATTTCTCATCTTAAACTGAGTTTATAAAAGTAAATTAAATTCAATATAAAAATTTAATACGGTATCACGAACCTATCGATTTGGCGCATACATCAAGCCTAATGGTGCATACATTCCTCGCCTTATAAGAATAAGTCTCACCAATTGTAGGTGTGAAAAACACAATTTTTATATAAAAATCAACCATGACTTTTCTCCATTCCGCAAACATGTAGCTTCACAATATTGAGGATCATAGTACTTATTATTCTCTCCTTCCTAGGATGAGTAATTAATTTGTATAAAAATTATTCCAAAACAAAACATCATTTCAATTTTTAGTGCATTTTTTTTCCAATTATATCATTTAACTAATACTACGTATTTGAATCACTTTCAATGCAATATATTATACTATGCATTTATGATATTGACAATGTATCAACACATATCAGGAATTAATTTAGTAAAAGTATTATTCTCTCTCTTTTATTTATAATTTTTTTTAATATGTGAAATTATCAAATGAATCACTCGTTATAGGACGAGATAGATCAACAATGAAAGTTTTGTAGCTAAGGAGATAATTTGATGTAGGTTATGTGGTTTTGTAAAGGGTATTGGATAGTAAATTGGTAATTAAAAAAGTATTTGGAATTTTTGAATGTTAATTGATTCTAACTACTTTGTTACAAAATATGAAATGTGTTCTGTTCCAAATCCCTAGCAGTAGGATACTAGATGTAAACATAACTTTACACGACTTAATCTTTACCCATTGTCACAATAATGCTCATAATTTTGACCCTAGCATTTGGCTATTTGAATGAGTGGTTACATATATACAAAGGGACTAACATCTTCTGACTCTTCTTCAGTTTTGACTTGCTCTTCTGTTCATCACTAATGTAAAATCATAAACAAAGTCAGGTATAATATTTATATAAATGCATTTATTAACAAATTTAACTCTTTTATTAGTGATTGAAGAATCAGCATATAAGATTGTGATAAAATATTCACACAAGCAAATACACATACAAAAATCAAATCATAAAATTATCAATAGTGTAATTTTTTTATCTATAGTTATAATTTTACATCATTTTTTTAAAGAAGTAAACATGCTTATAAAAAAAAATCAAAGAAGTAAATTTCAAACAAACTGTATGACAATCCCACACAATTGTATTCACAAGAGATTGTCATAAAATGATATTTGTGTACAAAATTTGACATAAAAAAATGGATACCATATTAAATATAAGCCAGTAGTGTGTGTATATACGAAAATCAATGTATATAATATAAATATGAAAATAAAAGAAAAAACATTGTATTTTTATATCAACACTATACGTATACAGTATTAGTTGTCAAATTGTGTTTAAATATCACTTATGGACGATCTATGGTTTAAAGTTTAAGCTTTACCTCGTGAAGACAATGTTGACGAACAATTGTCTGGTTTATTGTACTGACCAAAACTTCACATGATAATTTTGCCTGTTATTGGGATATTATCATATTAGCAACAATAAGCTAACTCTCAAAGTATTAGAAAAACTGAGGGCAGGGCCCAAAATCATATCAATGCATATTTGTTAACTTCTTTTTCTTATTATTAATCCAGCAATACTAAATATTACTAACGGACGAAATTCAAGATTGTCCAGTCGTCATTTTTTGCATGTGTGATTTTTCGTAATATATAACATTTTCTTTATTAATTAATGGTTATTTGTTTAAGAAAAAAAGGATCCAGATAAATGAATTATTAATAATTTTGATTATTGGAAATTACCTTAATGGGAAAATGAAAGAAGAGAATTCCCATTTGACCCCTAACCTGGCTAACCGTATCAAAGGGTACCGTACCCTTAGCCAGGTCCTCCAGCAAGAAGACTATCTCAGGCAGCACACCAATGCCAGCAAATTCCGCATCTGCGTCCACAAACGAGGATCCCATTGCCCTCACGTGCCCATTCTCCGACCTCACGTGTCCCAGTGGCTTCCCCCTATAGGAAACCGCCACGTCAACTGCTCCAAAGTCCATCGAATACACGTCAGCATTTTGCACGCTCAGCGTGAGGAGCATGGATATGTCTACGGTGATGTGCGGCACGCGATGCACCTTAATCCGCTTCAGTTTCAACCGCACGATCTTCAGATATGGATCCGACGGCCAGAAAATGTACGCGCTGGTGAATAAGAGAAGGAGGCTCACCGTGCACGTGACTCGAAAACGGTTGGAGAAAACTATATGGTTTTGATCGTTACGAGGTTGGCATGGCCATAGGAGATGTGTGTAGGCGTAACATGTATCTCTTGAGATTTTCATGGCTTTTTTTTTTTTTTTTTTTACTTTAAGAGCTTCAACGTTGTGGATTATAATTTGCTAGTATATCTTCTAAGTATGAACATATAACATTAAAGATGATACATACTCAACAGACAATAGGAAATTGTGGTTGTGTTTCCTATTTGGTGTGTGTATAGTTTGATTTGTCTTTTCTTCTTGTTCTTTCGATTAATTTCTTATCAAGTCTTCAACTTCGCTTGTGCTTCAAGTACAAGTATTTGTCGTTTTCAAAATATTTTTCGGTTGCAAGAAATTATTTGGAGCTCATATGTCTTATTTGAATACACCAAAATTGACAATACCATTAAGCGCGGATGTTTGATTCGATAAAAGGCATCCAAGAGAGATAAAGTATAATATAAAAATAAAAAATCAATTTCTAAATTTTGTGAATTATAAAATGAATCCATGAAATTATATGACTTCTCCATTTACTTTTTTATTTGATAGACTACACAACATAATAAGTTATAAGTAAAAATTATTTAAGGTGTTTAAATCTTGAGATCAAATTGATATGAGATGCATAAATTTAACATAATATATAAGATTTGAGGGACGTGCTATTGATGTATATATAATCCACATGTTCATCTAACACTAGCATTTAGCTCTACCGACAAAAGTTAATAAAGATAATTTTTTTTATCAACACTTTGTAAATTTTAAAAATATATTTATCAATTTGTAAAATCGAAAGTCAATTTTGCCTATCCCTACAAACAAAGATCACCCGTATTTGATGGAAAATTACACCCACCTTCCCTTATCTCTGTTTAAGGACATATACCTCTCTGCAGAGTAGTCTTAATAAAGTATATATATATGAGCAGATTATATTGGATGGTTCACATTTACACGATTAGTTATCTATGTTTTTGAATTGCTATTAAATCCATTGAACATTTGATTAGCTAGTAGTTAGTTCCTACTACAAGATCAATGTATATATAATATGTAACTTTTACAACTCATCAATGAATGAATCAAGTTCAGTTGAAATAGAATTAGGACATCTAAATCGCTGTCAATCAAACTACATTTTGAAAAGGACACATGCATGGTTGAAGCTACCAAATGAGTTTGGATTTTTTGTTCAACTAGCTATATGAAACTTAAACTCATAGAATACATATATGTTGATTTTGAAGCCTTTTTTTTTAATTTCCTTATAGCAATAATTTTGATATTGCTTACTAGAATACTCAGTATAGTACTTTCATCGACATTAAATATAAGGGATAAATAATAAAGTATAAGTATATAGTCCAAATTTATATCAAATATATAATTTTTTTTTTAAGTCGTGAGGGACTATAATGAATAAGAACACCAGAAAAGCAGACCATGAAATTGAAATTACGTTTGACTAACTACCAGTCAATGCTAGTCAAAACAACCAGTCTCTTACCTTATTATTTTGCATGTTCACAATGATAAATGCAGCTAGCTAGCAGTTTCTTTGATCTACACAGTTCTCTCTTTCATTTCAACAATTTCTACAAAATCTTTTTCAACTTATTGGTATGACAAGACCAGGGAATAAGATCATTCAAGCCAAGCTGGTGGGTATGTCTTACCTTATTGCCACTACTTTGTTAAAGCTTAAAAGTTTCATCTACAAATGTGTTTATTATGATTTATAATCATAGTTACAAATTCATAGAATTTAATTATATGGATCTTGTTGTAGGTACTTCTTGGAGACATGGGAACAGGGAAGACTAGTTTAGCATTAAGATTTGTAAAAGGCCAATTCTTTCAAAACCAGGTTTACTTTCATTTCATTTATATCATTAAATGAAAGCTATTTAATTTCTTTATTCTTATTATATTATTGTCACAAAGTTTAGTAATCTTGATATTAATCTAAACATGTATAGGAACCAACCGTAGGAGCTGCTTTTTTCACACAAATATTATCATTATCTGAAGCAACAGTGAAGTTTGACATATGGGACACAGCAGGACAAGAAAGATATCATAGTTTGGCTCCTATGTACTACCGTGGTGCTGCAGCAGCAATTGTTGTTTATGATATATCTAGCATTGTAAGAATTCATATTGTTAATTTTGAAAATGTTTATAACTAAAAGTTTAATGACCATGCACTTACACTGACGACCAACACGAGCCATTGATTCAATAGTTATTTTATAACGGTTGTAACAATTGTGTGGTAAGATAACAAAATCAATGGTTCTTGTTAACTGTCCGTGTAAATTGGTTTACCTTGATTGTGCACAGTCCTTTTTCTCTATGACTAATATGATCCTAATTTCTATTTCAGGATACATTTGTTAGAGCCAAAAAATGGGTTCAGGAATTACAAAGACATGGTAATACCTCAAACACAGGAAATAAACAATTTCAATACCAACATGTGTTGATACTATATAGTTTGGGGTTTAAATCCCAAGTCCATGTGCATTGGTAACATGTTTTGTATCTAACTTTCATAGGAGTTTATTTTTAATGCTTATGTATGTTGACTAGAATTAAACCATAACCACTTGTAGGAAATCAAAAGATGGTGATGGCATTGGTAGCAAACAAATCTGACTTGGAGCCAAAGAGAGAGGTTGGAACTGAGGTAGTATTGTTTTTTTTTTTTGTGTCAACTCAACTAATTTTTCTGTCATTTTTGTACTATATGAATATGCAATTTATTCCACCTCTTACCTTCTATTTTTCCTTATAATATAAGTTGTTTGAGTAAATTATACTAATGCAGGAAGGAGAGCAATTTGCTCAAGAGAATGGAATGTTTTACATGGAAACATCTGCTAAGACTGCTGAGAACATCAATGAACTTTTCTATGAAATTGGTATGTGGCTTATTATGTGCTTTAATGTTCACTTTAACTTATTCATTAATTATTCTACTATAATAGTCAGTTTGGTATGAAGTAGAAATTATATGAAAATTCGTAGACCAGATTTCAATACTATTTTACTAATAGAACTTAACCATGAAATTCTCATGGAAATAAAGCATGTGTATTGAGTGGTTGTTGTACTTGTTTCTGTCTGATAAATGCAGCAAGGAGACTAGCAAAAGCTTTTCCACCAAAGCCTATTGGAATAAATTTAAAAAACGAAAAACAAGATCACGGGAGAAAGTTCTTTTGTTGCTCAACGTGATATTCAAATATAATTACATTGATCTCTGAAGAACTACAATGTTTCCCTTTGTATTTTATTTCTGATATGGAGTCTTGTTCACAGTTTTTTCTTTTTCTTTTGGCTATATTATAGTTTTCCATCAAACTGTGTGTCTCCTTTCTTTGTAAATAAATTCACATGCAATGAAATACTTCTGGATTAGTTTTCAATACATCTTATTTTATTTTCAGTTGAGCTTTTACCACGAATTAAATGGTTTTTCGCTTCAGTTAAGAACGAATTGATCAAAAAGATAGAAGCTTGAACTTTGACTAGAACAATTATTGACCCAACCATACTTATATTCTGACAAATAGATAGAAGCTTGAACTTTGACTAGAACAATTATTGACCCAACCATACTTATATTCTGACAAAACTGTAAATTACTAAAACGCTTTTCTCAAAGAACTAGAAGGTTGAGACTAAAAATATTAAGTTTTTACCACTCTGTCGCATGAACTTTTCACATGACAGTGAGTAGTGTGATCTCCCACTATCGAAGCTTAACGTGGACTTGCTTTTTTCTATCTCATTTTCAATGGTGTGAGATGACACTTCTATCTTATTGTTGAAACCAAGTTAATACATTGTTGAAGCTTTACCACATTTCCAGGTTACTGAAAATTGCATGTCAAGTCATCACTATAAATAACATGCCTTCTTGTTGGTACTTAGTGGAGACATGGGAACTGGAAAGACCAGTTAAGATTTAAAGTTGTAAGAGGACAATTCTTTCATAACCAATTTCATCAATCAAAATTTACTTTCTATACTGAAATCCTTGACAATCATTCTAGCATGGATATCTTCAAACTGCCCCAGTAAAAAAATGAGCATAGCTGATGAAGATGTATCCTGGCCATAATAATTGGCAGCGAAGAATGAGATTGCACTAAATTATGTTCTCTTTGCTGGTGAATATTTTCTTTAACCTCCACCTCGATACAAGAGTCAAGAGGGGGGAAAAGGATGTCTTGCTCCCTCCATATGACCACAAAGATTACTTGAGGAGGTAGACGAACAAAGTAATTGGACAAAATCAAAATTTCCCAGCTATAAGCATAACTGTTTATAAACAAATATAAATCATTAATCATGTCGTTTCAATAAGCCAGTATTCAACTTGTTCAAATGGTTTCAGGAGGTCTGCATTAATTACAAATGTGATATCGATATTACTGAAGGTCAAAAGCCCAGCACAGAGCTTATGATATGGAACATGTACAAATTTAATACAAGGGCATCATCAATCCATTCAATTTTCATGCCCCGAAATCATATCAAAATTCAAATATAGTTTATTTAACAATATCATACCTTATCTTCAGGACTAATCCTCAATCAGGAGATTTCAAGAGTAATATCACAAAATATATCCCAGAAAAAAATAATTTACCACCGAAAAAATAGGCATTAAAAAAAATACACAAATCACCTCACGATGAGTTCTGCCCTAGGTGCTGTGCTATCGAGCATAATTCAATGTACATTTTAGAACATTCAAGAGAAAAATCACACATAGCCCTGAAGAGCTCTGGCATGCGATTCTTGAGACTTCCCAAAGTTTTTTGCCTCACTTGGAGGCATTGCTTTTCATAGTCTGCTTCCTCCGCTTCCAACCTCTTCCTCACTTGTTCAACCAAAATCTGCTTCTCGGTAACAACTTCATCGGGAGCATTAGGATCTTCTGCCTTATCTGGATCAAACTCCTCCGGTGTTTTCCTTTGCATATACTTGTGATACCAATCCTCAAATTGCTTAGTTTTGCGAGCAAGCTCCTTTCGAGAATCTTCACATTTCCTCTTCTTAATCATCTCTTCATCTTGCTGATTGAAAATAGTATCTAATACCGCAGCAAAGTTTCCTATAGCTGTCCTGGCAAGCTCATCGGGAAGTTTCTCTAGACGGTCATGCCATGCATGGAGAAGACCTTGTATAGGCGGACTTCTAACTCTAGGAGGTGAAGAGACTTTCTCCTTCAAATTGCTCTCAATAGGGATAAGATTTAATTTTAACCAATTATTTAGGGACCTTATGTATCCCTTTTGATTGTTGACTAGTTTCTCAAAGTGTGAATGCCACTGTTGCACAACAACCAATAGCTGATATGTTCGCTCGTGATGGTGTTCACTTGTCTGCTTAGGAGATTGGGAAGGGTCCAACGATTTCAGCAATGTCACAGTCTCCGATTGCTTCTCATGGTGAGATAGCATTTTTTTCCACATAGTGGCCATCCTGCAGTCCATAGAAAAGGCCTATCAAAACTAGCAGAGAAGTTATTGTTCGTGTGTGTTTGTGCATTCAGACAGATCTGGACTGAAGTATTAATGGTATTGCGAGATAAACAGAGTCCCAGCAATAACCATGCAACTCACTTTCAATCAAATAAAGTTAAAACAAGTATGTCATGAGGCAAACATTACTGAAGACTTGAATGAAGGAGCATTTGAAAGATGTGGGGGAAAAGTAAAAAAAGAACACACATTCAAGACTACAGCTACAAGAGCCATCTGTAATTATAAAAATTAAAAAATAATTTCTACATTATAACTCACTCATCAACAAGCTGAACAAGTCTTGGATACAATTGTTCATCGCGTAATCGGTTAATCTCTGAGACAGTTGAATCCAATGATTGCATATCTACAATATATCTTGTATGCAAATGACTGACAACTGCTTTTGCTTTCTCCAATGGTTCAGAGTTATTACCTCTCTTTTTCAGCTTGTTTAGTGTGGCAACTTTTCTTTGGTACTCAAATTTCATTAGTTCACCAGCCTATAACATTATATTAAGAGGAAAATTTCAGAAAAGGACAAGAAAAAACACATACAGACATACACACACACACATTGCTGCATGTTTAACCAAAAATTAAGCAAAGATAAAGCAGTAGATAAATGATAGGCACACAGAAATAGAAACTAAACTTAGCATTTGTACACATTCATATTGGAATATAAAGTATGGACGTGTAAGGCTCTCATTGCCTAACATTTGGTTTGGCTCAGTCAACTAACCTTAACTTCATCATAAAGTTTCTTTTCCCAAGCTAACAACTTGTCCAAGATGGTAGCATGAGTTTCATGCTCGGCTGAGTCATAATCATCCTTCCCATCATCCAAATTAGGTACTCCTTTAAAGGATCTATTCCAAGTGATAACTCGCATGACCCTTGCAGAGTGATCAATGTGTCCTGCAAGAAGAAGAAAATACAGAAAACAAATGAAACATATACTGAACAAACAAAAAAAACCTTTTCATCACTAGGACTCTAGCAGAGTAAAACTAAATAAACTAAATGACACAAAAACCCCATATCATAAATCATGTCTAACGAAAAATCATTTAAATCTAAATCGTTCTTTATGGTTTTTTGTAATAGTTCCTTTGATCTTAACTACAGAATTATCCTCTATTTTATCCACCCTAATAACAAGGGCTTGATCATGTCTTCTCCTTATATGCCAAAACCAAACAAGTCAATACATACAAAGAAAACCAGCCACTTTTATGAAAAAGATAAAATTACATAAAACTGATACACAGATTGTTTCTTTCTTTTTTCAAAATTTAGCTACTCATATAGTGAAATCTATTATGTATAATCAACAACATTATCACACCATTCCCATCAATTTGTCTAAAAACCAGAAGTTAAAAGTTCACCACATCAAACAATTATGCAGTAATGTGTGATGATCTCAAGATTGATGCGGTTAGAGAAACAATGGAAAAGCAATTAACATTCAATTTTCAATAATCCACATATAGAAATAAAGCTATCAAGGTGTAAACTGCAGTACACTACATTAACATTACCTCTATTATCAGCAAAATTGGAGTGATAGTGCAATCGTGTAGCCTCAAGCAACTTTGAAACCTCATGAGCACTCTCAGAAGCCTTAAGAAAATGGTCATCGAGATCAGCAAATATCTGCAACAAATTGACATTATTGTGCTTCACAATCCTCTTTGCCTCCACAGGAGGAGGCGTAACCGGCATCTGGTTCACCTTAATACTCGATGACGGCGATGTCATGGGTGACTCCACCATTTCCTCATGCTCAGGGATAGGCTCATGCTCATGATCAAGATCATGCTTAGGCAAGGGAACCTCAACATCAACAACCCTTTGAGTTGCAACAACTTCTTCCACAACACCAACCCTATTAGGCCTTGCGATATTCTTCATCTTATTGAGTGTATCTTCTTCTTCTTCAGCTTCCTCATTCAAACTCGTCCCTGCAACGTTCTCCATGGGTGGAAAAAAATACTCCCAAGCAGAACTTTGCTGCGGATTCGACATAGCATGATGAATGTGATTACTGACAGGATCATTCTCCGGTGGTGGTTGTTTCGCCGGAGGAGGTGGCATAGGTGGTGGAGCTTGTTCTTCATCCTCCAACCTTCTATTACTATTCACACCCCCACCAACACCACTTGTGTTTCTGTTTGTTCTTCTTTTTCTCAAAGAACCTTCATTCTCTAGCTCTCTCTCTTCTTCATCTTCCTCGAGAATGGGCTTAGGCATGGGCTTGGGCCTGGGATCGGGCTTGATGATCTTAATTTCGGGCATGCTGGCGGATCGTTGAAGAGGAGAGAAATCGGGGAGAGGAGGCGGAGGGAGAGGGATCTCGAAGGGTTTTTGAGGCAACGTTGCTATGTATGAATTATCGGCGGTGGTGGTTGTGAATTGAGGATTCTGAACTTCGCCTTGAGCGAAATCACCGAGGGCGGCGCCGGTGTTTTTGAGAGAGGTGGTGTAGGCGGAGTGAGCGGCGGCGAAGGCGTTACGGGTGGAAACGGCCTCTTTCATGAAATGCTTTCGTTCTTTGCAGCGTGCAACGGCTTCTTCGTTTTCGATCTTTGATTGGTTGCAACCCATCTTCACTCACACTCACTGTGTTGTTACGCAAAGTGATTAATATAAACAGAAACTGATATTTTTGGAGAATTATTACTGTGATGATGGCGTTTTTTTTTTTTATAATTAATTATGGTAATAATGTCGATATGATGAGTTTGGGCAAAGAGCAAAAAAGATGGGAGAAATTGCAGAGAAAAAGTCAGATGAAGAAATGTACAAAGAGAGAATTGTTGCTATTTTCTTTTTCTTTTTCTTTCATTATTTTGGGAACTACTGCTAGTACTGTGTTTAGCGTGCTAAGACGATAACTTGGGATTAGCGAATACTAGAATAGTGATGGATCAGTAAATTAATTAACGGGGATTTGCAATATCAAGCCCCTAAACAAAATAAAGACGCCAAATATCAGGCTGATTAAGTTCATAATAATAATAATGAGTAAATAAATTCCCTTCTTCTTGATAAACCCTGTCAATTCTGTGTCTTTAATCGTGATGTCGTTGACAAGTGTTTTAAATCATGCAGTATCACTGTATCAGTATAATTATAACTAAATATCTTTTATTAAATATTGTTTGTTAGTTTAAAAATAATCGTGATATTTTTTTTGATAGTTTCCTGTGTTTATTTTTTAGTATTCAATTTGCTAATGGTCAAAAGTTAAACCAAATCTCTCTTTTCCCATGTCTATTCGGATAATTTGAGTGAAAATATATTTTGGTAAAACTAAATTTATTGAAGATACGAATATAGATTTTTTGTTTACCAATTTACAATATTTAATTTAATGATTTTTTTAAGAAAAACTATTATTAGAATTTGAATAGAGAGAAAGATTACAAGCAGCCTTTTAAAAAAAAAAATTGTATTTTGTATTTGTATAATTTTCTCATAAGTAGCCTTTTTTAGAAATTTCTCTTGACTTACTTTTCTAATTCGTGACATGACTTTTTTTCGAAATTTACTTTTCTAATTCGTGACATGACTTTTTTTCAATTGTGTTTTAAAATAAACTACATAATTAGTAATAGTATCCGAATAAATCTGTCAAAGAAAAATGTTATACAGAGGTTTTGGTCGCACTAACGGTAGGGTCACTGATTAGGTAGGAGAATTACAACCTTAAATGCACTTAAATTTACTCGAGGAGGTTTCCTTTGTGTCAGTATTTGTCAAAGAGCCGCTTAGCTTATTATGATATGTAACGCTGACAATTTTTTTCCTCTTAATTAATTATTAACTATTAACATTCATTTATAAAACAAATTCAAATTAAAAAATTGTCAAGAGGCTCTAGTAACTATTAACATTCATTTATGAAACAAATTCAAATTAAAAAAATTGTCAAGAGGCTCTAGTAATAATGCTATGCAAATGAAATTTTCTCTACTAGAAATAATCATATTCAATGTGTGTTGAAAATTAAATCTTGAGGAAATTAAATCTTGATACCTTTTCCACCGGAGATTTGAACTAATGTTCACGGGAGTCTAAGTGTACTTTAACTAATCATATAAAATTGTTTTACCCTCTGTTGCAAAAATTAAATTAAACATCAAACTTTTATTCCGGGGTAACTGAGGTTTCATGTTTTGGTCCACAGTATTTGATCTGCCAAATCTCAACATCATGTGTTCTTTCATATTCTCTAACATATTGTGGAATTTGAGAGATGTCCATCCGCTTGCCCACAAAATTAGGTGTGCTTGCAGACTCAAAGCTTTCAATTGCTGCAATAAGTTATGTTACGTCAAGCTTTCTATAAAGAATAATTGAGTGAAATTAAATCACTAATAACACATTTTTCTTGACTACACTATGTGCTTATGGGAGCTTACCATCCTCGTCCCTAAGATAGCTGCAAAAATGTGAATATCCATTTGCAATGACATCAAGGTCAGAAAGACTGAAGTTGTAGCGCTTTTCCAGTGCCATGTATAACACCTACAAATAGATGGACCAAGTCAATATTTGAGATGTTTCGAACTCAAAATAGTCGTGTAGCATTTAACACCAACACCAACACCAAGTTAACATTTACCTTAGTTGAACCTGTTGACATTAATCTCAGTAAGGTATTGAAGAATGCATCAGTCAGGTCATCACTATAAATAACATCAGCAGCCAGCAACAAAGAAGCATTTTCTGCAACTTCAATTTCTCTTGAAGTAAAAGAATGCCTGAATGACACCATAAAGTGATTTGTGATGTGCGCCTGATATTTACTTTTAAAAAGATAAAGTAGCTATGCCCATCCAAGGAAATTATGATCCAGAGGAAAAAGATTGCAAAACACATGACATATACCAACATTGCTTTGTCAAGTTATAAAGTATAAACTCAATCCCAACCCCAAAAGAAAAAGAAAAAAGCAATAATTTCTTGGCAACATTTCATCAAAATAATGAACTTTTACCTTTGCGTGCAAGGAGCTTCTCCTACTCTTGCTTTGGGAGGCCAGGAATCAAACCAATCAAGGTCACGTACATAAATTGTGGCCGAATCATTCAATAATGCAAGATTAAGCTGAACATTCTTCACACAGTTGTCAAGTATTTCATTACCATGGTCTGGCATATATTAAGTATCAGCCTTCCAATAAAGCCATCAAACTTAAAAGATCACGTAAAATGACAGTTAAACAGAGCTCCTTGAAAACATGAATCAGTCAAGTCTATCAACCGATGTGAACTGATCTAGGTAATTCTCAACAATTATGCAATATGATCCCCATTTTCAAGCTAAATGAAAAAATAAATTTCCACTTTGAGGATACAATAGAACTGGGAAGAATGGCAACTCAATTAAAAGAAGACAGCATACCTGTTACGAAGACTATCTTTGCAGTACGTGCAAGTAACAAACCAGCCAGGCCTAGCAACATAGTTGAAAACTTGAAATCGTAAGCATCACAAAAAATATTTCTTTATAAATAATATAAAATCCTTTCAATTCGACAGATTCGATTATTCCTCTTCATGGATCATTAAACTAATCTCGAGAAGTGCCACAAATGTTTTATTAAACAATCAGCAGTTGAAAAAAAAATACCATATTGTTTGTTGTTTCTAATCTCCTTTGTTAAAATGACAATACTTTTTTCTGTACTGATAAATTTCTACAGTAAACATGTCTGTGCTTATGAATTCAATTATCTATCTCATCATTTGGTTAGTTAATTATAAGTCAGAATGAAGGATTTTTAATTATCTCATTCTCATCATTGGGTTAGTTAATTATAAGTCGTCATTGGCTGTCAACAAGCCAATAGAGCTTCTTTAAGGATGTTCCAGGTCCTAGTCATAGTTTTTAGGCTTTCTAATTTCACTTAGAGTCTTATAAATGACAGCAAGAATAGTGAAGTAAAAAAAGGGAAAGTGATTAATTGATTATCAAAGTACCAGTTCCCGCGCCAAGTTCTAGTGCAATTACTCCATGAAATTCAGATGAAGACAATGCTTTATGCAATATAAAATCAGATAACACCAGTTCAGCTCTCCAAACCTGAAGTGAAGGGGATAACAAACTTTGAAGCACGAATATTCATTCGGAAACCTGACACTGACACCGGTAATAATTTTAGAAATTGAATTAATTAAATGTAATCAATGTGCCGGTGTTGGACACCGGGACATGCCTTCGATCAGAAGGTTAGTGCTGTGAAGATAACAAAGTGATGCATAAAAATGGAATGCGGAAAATGAAAACAAAAAACTAAAAAGGTAACTAGAAATTGATTAGAGAATTACCTGAAGGCCAACATTAGGAATTGAAGAAGTGATATTATGCTGGATTCTCACACAATAGCTATTATCACACGATGCATTTGCTTCAACGATAAGCCGAGTTATTATTATCTAAATAAAATGTTTAGCAAATAAAAAAGAAAAGGGGTATAATTGTAACTTACTGGTGCGGCGAGGTAGAAGAAGGTCACCATCTTGATCGAATTCTAGAATCTGAGTTTGATCTTCCGAATCGTGAATGTGTTTGCTGTGAGCAACATCTAAAAATTAGGGATGCAATAATACTTTAGAGTTTATGTTTGTAACATCATGTGCATCTAAGTTCCGTTTTCGTAACCCGAAAATTGAATAAAGTATGAAGTAAATGAATACCAAGTAAATGAAGGTAGAAGAAGAGGAAGAAGAGAGTTATTACCTAGTGGAAGGGAAACAGTGAAACGGGAAATGTGAGAGCCAGAGAATCCAGGTGGGCAGCCCAAGTGGACTTCGCTCATCACTTCCTCGTCACCGCCGTGTACGTCTTCGTTTTCTTCTGCCGGCGACGGACCTGAATGCTCCATTTTGCATACCAAATTAAAATTAAAATAATTGTTTACTCAAATTAACTAATGTATGTTTTCTAACTCCTTCCTGAAGAAAATTTTATCTATAACCCATTTTATCCCTATACCCCTTTTATCCCTATACTTTTAATTTTTTTTTATATTTTATACAATCAACTTTCAATTTTGGAAAATTATATTCAAGAACTCTGGTATACAGTGTTTCACCTGAAAATTTTTTACAAATTTTTTGGTACAGTGTTTCTGGAAAACTAAAAAGAAAATTTGAAGGAAAAAATGTGTGTACCCGAAAAACTTTCTTCAACCTTTTCGGATGTTTCTAGAAAACTTTATCGACAAATTTTTCGGTACATACCCTTATTTTTGTACACACCCTTATTTTTAAAAAAAATTTAAATAATAGTATTTTTAAAATATTATTGAAATTTTTGGGGTGGCCATGGTCACCCTATTGACAAGTTTTCCAATACACATCCTTATTTTTTTTTATTTAAATTTTATTAATTTTTTAGATCACTTTGTAAAATTAAAATAAAAATAGCAGTATTTTTAAAAAAATTAATGAAAATTTTGGGTAGTCGTGTCACGACAAATTTACCGGTACACACTCTTATGTTTTTTTTTAAAAAAATAATTTTATTAATATTTTAAAAACAATAATAATTTTATTAATTTAAAAAAAAATTATTAATTTTTTTAGATCACTTATTAAAGTAAAAATAGTAGTCTTTTTTAAAAAATTATTGAAAATCAGAAACTACGAAAACTTGTGGGTGAAGTTTTCCGGAAACTTCTGGAAAAGTTACTGACAAGTTTTCCGGTAGTTCATTATTTCTGAAAAACTTGAAGAAAAAAATTTTGGACCTACCGGAAAACTTTTTTCAAGTTTTTCGGGGTGGTGTTCTATACCAGAAAACTTGAAAAATGTTTTCCTGTAAAAATGAAAATTTTGACTTACTTATGTGTACCGAAAATCTCAAAGTTTTTAATATATACGAGGGTATTTTGGTCTTTTCACTAGTACTTTAAGGGTCTATGGATAAAAGGAGGGTACAGGGTAAAATTTAAATTTTCTTATGTGACTACATTCAAATTTTTGTCCAACTTTTCTTACTTGCAATGTCACTAGCAAGAAATTGAGGTTTCTACAATGCATCTGTCATCTCATAACAACGTAAAAAATACAATTTTGTTCTTTTCAAAAATACATTTTTCAGAAAATACACTTTTGAAGTTAAAAGTAAGTGGCACTCGAGAATTTCAAAGTTCTGAAACATAAAATTTTTAGAATATTCGAAAAATTCGAAATGACAATTTCCAAATTTTTTCGAAATAAAAAAAATTCAAAATTTTCCAAATTTGGAAACTTTCGAAGTTTTCTAGATTTAGAAATTTTCAACATTCTCCAGATTTGGAAACTTTCGAAACTTTCTAAATTTTAGAAATGTAATTCTTATTTCGAAAATTTGAAATTTCTGAAAGTTTTAAAATTTCAAAACTTACGAAACTATCAATTTTAAAACTTATTATAAATTGTTAAAACGACAAAATTGTATTTTCATGTTAATCGAGGATAACAGATACAGCTGTGATGATGCATGGTAGAATCCTCCAAAAAAATTGTGTTATGTACGAGTGACTCATCGTTGTTATTTTATAGTATGTATAACGTTCAGATTTCAAATAAGTTTTTTAATTTTTTATGATTAGTTATAAGTATGAATCTTTTGATAATATTTTTTTCTTTTTTATTTATTAACGACAAATATTTATCTTGTACTTTGTATTACAAGTAACAAATATTTATGTCGTAATTTTATATATTTATCACCTGAAAAGTATCTGTCACGTTTTTTTTTATGCATCAATGATAATTATGTATTTCACATTTTTTTTTAATTACAAAATGATTATATGATTTCCACGTCAAAATACTGAATTCAATTTTTACAAAAGAATTTAGTCATCTAAAAATTTCTTCTAACGACGACAATAAAGTAGTATGTATATATTTACACCAAAAAAAATATTATTAATTCTTGTAAAGTACATAATTATAATGACAAAATAAATTCAAAATACATAAGAGTTTCTACAAATTACAATTATCCTCTATGAGATTTCATATTTTAAAAATGTTAAATTTTTTTTTTTACAAATCAATAATTTTTTTCATTATCAACACTATCAAATATGTTATTATCAATACATAATAACTAACAAATTATTCAACCGCGTATCCTCCATACGAATCTACATTTTATTATTCACAAAATTCATAAAAAAATAAACATTTTTCATTCTTTGGGACGGGATTGTTTGACTTTAATAAGTATCATTCATAAAATTTCGTCCGTCAGATCAAATCAATCTGATACTCTAAAATAGTACCACGTGTTTGTTACTTTATTGTTTATTTTAAAAAGCAGCTTAAAACACTACAATCATGAGCTATACTTCCTACATAAAAGTATAGGTTTTGGATAAAACTTTGTCTTATAGAACCATAACAATAGCTTAAAGTTTATTGGAAGAAAAATGGATTCAAAATTATAGAAAGAATTTTTTTTGAAAAAATAATGAATTTGATATGTGAGTAGTATTATTAAACACAAAACAATAAAAAAAGAAAACAACTTTATCAAAATTACTTAGCCAAACACTATTAGCGGTGTTCACTGTTTGCCAAAAATTAGTAACACCAACTCTTATGGCCGTTGTGAGTTTTATAGTTCTTCTTCACCTTTCCGAACTGTCAAATCCGCGGTAAATGGTACGACAGCATGGCCGTTGCAATAAAGAATTCGTATGAGCGGTGGCAATATGATACTACAGTGTCATCATCAACAGCTGCATCTCGGCATTAGAAGAGTTGCAAAAATACTGAAAAAAGCTATATCACAAATTTTTTCTTGAAGTTTCATTGATATTTTTAATTTAAAAACAATTAGGGCCACATGGCATGGCTCTTTCTAGAACATTCGATTGATCCAAGGGCACTAAGTGGGTGAAAGGCACCCTGACTATCCCGCCTCTAAGTCAGAGGTTCCGTTTCCTCAATCCTTATGTACTTCTGAGAGCTGCTAGACGAGCTGACAAGTCATCATAATCAGGAAGACAAGGATGCACATGATTCTTCGTTGTTGTCCTCGAAAGTTCAGGTACTAAGGAAGTAGCTCTTCCATGCCATTGTAAGGTTTCCATTGAACTAGTGTCTCTTTGAGGAAGAGATTTTCCTCTCAATGATATAGTACCAATACTAGTTGAATTTGATTTTGTATGCCTTCTATTTTCCACCTTATGATCATATTCTATTTCTATGCCTGATGATTCATAAGGAACAGATTGTTTCTTAATGTAATGCATTAAAAGTTCATCTAGCTTTGCATCACTACCAGCTTTAGAAAAATCTTTGACTGTGTTTTCTTCAGGTGGTGGTTTGAGAGGTCTCCTTCTCACCGATCTTGGTATTGGCTTTTCTTGTGGAGTTTCAGATGGTTTCTTCAAATTGCTTTCAACTTTATGTTCTTTGACATAAGGAGGTGGAACAAACTTAGATGAAAAGGGCTTATTTATTTCTGCTTCATCATCCTCATATACATTTTCAAATGAACTTGAACAAGCCTTTGGACCATCCTGGGATGAATTGTCAGTGGTAGTTGTTTCATTGTCAGTGCTTGTTTGCACCCTCCACCAGGCATCATCGTTGTTCTTTTGGCATTTCACATTACCATAATCATTCTGTGGATCATTTTTAGGCTTCTCCTGAAAAAAGTAACATTCCTTTCAATTACTAAGTCAATAGCAATAAAAGATACTTTTTATTAATCTATTTGGATTGACTTATTTGAAATTAACTATAGACATAAACATTTGTGAAATTGTTTGTGAGAGTTTGTGAAAATAACTTACAACAATATATTAATACAATTTTTAGCTAATTTATATAAGCTTCCAATGATAGTTTATGAAAACAGCCTATAGTTAATAAGAATAAAAAAATTTGACATTATTATATCTATTGTTATAGAAATAACTTATGAATACTTCTACAATAAACACTTATACCATAAACGCTTAATTAAGGTGTTTTAAGCTATTTATCCAAACATGTGATTTATATTTCTGCTGAATATGTATGAAATATTTGAAATAGCAAACAAAGCAACGATGTAAGGGAAAGAAACTTACTTCATGTAACAAAGGTGGTGAATAAAGTCTCTGCTCCAAAGCCTTTCTATCCCATTCTATAGAGAACTCTTGTGCTAAATCATGCAATAGCTGGATCTTCATTTCTTTTGAAGGAGGATTTTGCCTCAATCTCTCAATAAACTGATGAAAAGCAATTATTCAAGTAAATAAGCCATGGAAACAAATAAAATAATTTAAAGTAGTAATGAAATGTGGATTAGTAAGAGCTATAAATGGTTAATTTACCTCTTTACTTATGTAAGGTTCAAGAGAATTCCCAAATTTCTCTGCAAACAAAGTTCTCAAGTCACGTAGTTCTGGTAGATCAGAAAACCTTGCAGCAGCATATATCAATGAAGGTATAGCTTCCTTGCATTCATCAGGGCAAACCCTATTCAAGAAGGTTATAACATTATCATCATGAAAAACACTAGTGGCAGAGTAATCTTAAACAATATGTTTAACTAATAAAATAAACCTTCCAGTGTCATTAACTTAGTTTTAGCTCCATTTCTTGGATGGTTTGTGTAATATTAGTTTTGATTTATTATTTTTATAGTTCTAAATTGCGATATGCAAATGCAATTGGTATTCTTAATAAAGAAAATCATACTTGAGTTTACAAATGTCTCGAACGTGACCCGATATGCATCCAACAAACATTGCAATGAGTTCATAGCATGCTGACATATTTTGCTCCACAAAAAGCCCTTCAGCCTGTTTACAAATGCAAAGGAGTTTAGCATACAAATTCACTATACAAAATAATAACAAAGATAAATCTCTTCATGCATGAAAAATATAATAATAAGTCAAATACGTATATTCTTTACATACGGTGTACATTATACTTATTGTATCAATGCACAAGACGGTGCCGTGTGCATAAATAAATTAAACTATATCAATGCAAGATTTGGATCACTATGAATCTGTTAGAGAGAATTTTAATTTAAAATTTTAAATAACAAATAATTGAAGAAAAGGAATTATTCCTTACACTACAATCCAATCCGAAATTAAAGTAACAAATTAAGAAAAAAATAAAGAAAATATCCAGGAATGAATTAATCGTCGAGGATCCAAAATTAGAAGGAAAAGATTACGCACCCTTCCATATGCATTGTAATCAAGGGAATTCCTAAGAAGATCGGCGATATCTTTCTTCAGGAATTTCTGCACCGCGTTTCTCTTCTTTCTTATCGTCTCTAGCCTCATCTTTATTAATTTCAAGCACGTTTTGCTGTTTCCAGAAAACAAATTAAAAAACGAATTAGAAACAACAGTTTCATAAAATAAAATAAAAAAAATGAAAACTATTGTTTTTGTGTTAATTACCATTTTGAATAGTTTTTGGGCTTCAATAACCCTTCAAACATTTTCACACCAAGAGAATCAAAATGTTGATGTTATAATATTGAAGGCGAAAGATGGTTTTTCTTGATGAACAAGGAGGAAACTTAGAGAGGAAGATTAGAAAATGGGATGTAAAAGAGAGAATACTATATAAAGAGGTAATTATATAGAAGCAGAGGTGATAATTCATGTGACATATTTTGGAACAAAAAAGAGAATAAAAAAGGTAGTTGAAGAATCTATAAATTCGGAAGAAGAAAAAGAAGACTTAAAATGAAAATGAGAGAGTGGTGTTTGTGCATTGAGAAGAGCACGTGGTTCCCACCAAAATGAAACAGACTTCTAAAAGTTCCTCAATACAGACAGATAAAGATGCATAATTCTAAACAGATCATATAATAATAATAATAATATATACTCCTACAAAACTGTATTTGATTTCTGAAGGCAACAAAAAAATATAAATCATGTGTTTATGTGCAGCTGCTGCCAGCTACAACCTGTAGTGTGTGTTAGACTCTTAACGGTTTTAATTTGACGGTTAATCAGGGAAGAAAAACGAAAATAATTGAATAAATAAACACAATCCTTTGAATTAGGGAACACATAGGAAAGTTTTCTCTTTTTTTTTCATTAGAATTAATCTCATTAGATAAAAAATTTAAAATCCAAGAATCAGTGATGATATGAATTTTATTTTTGGCAGTGCAAATTTCGGGGTTTCTACTAATAGTACTAATAATCAAAATACTCCTAAATTCGGTTGGGAAAAAAAGATACTACTTAATTCTAAAAATGCCAATTAGGATTTGGTGGTTTCTTTCAATCTACATTTTTACTTTACAAAACATATACTCTGACATCCTTATCCTTTCATGTGAGAAGAATATTCTTTTCTTTGATAATATTTACATTTTAAGTGCCTTTTTCAAGAGTCATGCTAAAGTGAAACAAATAAGTAAAAAGTTTCCATATAAAACTTCCATATTTTTAGTTTTGGCATTAGAAGCAAGAATATGATGTGCAGTATCAAAAACTGCCCGAAGTTTCCGATAACATTTTTTTTTGCCTTTTATTTTGTAGGAAAGAAAAAAAAGATCACGTACAATCAGATTATGAAATTTGACAATGACAATTGGCAATCAAATCAAAAACAGTAAAGAAAATATTATAAATTATGATTAAACTTATGAATGAATAATGTGTTTACTCCGACTTACGTGCCGCCGGCAAACAATATTGCACAACCATTACCCAACAGTTTGTTACGGAAAAAACTTCAAAATCAAATCACATGTTTTTAAAAAAGTCATTATATATTATTTTAATTAAAAATAAGTAATAATAAATTGAAGTTTTATGTGTCAAACAAATATTTGCGACAAGTGGCTCTCAAACATTGGATAATTCTATGAATGAGTGACAAGTCCATCTAAATTTCAGTAACACCACAATTTTGTAGCTTTTGTCAAAATAGAAATAGTCTATTTATCTAAAATATGTAACACAAAATATTGTGGATGTGTTGTTGAAGTGGTTAATTCAGTTAGAGTTTGTTATGAATGATTAGTTAGCAGTTAATTTCCTGATTTATTTTGTTGTAACTAACTAAATGATACAAACTATGAGTTATTGTATATAAATACCATTGATGTAATGAAATAAAAGATGCACAATTACATTATTAATATTCTCTCATCTCTAAAAAATTTTAATATAACCATTCATTCATTTTCATATATATGTGAATTCAAGATCATGATTTTAAATCAGTTTCCAACATGCGTGTCCCTCCAATTTCATTGCATGCGCCATTCTCTTGCCATGTATCACTCAGTTGCCAAGTTTCCCTAGGCTAGCTGCTCCAAATCCATGACCGATAACCTCTTATGATCATTCATTACAGAAAATGGACCCACACTTTGCAAAATCGCTAAGTTAAAAAACACGCATATATTAAGTTTTTATATTATTCTAATTTATATTTATAAAAACTGTTTATAAAGAGAATTTTTTTAAAAAAAAAAATTTGTTTGTAATTTTATAAGTGTGATTTGAGTCTTTTTTAATACACCTATCATGTCTAACACGGTTGGATTCGTTCGTGCATATAATTAGTAAACCACTTGAATTGATAAATTTTTTATTCTATATTAAATTTAATTTATCTTTATAAAATAAAAGAGATCACTCTTTTTAAATTTGTGTTGGTTAGGATGGGGACACGCAAATGTTATAGGATGACTTGGTCCTAATTGGTATCCTTTTGGCCGAAAATATCGGCCACTTTGTCCAAAAGAGAATTTTAGGTGCAAAAAGTTATAACCACAAACTGTTAGTTTTTGTATTGTGTAATTGAATTCAACTTTCACAACTTGTCTTGCAGTTACGTTGGGTTTAACATTAGGATATTAAAAAAATTCAAGAAGTTTATGAGTTATAGCTTAACTAGTTTCAAGATATATATGAATCTCCCTTACAGAGTAATTTTTGGATTAGATCGAAGTGGTGGTTATATAAAATTGGTATGAGAGTTTACTTCAATGACAACTATTGTATTTTAAATCAATCTTCTTGATGTCAAAACATTTAAAAATTAAAGTTTAAAGATATAGAAGTGAAATTATTTTACACCGCCATTAAATCAAATGTCATTATTAAATATTTTATGGACTTGGCAAATTATTATTAATTATCAATGTAAAACAAGTTAAGAGTCCTTTAAATTCTTAAAAAAGTAGTAGGTAACTTTTTTTTTTCTCGAATTACATACTTACTTACAAGTGGAATTGACAACATCTTGCCGGCGAAAGTGGCGAAAAAATATAACTTTTCTTGTTATTTTTATTAAATATTAAAAATAGAAGTGTTATTATCATGAGCCGTGGTGACAATTGGAGGAATAAAGTGCGTGCATGCAAATTATATATTTGGATGGACCGTGTTGCAAAGTAATTTAACTGTGAAAAAAATGATATCACTTCAAGTGATTGGTTATTGGATATATAGCTAACAAAATTGAAGAGTTTGGAAGTTGTCACTATAAATAAATAAATAAATAAAACTATGAGAAAAGTAACTATTTGGCCGGGCAATGTTAAGTTCATGTGCATGAAATTAAAAGGTATAGTGGCACTGGTGGAGAAGCCATGTGCCATAACCACTTTTAATTGATGGTGATAGGTTCACCAGTTCCTCATGTTTCAATAAAGTAAAATACCCCTGCCAAATGAAGGACAAAAGCTAATGAATTAATATAATTAGGCAAAGTTTGATTATTGGAAGTGGAGGATTTTTTTTTTATAGGTAAATAATAGTAAATTAGTGGTTTGTTAGTTTCTTATATTTAAATTCGGATCTTTTTTTAAAACTTGTTCAAATAAATTAGACAGATTAACTTTACAATAATTATTACTAGAGTTATATGGAACGTTGTATTAATTGTTTACTTAATTCAATTTCAGCTTATACAATTCTGCATCATTAATTGATTTTTTTTTTCCAATTGTCTTCAACCATTTCTCCTCTCTCAGCTGACAGTAATATATCTTTTATGCTTAAAAAATATTTTATGGAAGGGAGAACATGATTCAAAACAGGTAAAAAAAAGGGCACAAATTTTGAATTCAAAATAATAGAAGCATATGTATATGCCTATGTTGTAGTAAATTATATCCTAATATGAGTCTATGCATATAAAGAAAATAATAGAAACTAGAAAGAGTTCCAAAGACTGCACTGAAGTTTTGTACATAAAAAGCACCTTTGTGGGTGCAATAATTTCCTCTGCATCCAGAAGGCTTTTGTTGAGTGCATAGAGAACTTTTAATGTAGTTGCTATATCCACTTTGTTTATCATAGTATGTGTTCCACAGCATTACACCACCATAGTTAGGCGTCATCTTAACAACAGGAAGAACTAACTCACACAACAAATCAACTGTTTCTGTTATTAGTATGATTACATAGGAATTTGTAGTTTCCTGTTGCACATTTTTCTGTTAGGGTACCCTCATTGTCATTTTGACCCCAATAAATTGCAATGTTATCTGATTTTGTAGCATTAGATACTATGAAGGTAATAAGGAGTAGATGTAGAATCAAATAGGATGAGTAAAGTGCTACTATTCCAATCAGCGCTACATGTTTCTTATTTTTATCACTTCATGACTTTGTATCGAATTTTGTTAGCAATACTATGTCTATGTCATATGATTTATATCTTTGAACTCTTTTCTCTCTACCAGCATTAGGTTGATCTGAAAAAAACATTGTTGAGAACAAAAACTCAATCAATGGTGGTCACAGAAGACAAGCATGTAGGATAAAAAAAAAAAACTTTTAATTCAACAATTGATGTGAAATTTCCTTTACTCTAAACTAATTAAATGCACAAAAATAGATCCATCCACCTTACATCTTTTTCATCAATGAAAATGCCGTCCGTGGGGATCGTATAAAGTTATAGTATAAACCACCAAAGCATAAGAAATTAAATAAAATAACGATAACAACAAAGGTCAATATATAAAGGATAAGCAATTTGATGTTAGAAACTTATTATTATCCTTTTTCTCTTTGGATTCTAAGATCTTCAATTTATTGATATCATAGTTAAAACTGTTGACTTTTTTACTTAAACCAACGCCATGAGTTAAACTTTATTATCTTCAAGATTTTACTAAATAATACACTTAGACTAAATCTAAAAAATGAAATACATGATCCATTGGCTGATTAGATAAGACAAAGCTCATTCCAAGTCAATTAAGAATTGCAAACCACACCTTCCCCGTAAAATTACATCAAATAAATAGACGTTGAATAGATTCCTCAACTACACAATCAAATACATATGAGTTATTATTTGACTGCAAAACGCTTCTTCGAAATAAATTATCTTTTGTTGGTAGTCGGTAATCTCCACGTAAATAAAGACACTTTCAGCGAAATCATTGTTTCAATAATATAAAATAAAAGTGAATCTTCTAAGTCATTCTCATCACATACCACATGTTAGGTCGCTTTAACAATGTAACATCTTATGTGTGTATGATTCAAAATCCACTCATCTGGTTGATCGACCAGCAAAGAAGCGTTAGTCACCATTAACCTACACTCCTCCACTAAATCTAACTCCCATTGAAACAAATCTCTATTCCCACCATTCTCTCCAATTCGTGACCTAAATATCTTCTTTACTGACACTCGTTTATCAACAGTTAAACTAAACAAACGTCTAAACCTATCACATAGAGCACACCCCACTCCATTTATCCAAGGGTCTATCCAAAAAAGAAAAGTATGTCTTTTGAATATATTTTGAAATTAAAGTGACAAAAATTATAATATTTTAATTATAATTTATGATACAAACTATACAAGGAATTAATGTTTACATTAATCAATCAACTAAAAGATAAAAGATGGATATTCATGTATCAATTAGTTAAGAGAAAATGTTCATTAAATTATTAATTTTTCTCTTGAATATATTCTTGATATAAATGAAGAAAATTATAATTCATTAAATATAATTTATTATATAAATCATATATCATTAGTCAATTAGCTGAAATATAGAAAGATGGACAATTGGGAACCATTAACAACTATCTAATAATCTTGTGTTTATTTTTTTGATGCAAGAACGCTATGATTTTTCAAAGTACATGAGGGAGAAACTTCCCCCTAGAGAAAGTTGTCAAGAAAGTTTTAGTACTATGTTTATAGCAGGAGAATTTGCAGGGATAACGAGTTGGATTTTTAATTATCATGCAGATGTTATAACTTATAAAGACAAGATTGCAGACTCAAACATATTCGTTGAAATACAAAGGTATTTTGGATTGTATTTGGAAGATAATTAAAGAAGAATGATCTAAGGTGTTTGACCAATAACTAATGGATTCATCAAATGTTTAAATATTATTCTAAGATGATACGCACAAATTCGGTAACGATTAGTGGTGACATGAACTTTTCATATATATAATTAACTAAAAAAATTAAATTGTTTAATTTACAATATAAAATCACAATAAAAATTTAAAAAATCACAAATTATGTCTGTTTATGATAATAAATTAACTTAAATATACAAATAATAATATAATTACATATAAAAAAATCGTCGATTTCATTTACAATAAAATCATGTAAAAAAATATAATAGTTATAAATACAATATTTGTATTGATATTGAATAAATACTCATTTCAAATATTTCATCATTTTAGAAATACCGATGATTCATAGGTTTTATAAAGGCAATAAAACATCGTTAAAAATTGACAATAATTCAATTGTATATTTTTTAATTTAAAAGAGTTTAGTAGCAAAATCTATATTAGAAAATGGAGGGAGTGTCTCAGCATATGAAGTGATGAAACTTTGTTTTTCTTTTATAGTTTCTTTTGTGTTCTTAATGTTTTATAATAACCTTCTAAATATTTTGATTTTATATTTTGTAAATTGTAAGTTTGATTTTCGCTGGTACCCTTGAAGAAAACAAAATATAAATTATTTCATAAATGCTTACTAAATTTAAAGACATATTTTGGAATGAGATACTATTCTGCATTTAATTTTTTTTTTTTTATATATAAAAAGATAAAATGGAAGAAATGGGAGGACACAAGCACCACAAAAGCAAGAATGGGCCTAAAACTCCACACCAGTTGGCCCATAATAGGAGAATTAGATTTTGTACCCCTCAATTAAACTTGTACCCCTTATTTATAATTTTTATCTCTTAACTTACTAAAATATCTCACATTTTAAAATTTTCGAAAATTTTTTTTTTTTTCTTTAAACCTCTCAAACTATAAATTTTGAAAATTTTTCGGTAATAATTTTGAATAGAAAATTTTAGTTTTTGAAATTTGCGGTAATTAGTGTATCGGAAATTTTAAAATTGAAATTTTCAATTAAAAATAACTACCAAAAATTTCAATTTCAAAATTTCTGATACACAATATAACTATTGAAAATTTTAGAAAAATTAATTTTCTAGTTCAAATGCTTTTTTCTTTACATTTTAAATTTTTTTTCTTCATTTTTCATTCAATTTTTTTTCTTCATTTTTCATTCAATTTTTTTTTCAAGAGTGTGCAGATGAGCGAAAAACACTTGGAATACTTTCGAGTTCGACCTCCTATACAATCTAACAGAAGAACCGCTATTGAGAAAAGGAGAAAAGGGAACTAAGAGATGCAACATATTAACATTGCAGGAGCATATCAGGAGGTTGATTGTATGAGCATATTAACATTGTTTTTATCTATTAATTATGTTTTGCTTTGCGATTTTGTAGATCAATATTGCTCCCAAAGCTTCGCTGAATGAACATAAGGATAATGACACAAGGCAAGAGTTACAAGAGCCAGAAAAATAAGCTATGGATCCCAACAAATTTTTGACTCCTAATGAATTAGAGAGAGGAACGTTGTCTCATGAGAATATCTTATCTATTCTAATGTTTAAGGTATGGATCTTATAATTTTTAAGGTTTGGATCCAGATATGAGAATTTGTGTTTTGAAGATGAAGAAATTATTGTTGAAGATGGAGGTTGTTGAGTTTTTATTAAAAAAATTTACGCTGAAGATGAGTATTATTGAGTTTTTATTATTTAATTGGTTAATTAATTAATTAGTTTAAAGTTTTTAATTAAATAATTAAATGAGTTAATAAAATGAATTTTAATTTTAAATATTAAATATTGTCTAGTCAACAACAATTACACAGTCACGATGTGCCACTTCATCCAAAATTAGTCATGTCACCATTTTTTTACTAAAAAAGATTCATAAAAGACTTTCTTAAAACTTGTTAGAATTTGCAAGGGTATAAATCAAACAAAAAAAGTATAGGGACTAAAATCAAAACAAAACACATTTGCAAGGATCAAAACCATATTAAACCAAATTTAAATGTATGTTCTACATCAAACATGTCAATTATCTGTCAAAGACGTACAATATGATATATATGTTCTAAATCTAATGAGCCTCAATGTTGTAGACGTTCTGCATAAGCTATAGCATATGATGTAGACTCATCACTGCGGTAGTCCTTTCAATGTCATGCAAGTAGAGGCAATGGACATCCTGATTTCAATTTAACTTAAACCCATTGATTTTCATTAACAAAGTCAATGTTGATAATATGATCACGTGATATATCTCTATTGTGTCCACCCTCAATGGGAACAAAGTCATAACATGTTTTTCTCAATGTGACAAAAACAAGATTATATTTTGTTGCTATCACATAACTCATATCTGGAATGCTCATCAACTTCTCATTGGTTTGGTTTCCCAAATCGGTCAGAAGCAAATAATATGTCATTTCTTTCAAATATTCCTCGAATAAAAGCATACAAATCATGTTTAAACTTAATATTTGTATACAACTGTTAACGCACAATGCTCCAATATTCTTCACTATGATCAAGTAAAGCAACAATAACACGATATCCACAGTTTCCCTCTTCCTTAACATTAGTTATATCTTCAATATATGGATGGATTAGACGAGGAAATTCGTCCATATATTTTAAAACATTACTCATCACAAGTTGTTGTAAGGCTTGTTTCAGTGCTTACTGAGATACTTGTTTAGATGCTTGTTGGTATGCTTTCATGGATCCTTGCTGAGAGACTTGAGTTGTTGCATTGTTAGAGTAAAATGTATCCATATGCTCAAAAAATGAAGGGTCACGATATATGTCAAATCCCTTTGCCTTATTACGTTTCTTCCTTTTTACACCACCCTTTATTTTGATTTTATTTGATGGTGCACACATTGATGTTTTATCTGGATATGTTATTTGACACAACTTCTTATTAAGTGTCATCATTCTAGCAACATCGGATGTTTTCCAAATTATATTCATTTCGGATGTAATGTCTAACTATGAATCATTTTCTAACTTTTCTTCCTCTGGACCACTATTCATGGTTAATTTCCTTAAATGTATATGAATTGCATCAAATGGGATTGAGACACCTTCCACCTTGTATTGAGTCAATTCACATGCACAAAGTAATACATAAGAGTTTCTAAGTATACAACGACACATGGCTTTGTTGTTACCGACATAGTTGACTATCTTGTATTCATCAACAATATGAGCTAAAGCTTTCCTTGATACAACTGAAGTCAAATACTCATAAAATGGATTGATGTGTATAAAACAAAATGCAAAGTTTTAATGACATAACTATTGGTTCTAGTATTTCCTAGATGTAACACTTGATTGGTCCATGTTTCAACAAATATTTCCTTGTGAAGAGTCAACCACGTGTCTCTGATGTAATCAAAGAAAATAATATTATCGATACATGATTGCTTAAACCTTTGCAAAAGTTGCTTATGCCCTTTTTCAATATGTATTATTTGCATTTGGCTCCAACATTTATGTTGATATGAAGCTGACAAAGTAAATTTGTTGAAGATGGAAATACAACTTCAATTGCATTCATCAAAGCAAATTATATGTCAGACATAATCACACGAGGACATGAGGTATTTGAGACAAACAACTCTTTTAACTTCTCCAATGTTCAACACAAATTTTCTTGACACTCGCAGTCTATGTAAGCAAATGCAACATTGAATATTAACCCAATTGAAGTTACACCAGCAATTTCAAACAATGTTATCTTATACTTGTTGGTTTTGTAGGGTTATCCATGATCAATACAAGAGGGAACATGTTCAACAAAGTTATGGAGTTTGGGTGGATCCAAAACATGTCTCGTTTGTAGTCTTCATGGTCCTACTCCAACAAACATACTTCTCAGCTTCAAGTAACTTCAACAGATATTGCATATCAGTTATGGACCCTTTAAAATTCTTCCGATATGTGATTCGCCTTTTATAAATTTGAGAGATATTAGTCATGTTCTCCTTATCTCAATCTCTCAAAGATGCCAAGATGAGTCTCAGTGCAACATGATATTTTGTCAGTTCGTCAACATGCTTCTTATCTTCTTCTTTTAAGCGTTCCACAAATGCACTATTATCAAAAGTAGCCACTAACTCATAGTTGTGAAGTCCACACATTAAACCAATAATTCATCCCTCATCATTCTTCAATTGTCTCGGTCTAAGTTTAAACATACAACCATACATTTTAGTTAAAATCCTTGAGTTACTTTTATTTAACTTATATTTTTCGCCTCTATCACAACTGATAATTAACTTTGACTTCCTTTCTCTCTCTTCGATCTCTATGTCCAAACGAGTAATGATAACAACTACTCGATTTTATCAATCAATCTCTCTTACCTATGATATGACAACTTCTCGTGACTAAAAAATTTAATCAGTTATGAACGATCCAGTCAAATCTATATATAATTGTACTTTTTTTTTTATCTCTACTTCAAAAAAAAAATTAAAAAAAAATTCAGACTGAAAATTTAAAAATTTAATTTTTTGGGGAGTAAATAACTACCAGAATTTCTAGTACACAAATTAATACTATTAAAAAATTTGATTTTTCAAAAATCCAGAATCTTTTGACAATCTAAAAAAGAATTGCATACTAAAAATAAATTTTCGGTAGTATTAATTTGCGTATAATTTTTTTTTCAAAAAAGATTTACTTACTAAAAAATTTACTTCACCAAATTTTTTACTATTTTTCTACTATGAATGAAAATGAAAAGGTAAAATTATATTTTGTTTTATATATTAGAAAGGTGCAAGTGCAAGTCTATTTGAAGGGGGTACATAATCAAATTTTCTTGGACATCGGCACAAAATAGTGTTGCGTAGCCATCGATCACTATGCAAGAACCGTATCCAAGATATCGCCACATGGATTGAAACGAAGATCTTAAAAGGTCATAGAAATTTTGAATATGAAGCCAAGCGCGCAACGATAAATTCACACTAGACAACGGTGGTCCCCACCCATGTGGCAGCGGGACAAGTTCAAAAATCTACGGGACCTACTCTCCCACGACACCACTCCCACCCAGCCCCGTCTAAACGTCGTCGTTTTGTTCAAAGAACTCACTTCACTCTTCACTCCTCAAGTCGCACGTGCCAACTAAAGAGAGAGAGACTGTTCAAAAAAAATTCAAAAACCTTCCTTTTTATTTTTTGCTTCTTTCCTTCATTCATTTTCAATTCGCCAACAACAACTTGACTGTTGCTGCCAACGTATCTAAAATCTATCTCTTCCTATATCTTCGGTTTCACTCATTTCTCACTCATTCCATTTCGTTAACGCTCCGATCTGATTTCACTCCAAGATGAACGGTGGAGGGAGACAGGGACTTAGATCTGGTGGTGCTACCGGCGTCCACCACCACCGTCAGTACTCTGATAACTTCCTCGACGGTGCCTCCACCGGTAACAGATGGCTCCAATCTGCCGGCCTTCAACATCTCCAATCCAATCCCCTCCAGGTTCGTTTTATTAATTTCTCATTTCTTTCTTTTCGCCGTTAATAACGATCTTATTGTTAATTATTTTGATTTGATTTGAATCATTTGATCTAATGTGATTCTCTATGAAAGTAGGATTATAATTTGTACGGCGGCGGAGCGCAGGGAGGGAGAATGTATAGGAATGCTCAGAGAAGCTATAACGGAGGAGGGAGTGATTATTATATGGAGCCTTCCTCGCCGCCTGATGCTTACCGTGCTTCGACTCATAAGATGAACGGTGAAGACTCAACCGGTGATTTCAGCCCTGGCTTGTTGGATCTGCATTCATTTGACACTGAACTTCTTCCTGAGGTTGTTGTTGTTGTTGTTATTCTGTTTCATTGTCCGTACTGTACTTTTTTCTATTTGGCCTTACATTGACACTATTTGTCCTTGGATATGTTCACACTACGCGAAGTTTGAATTTATGGTTAGCTTTTGTGGAAAATGTTACAGTGGATTCATTAGATCCTTTGCCCTAATTTTGATGTTTGGCGATTCATTCCTTTTTATATGATGTTAGGTTTAATTAAAGTCACTTCCTCAATCTGGTTGTGAAAGTTGATTTGTTTTTATATATGTTGATCATATAGATATATAAAATATCAGGTTAACCTGTTCTCAACTAGTAGCATTGATCCCTAATTTTCTCATTGGAAGAAGATGATCATGAATTGGAAAGTTTAAATTTGCTTATAATTTGTTTGTCTCTTGTGGTAGATGCCAGCCTCCAATGCATATGAGTCTAATTCTCTGTATCAACCTATCCGGGGTAGAAGAAGTTTTGATGACTCTGAACCTTACATGATGGGCAAACAGACTGCTAAAGCTCGTGTTCCTGACAACACATTGAAAAGTTTACCTGCTGACAAAGAGAAATCTAGTTCTGTGGCAAAGATTAAAGTTGTGGTATGTTTATCATGCATGTTACAATTTACTTGTTTCGTTTACTTTCCATTTTAATGTTTTTGTTGACTGTTTCCTGGTAAATTTGAAACTTTTTTCATAAAGACTGCATTAGTAGGCAGTTGGCACAAAACCCAAATTAGTATTTACTGCCTTACTGGTAGAACTGAGTTTAAAATTGGTCCAATGAACAGAAAATGAAAATGAAATCTTGTCCAGTTGTGAAGAGCATTTAAATTTTGTTTGGCTGATATTTGCGTGTCACTCTCTAATGCACAGGTTCGTAAGAGACCATTGAATAAGAAAGAATTAGCAAAGAATGAGGAAGACATTATAGAAACATATGCCAATTCTTTAACAGTGCATGAAACTAAACTGAAGGTGAGTATGATTATCTGTATTTTTTTATTTTAGAAATTAAATAGCTTTCAAAAGTATGAAATGAACCAAGGTAATAATATTTTTCACTAACTTCCTCACTTGTAACTTCTTATGAAAAGGTTTTTGCATGATAATTCTAGATGTTTTATATTTGAAGATTTTAAAATCTATATGCCTTACAGGTTGACTTAACTCAGTACTTAGAGAAGCATGAATTTGTTTTTGATGCTGTCTTGAATGAAGAGGTTACGAATGACGAGGTAACTATAATCTGGTTCAGTGATCAGTTCAGTTCAGAATAATGATTAACAGCACATATGATATATCCATGCTTGTTTAACTATTTATATAACCTTTTGTTTTTTTAGGTGTATCGTGAAACAGTGGAACCCATAGTTCCAATCATCTTTGAACGCACTAAGGCAACTTGCTTTGCTTACGGGCAAACAGGTGATAACAGCATCTCATATTTGATTTGATTTATATTAGTCTGTCTGAAAATAGTCTACGTTTATGTCTATTTATGAAGTGATACTTCCACTTCAAAAATCATATATCTCTAACAACGTGATACTTCCATTACTCTTGAGGCTATAAATTATTTAAATCTTGCCAACTTTCATTTCTTTGAATACATATGTATAAGTTATCTCTTTGGTTATTTATATTTAAATCTTGCGTTTATGTTTTTTTATTTTATGGTGAAATTTTTATAGATATTCCTAAATCAATGCTTGCATTTTGTTTTATGTCAAAGATAAATTCTCGATATTTCACTTCACGCCAACTTGACTTTGACAATTTGTACTATGAGCAAACTTCTAAATACCTTCATTTGCTTTTCTAGGAAGTGGAAAAACGTACACAATGAAGCCATTGCCGCTTAAAGCATCAAGAGACATCCTAAGATTGATGCATCATACATACCGGAACCAAGGATTTCAGTTGTTCGTGAGCTTCTTTGAAATATATGGCGGGAAGCTTTATGATCTCCTTAATGAGAGAAAGTAAGTCAAATTCTTTCATATATGTTCCTTTAGTCTATGTGTTCACGAGGTTAAAAGTTGTATTTTTGCAGAAAGCTTTGCATGAGGGAGGATGGTAAGCAGCAAGTTTGCATTGTTGGCTTGCAAGAGTACCGAGTAGCAGATGTGGAGAACATCAAAGAACTGATTGAGAGAGGTAGTGCCACAAGAAGTACAGGAACAACGGGTGCAAATGAAGAATCTTCGCGGTCTCACGCAATACTTCAACTTGCTATCAAGAGGTCAGTTGATGGCAATGAATCCAAACCTCCTCGACTTGTTGGCAAGCTTTCCTTCATAGATCTTGCTGGAAGTGAACGAGGAGCGGATACCACTGACAATGACAAACAGACAAGGTATGCTTGAATGGATACGGCGGATCTATGTTTTTACTTTTCTCAAAAAATTCCTTAGGAATTTAAATTAGATTGAATTCCGCTCCGATTTTGGCCACATACTCTGTTATCAAAGCCAAATACATATCAGATCTGGGATGCTATCATGAATTATACGCATCCCTCATGCATTTCAATACTTGTCTGATGAATTATTTTTTGTTTCATGGTTGTTTCCAATTATACGATGCAGAATAGAAGGGGCTGAAATCAATAAGAGCTTACTCGCCCTTAAGGAATGCATAAGAGCTCTTGATAATGACCAAGGACATATCCCTTTCAGGGGAAGTAAACTGACTGAAGTTTTGAGGGATTCTTTTGTTGGCAATTCCCGCACTGTTATGATATCATGCATATCGCCAAGCTCTGGTTCATGTGAGCACACTCTGAATACATTAAGATATGCTGACAGGTAACTATGATTTTTTAAACGTTCTATACTCCTTCAAACCACCAACACCACACCTCACACACAGACACAATAGTGGAATACAGCCACTGACTTAACAAAAGGATAAAGAAAATCCATGATTTCATTGTTACAATCTGAATTAAAATCCAGGGTGAAAAGCTTATCGAAAGGCAACAACTCAAAGAAGGATGTTTTATCTTCAAATTTCAACCTTAAAGAATCAATTACGGTTCCCTTATCTTCTGTTACTGCACCGGCCTATGAGGATCACACAGCTGATGCATGGCATGATGAAAATGAAGGAGATGATTTTAGCCCCCCTGAAGAGTACTATGAGCAGGTTAAACCATCGTTGAAGAAAAATGTAAGGATGGATTCGTATGCAATGACAGATGACAGATTGAAGAAACCTAGTGGTCTGGTCAAATGGAAGGACCTCCCAAAAGTTGAACCTAAAACCACTAATCCAGAGGATGATTTAAGTGCCCTCTTACAGGTGATTTACTGGTTACTGAGATAATGATTATTATTGTATATAAAAACCTTGTGCTCATTGTTACCTAAAGCATGTCATAATTTCAGGAAGAAGAGGATCTTGTAAATGCTCACCGAACACAAGTAGAGGAGACCATGAATATTGTTAAAGAGGTATTAAATTGTCTCTACTATTATCCTATCATTTCACGGGTCGTAGCCTTCCAAATAATTAACTAGTTATGAAATGGCTTCAATTTAGATGATAATACACCCCAAAACAGTGTCGTTAGTTTTATGATGGGAGTAATGTGTGCACCAACGATTCTTTTAATAAATAGAGCTTAATCAAGTATTTAGCACATATTGGCTTCAAGCACATTGATATACTCATCAAACTTCAATTTGTTAATCTCTTAATGAATGTTGCCCATGGTTTTAGTTTTAGCATTTTTTTATTTTAGGAAAAATAAACAACTGCTGGAACAGAGATAAACAAATTCCTAAACACTAACCCCTTGCCACTACTTCCTACCAAGGAATGATTCAACATCCATTATTTTTCCAAATTCTTATTTTATCTGGCACTTGACATGCAGGAGATGAATCTCTTAGTCGAAGCAGATCAACCAGGAAATCAGTTGGACGATTACGTAACAAGACTAAATGCCATTCTATCTCAGAAGGCTGCTGGCATTTTGCAGTTGCAAAACCGTTTAGCTCATTTCCAGAAACGTTTAAAGGAGCATAATGTTTTGGTTTCATCTACTGGTTACTAGTATCTTTTAAAAAAGACTCCCAGTGAAAAAAAATTATTTAAAGTGGTTGGAATCATGCACTTCTGTGATTCAATTGGATTTACGAGGTCTGGAATATGCCGTGGCACTATTTTGAGTTGATTTATCATATGATTTTGTTCCTTGGCAACTACTTGGGAAACTGGAGAATGGAGTTTTAATTTTTTTTTTCTTCTCATTTTACCCTGCGAAGAATGTAGACATGTATTGGTTTTAAGTGTAGCTGTCTATGCAATGTATAAAGCTCTCAATTGATGTTTGATTGGTCAATGGAATTATGGAATACCAAATACCTATATTTTTCACAAATTCCTCGATTTATTGACTATTTGAAGTTAACCACTTGATAAAACTATTGATGTTTTAAAAGACTAGTTAATAATTTTAAAGGTCATTTACATTTGATGTACAATTATCTGTACATCGTGCTAGCCACCCACAAATTATTTAATTCATATGCATTGAAATTGTATAGATTTTTGCATGGTGAATCAATCTCAAGTTAATTTCACGAGTCAATTTTCTTGCATGATTGAAGGAGGAGTTAAATTCAAGTTATATATCAACATTTTAATGTTCTCAAATTGGTAGTTTCTTCTTCCACATCTCAATGCTATCTGGATTGGTCAATCTGGACATATAGTTTGGAGACTTTTAAAAATATAGGGGGTAAAAAAAGAAGTTACCTTCGAATTTTCTATAGAAATATTTGTGATGTTTTTAAAATTACTGATTCCGTAGCGCTTAGCGTTTGCATTTTGGTGTTGCTTAGTGATTCTACAAGCTTAAACCTCTTCACTTCACTTTTGATCCATATTTTACTCTTAAGAAGTGAGAGAGATATATGTTTTCACTTCACTTTTGACCCATATATTATTTTAAGTGAAAGAAATATATATGTAGAACCTATTTATGTAAAATATCAACTGTAAATTCTTGAATTTTTAGTTTTGACTTGAATCTAGTCTAGAAAATAGAGAAATACTGAGTATGTATATGACTTGGTCATGGTTTGAGTAAGAAAAGTGAGTCACAAGTTGCTTAAAAAATCTCTATCGTTAACTGATTCTTATGTTTGTATCTTGATCAATTAATTAGTAGTGTGCAATTAAGCAACAAAAGTTACATGAAAATTGTACTAACCCCTTCATGTTTGAGGAAAAATGTGTCTTACTCGAAATTTTAGTTCAATTTAAACTAATTATCATCCATATAAAATAACCAACGTTTCAGCAAACATCAAAATAGAGGTAATTCATTGTAAGCAACGCCAATCATTCAGTACCCAATTTTATCCAACGCAACAAAAAATCACTTATTGAAGAAGATAATGGTAACAAGGTTGAGTTTTTCCCTCTTTCCCTCTTTCTCCTTTTTGAATGACAATTTAACCCAAATTTTGAACTCAATTGCAGAGCCTTCAACAGAAGACTCTTCCAAAAATATTTGTATACCACTTTTGATAATGAGCACACGGTATTCTTTAGTAAAAGGCGAAAGAATAGTTCGGTATGTGCTCAATACACGGTTTCGTGATTTGATACATCACAAGTTTGTAATAATTTATATTATAAGCAATTCACTTTCGTATATACTGCAGCCGATATGGGCTCCGTTAATAAAAGAAACATTGCACCGAAGCTTTGTTTACCAAGTAAAGTTAAACAAATAAAGTTAAGTTTAGCAATTTCTTTGTACTTGTCTTCTATCAAATTCCTAGTAGTAAATGCTTGTGTGTGAAATTTTTTGAACTCTTTTTACACCAGTTTCTTCCACATGAGAAGAACATATGAATCTTCTTTCACATTTAGAGATATGATTAACAAAATAAAGTTGAGATACTCTCCTGTATATGTATGCATTGAATTTTTCATTTATGATTGCCCTATAGTTAAATTTGAGATCTTTTAATTAGTTATAAATTACTACAAACTTGAATTCATTTGTGTTCTATCATCTTCTTATAAATTAACCAAACAAAATTTGAAAATTTTATTAAGATCAAGCATCTCTAAGAATTGAGAAAGAAGCCATAGACTCAAATAAAAGTTTCAAGATGGAAAAATTCTAAGTAATTCATTATAGATAAAATTGACAATATAAATTCAACTCAAGCATGAACCAACCAGAGAAAAAAAAACAAAGAAAAAAAAAGTTTAAACCAAACAAACTCAAACCTTTCAACATACTAGTTGAATAAAAATAAGAGACAAAAAAAAAACAATGATGAAAACAAAACATATGTCATATACACCACAAGAATTATATAAGATTAATGTTATCTACAACCTGATTGAGCCAATTCTTCTTCCCTTTGACTTTGATTTTTTGATGCTGACAGAGGATTGTGATGAAACAGAGAATTCAGAGTGCATGTCAGTGAAAAACTTGTCAACAATATCTAAATAAACAGGACTATTGAGTCTTGAATAATAATGAATTGCTTCTTCTATATCTAGCACTTGTTCAACATCACCTGAATCAATCATTTCAAATTCCTTCATCTTCAATGCCAATTCATGATTCTTCTTCCCTTTCTCTTTTTTCTCTTTCACTACATTTTCAGTAACAAAACTCACATGCTTTTTTTCAGCATTTTCTTCCATTGGTTGTTCTCTTGACATCTTCATGCTAATCTCATTGTTCTTGTTCATTCTATTCAGATCAGACTGAAGAATGTCATAAAACTCATTGTAGAATTGATCACTTGTGTGTGTTTTTGAATTTCCAAATGGGTTGGAGGAAAGTGATCTGGGTAGTTTTTGGTACCCACCAAAGATGAAACATTTGAAGTTTTTCAGTGTTTTTTGAAGTAAAAACTTGCTCTTGCGAATGGTTTCTCTTAGAAGCATTTGTAGTTTTTTGTTGTGAAGAATGAAGAGAGGTTTTTTTTTTTTTTTTTCTCTCTCTAGTTTTGTGTATTCTCCAATTTTGTCTTCACTTAGATTTGCATATAAAGTGATGTGTATGTATGTAGTTGGTAACTATTCCTAAGGTTTTCAAAAGAGAAAATCAATTGTCCTCTAAAGGGCTGTGTTGTATTTCTTTGTCTATGTTTCAACTCTAACTTTAACTCTTTTAGTTTATAGCATCTCCTGCTCTTTGTCATTTTCAATCCTTTTATCTTTTTCTTTCTCTTCTCTCTTTATATGATACTTCACCCATTCCATAGTATATTTCACATTAGTTCATTTCACTAATACAAAAGAAAATAACATAAATGAAATATAGATAATAACAAGGTTGTTGAATTATTCTTATTAAACAATGTCACAAATATAAAGTGAAATGAAATAATTTACGAATGAACAAATGAAATTTAATAATTTACGAATGAACAATACACGTAATATTAATTAAAAATTAAAATTAAAAAATAAATTAAATAATATTACATTAATTATTAAATATTAAGATTTCCTACGGTCGATCATTTCCAATTGTACTCGCATATCGGGACCATCTGATTAAGATCAAACGGTTCGAATTTTAAATTCAAAATTTTTATTTTAAAATAATCAAAATCCGACATTAAAATTTGAATCGTCCGGTCTTAATTAAACGATCTAGATGTGCTAACCGCAGTGCAGTTAACTGAAGTAAATCCAAATTCACTTATTCAATTATAGAGGGCCAAAGTATTTAGAGTCCCATCACTTCAAGGGATTTTCCCCCAATTCTTGTGGAATTTCCTCTTTAATTGGGTTAAAGAT
The DNA here is from genome assembly GCA_037974735.1 of Cicer chorassanicum. Classification (NCBI taxonomy): domain Eukaryota; kingdom Viridiplantae; phylum Streptophyta; class Magnoliopsida; order Fabales; family Fabaceae; genus Cicer; species Cicer chorassanicum. The sequence continues at coordinate 51,453,114 of JBBPBP010000002.1, read as the reverse complement.
CATTATAGAAAAGAATATAAGTTTGGGGACTTTAGTATCTAATTTATGCCTAATATTTTTTGTTTTTGACTAGGTGCTGGTTTAAAGTGCAGTGGCATTGATTAAGATGCAAAGCTAAAGGTAGAAAAGATTAAAACAAGAACTTGTGTACTAACACCTTGTTATTAGCCAAATTTGAAACCGAAGGACCCCTAAATCAATTTTTCAATTAATTCCTTAAGGGGTCAATATATGCTTTTTACTCTAAGAATTACTTGTACTCTTCTCTTGGTCACATACCAAACCCAGTTAAGTTAGGTGCATAATATCTTAATTGTCATGTGTTACTTATGTTCCTAATCTCTGCCGTAAGTGACTTCACACATTCACGTAATTAATGATTGTGTGACAGTCTGATCGAGATCAAATTATTTAGATATCAAATTTGGTAATTTATATTTTTTTAAAATCATTAAAATATTTGAGATATGGACCATCTAATCTCAATTAAACGGTCACGCAGTTATTGAGTGTGGGAATGCGTATAGTAAGTGACTACACCAAATCCAAATTCGTATGTCTCTGGACTTTATTTGTAGGGAAGACATGCATGGTCCCCAATCTAGAGTCCAGTTGGCAATTGAGAAACGAGAAGTTAGAATTAATTATGAAGATAAGGTAAGGTGCATTCCATTTCATGTACTGTATGGTCACTATTGGACAGTGGCCAGTTTTTTAAGTCCTTCACCCACCTCTCTGTCTCAAATTGTAAGGTTGAAAGTGCAAGAGACACTAGTGCAACATAATTGTTTCATTCTACTGAACTGTAATAACTGATGTAACTGTAGAAGCATGAACACGGGTTGTGTGTGATAAAATTGCATCTCTCCTTGCAAACATTTAGTTGGCATGAGTGATAAGAAACTCATACATCTAAGCAAACTAAATGGTAAATATTTGATTTTTAAATTTTACTTATGGAGAAAATTTGGTTGGAATATGATAATTTACTGTGTGCTCAACAAATACAACGTAAGACTCCTAAGCTGGTGGTAGATACTTGGTAGCTATAATAATAATACGATAAAAAAATTTCTCCAACATAACCCTTTTGTTGTTTAACTTGGACTTAATGTTATTGATCAGAATGGGATGTTGTAGAAAATCTTGCAATAATAGATCTAAATACATATTAATTTGACTTATATTGTCGAAGGTCGTGCTCCTACATGGAAGGGAGTTAAAAAGTTCAATAATTATCTTCATTATTGTGGCCTTTACACATATAAATCAATGACAAAATTTATTCAGATTTGAGAGCCAATTAAATCTGTTGGTTGGGTGTTTGTAACATTTGTGACACCAAAACTTATATATGTCTATATTTATTTATAGAGTAAATGTACCAAGATCTTTAAATTTGTAAATGTATTGTAAAAGCTTTCCAAACACAAATGGCAATATGTTTCCTAACAATGCCCAAATTTCCTCATTTGTTACCGTTTTTTCATTTGTTTTATGATCTCTTTCACATTCTCGAATTGGGAATCACTTCATATTCATTTTTTTTTTCAAAGAAAGGGTACATAGGATATTATTAGGGTTAATTTTTCCAACTAAGTCATCGACTCTAACAATCCTGTGCGGTGTTGAATATTATTAAAAAAATTAAGATAAAATACAAAAGAAGTAATGGTGCAATAGTCAAACAAAACACATTAAAAGAATCTAAAACTAATAAGTTTAATCATATTTTTATAAAACTCCTTTGAAATAAAAGGAGGAATAACATTCAACCAGACAAATCTCTGACTAAAAATACTAAAATTAGACAACAAATCGACGCAAGAGTTACCCTCATGCGGGGACTGATGCAAAGGTCTTGTTCGCTTTGCACGTTACAAATGTTACTCTTCTAAAAACTGTTTAGAAACAACAAAGAAAATGAATAATTAGAAGCTTTAAATTATGTATCTTGAGTTATATTTTTTTAATATTATGTTTTATTTTCTCTTAGATTGTATGTATTTTTTACGTGTGTATTTAATCAAATATCACCATATAGATATTTATTGGGATGTTTAAGAAACTATCATAATAAAGTGATTTTTCATGTGATTTGATTGAATGAATGGCGAAAAAATATTTATACCATCAAGCAGAACCTAACAAAATGCGTATTTAACTTAAATGACGTTTTGTTGTGGCTAAAAAGAGTCACCACAGTCAAATTGTCTATGCATTATTACGACATCACAAATTATTAGTTAGGATCATTTTGATGAGTATTGTAACATCTAAATTTAAAATTAGGTACAATATTTTTAATCAGGGTTTTAGACATTTCACAAAGTTATTATTTTTAAATATATTTAGACTTCAAAAAATCATGTAGAACAAGTAAAACATCTCATAAATTTAAAAATGATACACAAATTAATATCTAATTATAATATTTTACATCTCATAAAGAAAAAAAAAATGTAAAATTTAAATAAAATTATTATTAGCATTAAAAATGCCTATGCCTTTTTATCAAGGTGTTTTTTTAGAATTCATTTTAAGCCTATATAAGTGCTGAGTTTGATCTTTTCAATCCAAACTCAATTTGTGTCAATAATTTCTATTTAATTTTTTATTTTTATTTTTTTGTTTGATAAAAAATTTATGTCGCATAGATCAAACATATAAAGTTTTGTATAAATATAAAATCATTTGATATGTTATTAGATATATCAATATTAATGTCTTATGCATTTTTACCGAACATTGTTAATCTAATGAATTTCAATAATATATCAAATAGTTTTAGATTTTGTATAAAATTTTACATGCATGATATATACGATATAATTTTCGATCCCACGAAAAAATTGAAAAATAAAATAAAATTATAGGAAATAAAAATGATTTGGGTTAAGAGTATCCAAACTCAATAGTGTTGGACCGACCATGTTGAGATTTCATATACGAGTTTGGATCATCTCAATCTAAATCTCTCACAATCATCTATATTTCTCTTAATTTTATTTTTCCAAAAAAAATCGATTGAGATTGAAAATTTATGTCACAAAGACCATGAAAGTAAATTTTACACAAATATAAAATTATTTGATATGTTATTGAGATACATTAAAATTAACGTCTTATACATTTTTATTGAACATCATTAATCTTCATTAATTTCAATAACATATCAAATAATTTTAAATTTGTATAAATTTTTAGATGCATAAATGACCTCTGTGATACAAACTTTCATTCCAATGAAATTAAAACAAAAAACTCAAACTTTATATTTTTAGAGACTTTAAAATAGAGTTTTTTCGGTATATACAAATTCTATTGAGACCTTTTTTATTTATTATACGATGAAGGATCATTTGGGTACTTATATAATAGGAGTATAATCCTATTTTCTATCTTTTACGGGCTTAGTTAGAAGTCCAATTAGGCCCAAAACAATAAAGTAATCGGGCTTGGGCTAGCTGAACCCTAAACCATATAAATCTATAACAAGGCTCTGTATTCGATTAGGTTTTCGGAGTATTCTATCGGCTGCGTTTCAATGGTACCGCGACGTCTCTCTCGTCTTCTTCCTCTCTATATGGTTTCATCTATATTCTGTTATGTTAACAATTTCACGTTATGAAATGTAGGGTAAGGGAACCGGAAGTTTTGGTAAGAGGAGGAACAAGACCCACACACTCTGTATCAGGTGTGGTCGCCGCAGTTTCCACCTCCAGAAAAGTCGATGCTCAGCATGCGCTTACCCCGCTGCTCGCGTCAGGAAATGTAATTGCTCTTTTTTCTAATCGTAATTATGATTCGTTTTAAGTTTAATTAGGGTTTATGTTTGATTTTTAAATTAATCACATTTGATTTTGGATTTTAGATAACTGGAGTGTTAAGGCAATTCGCAGAAAGACCACTGGAACTGGTAGGATGAGGTATTTGCGTCATGTTCCTCGCCGATTCAAGAGTGGCTTCAGAGAGGGTATTTATTCTTTTTTCTACTCTATTATGCTGGATTAAGATCCTTAATAACTGCTTTTTTTGTTAATAAGTTCAGATCCTCAATTATTAATTTGTTTTTGTTTAATTGTTAATTGTTAATAATAATATGTTTGCTGGATTTGTTTTTGAATCAGGAACTGAAGCTGCACCTAGGAAGAAGGGAGGAGCTGCAACTGCTTAAGCTTTGAAAAAATTGTTTTGCTGGGTACGGAGTTTATAGAATTAGTTTTTTTTTTGTATTTGTGATAGGGGCAAGTCTTTTAGAACTATTGTTTTTGCAGCCTCATTGCTTTGGTCTTAGTTTCTATTTAATCTGTACCTTCTTTATATTTCAATATGATGATTATAAAACTATTTGATTGTTCAATTGGATTGTGTTGCATTAGTACTTTTGGTTTTAGATGCTACTGTTTCAAGCCTTTGTCTTGAAGTTTTGCTGAGCGTTGTTTGTTATGTGTATGTTGTTTTAGTTTTGTGTTTTGCGTCTATTGCTTTTCTTCAATTTCAGTTTTGTATGTGCAATTTATCCGATTCTGTTCTTACTTGAAATGGTGTGTATGTGTACCATAGTATGAAAATGTTCTTAACTAGAGTATGTTGCTGCATTTAGATAGTTGCCATTACATTGGCTAAATCTTGTGCCATCTGCGGTGGACAATTTTTGTAGGATGGCAGTGCCACCCTGCTTTCTGGTTGAAATGACAGATAAATTTTGTAATTTTGGCCTTATATAGAGCTTCTTTGGTTTCCTGGTGAGAAGGGCATGTTAGGTTGAGCCACTGCAATTGTAGCAAAAATATTTTGTTTGCTCACCCCAACAAACACATAGCCCCCCCACTTCTCAAATGATAGCACTACATTAGCTATTTTGTAACATTTCAATTGAATTGCTTTAGTCTATGAGGTTCTGTTAACATTTATTGTTTCATTTTGCTTTGATTAGCTTTTAGTTAGAATATTGTTACTGGTTCAACATATCAAGCTATTTCCTTGAAAAAGGCATCACCTTCATTTGAACGGGATACTGAGATGAATGGGCATTATGTTAGTTAGACTTCAACAAAAGAACATTTTAGTATTTGCTTGTAACCCCAATATCAATTTTTGTTAACTTTTCTGTAGTAGAGGAATTGAATATCTTCAGTATTTCCATTACAGATTGAAAAAATTGCTTTAAACCCCAACAAGGTTAAATGTTATATTTTAAACTTTTTGTTGGCGAGAAATTGATTAATTTCTAATAGTTTTTCTGCTTGCCCTTCATTTATGACAAATTACACATTTTAGTAAGTGTGGCAAGTTTCATCAAGGTAAATGCTTTTGAATTTCTCTCATTTTCCCTTCAATTGTATAGATATATACGCACAAGGATTCCTTGTTGAATAAGGTTGTTACACTTCTTTGGTTAGGGGGAATTTGCCTGCAGAAAACTTGTTGAATAAGTAATTAATAATGAGCATAGTTTGTATTCCAACTGTGTTATTTCGTTTAATCAATCTATTTGAGTATTTTTATGGAGACCTTCTCTCCAAAATTATCTACTGTATGTTCGATCTAATTGAATGATGAACTTTAATCGATAAGATTGCTATTTTTCCTATAAATGCACTGTATTCCAATTTGTTTCACTCTTAATTTCACCCAAAAAAAGTAGTCTAGTCTTTACAATGACAGGTCGGGAACATTTTTTTCCGTCATCTGAACCAAAATTCTGCTGATTTCAATTATTTCATTGTTGGATGTGGCGATTATATAATTATTTTGCATCATGTTCCCATACCATCACCGCACTTCAATGTGTTTGTTTTAGCATTCATCACCCAACAGTCAACACCTCTCAAATTGTGATTGTTCCTCACATTGTCTCATTCTCTACACTATATATGCTGGTGATGGTGTGCTTGGTCACATTCAATCCGATGCCCGAATTATGATTTGATAATGGTTAAGAAAAAAACAATTGGTAACACTTTTGAGCATAACATACAGTTTGCCACCGTCCCTTACATTTATTTCGTTCACATTAGAATCGTTGATGTGGTGGTGCAAAAATACTGAGTAGTTGTGATGGAAGAACTTGAATGGCAATTTGGCCCGTCAAGTGTAAGTAGTGCATAATGAAGTTGGTCAATTTATCTTTGAAGGGTATGCAAATCATGATTGTATCGTGTATAACTTTTTAATCGAATGTCATAAAATTGATTTATCTCGAGAGATTTGGTAAGGTGACCACGCACATCCACTGCAACTCTCATTATTTTATATGTACCTTTTTTTTAGAAACCTAAATTGAAATAAATGATTTCATTGGCTGATAACATAAAGAGAAGTTGTTGGTCACCTTGCAAACTTAGTCGTTATGGGTCTTTTACTTGGACTAAACTGGACAAATTGCAGGTGTTTTTTGTAGACCTTACTATGAAGATGCGCTAACTCAACTAGAAAATCATCTTATGGCCTAATATTAATTTTTTTGAATTTTGTCAACTTCAAAAGTAAACTCAAATGGTGAGAATAGTGCAGATCTTATAAAAATTATTTGAACATGCCGATTGATGAAAATTGTGCAAATCTAATTATTTTGCATACAAACTTGTATATTATAATTTTTTTTAGCAGTGCCTTACAATTATTAAAATGAAGTAAAAAATCATCGAAGTGCTAACTTAAATTCTAATAAGTACAGATCTATATAATTTTATTTTAGTATTCAATAATTTAAAGATATTTAAGAAAATAGAAATTATTTAAATTTTTTCTACCGTAGGAAAAATAAACTTCTCTTTATAAATTAATTATAAAGTATATTTATTTTGAGAAACTACTGAAAACTTCATTTGAAGTGTTTTTTATATTATTTTCATGTTCTCATTTTTCAAAAAGTTGTTACAAACTAATGAAATTTTTTCTAAGTGATTAAATTTTTTTAAAAAGTGCTTTTTTTACAAAATAAAAAGCAAGTGATTTTCAAAAAGTGATTAACTTAAGTCAGATACAATTACAATATTTTACGTAAAAATACTTAAAAAAATAATTTTTCCAGTGAAAAATAATTTAGTTTGATTAATATTTGAAAAAAGAAAAGCAAAACTTGTACTAATTAAAAATTTAAAAGTATCAAAATAAATTAACGTATCTATCATAATTTTTATTATATTTCATTGGAGATGATTATTAAATAATGATTTTGTATAATGCCTAGTACGCAACAGAAGAGGCGTAGTGCAATTGCAATTGTTGGGTGGCAATAATTTTTGTCGTTTATTCTTCATCCACCTGTCGTTCAGCTCTCTGCATCTGTAGCTTAATCAACACAAAACAAATCCACAACAATTATTCAATTCATTCATCCATGGCTTCTCGCCGCCGCATGTTATTGAAAGTCATTATCCTCGGAGATAGCGGGTAGTATTCTTCTTCTTCTTCTTCTGTTTAATTTCATCAATATTAAGGGCTTTATTAATGCTTAATTATTGCTATATTCAAATTTCAAATTATGAGATTCTTATTAAACAGTGGAATTGATTTATTGCTATACTTGATGATGACCTTTTACATGAGGTTTATTGCTAACACATAAATCATTTTAGATTCAATTCAATAGATTTATAGCTTTCTCACTCACAATTATTGTTATCAGTTAGATTTATTGTGAGCTAATTGGTATTTTTTTTTGTTTGCCAGGGTTGGCAAAACATCACTCATGAATCAGTATGCTTGAATTTTCTCACTCTTATATTTTATTTACTATTTTGATTTGATGAATGGATGATTATGAAATGATGAAATGTTACTTTTTCCCCTGTGGCTGTATGTATGTACTAGGTATGTGAATAGAAAGTTTAGTAATCAGTATAAGGCTACCATTGGCGCTGATTTCCTTACCAAGGAAGTTCAATTTGAAGATAGGTTGTTCACATTGCAGGTTAGAGTTAGTTACTAGAATATATCATGTTTCTTTTTATGTAATGTTTCTTGTAATGGCCAGCAGCTATGTTGATTTTAATTTCTATGCACTATGTTGATGGAAAGTTTGTCAATAGACAGAAATAACAAGCAAATATTCTGGTACCATGACACTCATTTTTTTATTTAGATGTTGTCATTATGTACTATTGCATACTTGCCATTGTGTTGAGATATGATGCCATGGTTGGGTTAAGTGCATGCTTCTTTTTTGCTACATAAAAGGATCAATGCTTCTGTTTTTTGTAGACTATTATATTCATTGAATGGATATGTATTTTTCAATATGTATACAATGTGGAAGGGAGATCGTATTTTTTCGACTGCTCATAGTTCTCCATGTTTATGCAGATCTGGGATACTGCTGGTCAGGAGAGGTTTCAAAGTCTTGGCGTTGCTTTCTACCGAGGTGCAGATTGCTGTGTCCTCGTTTATGATGTAAATGTCATGAAATCTTTTGAAAACCTTAACCACTGGCGAGAAGAATTCCTCATTCAGGTGAATTTTATTCTTTGGCTTTTTGTGTGATCTTAATAAGTTTTCAAAGGACAGTAATTGATATCATACCTAATTGATTTGATTTTCAGGCCAGTCCATCTGACCCTGAAAACTTCCCATTTGTGGTTTTGGGAAACAAAATAGATGTTGATGGTGGGAATAGCCGAGTTGTAAGTTATTTATTGCCTCATAGAACAATCACTTCCAAACATATAAAAATTAGTTTCAGAATTTAATCATTAATCATCTGTAATTAATAGTTTTACCCTATGTGCGTGGGGGATTAATTCTACATGTCTGCATTTGTTGCCATCCCTTCTGCTTCAGGTTTCTGAGAAAAAAGCAAAAGCATGGTGTGCTTCCAAGGGGAACATACCGTACTTTGAGACTTCTGCAAAGGAGGGATTTAATGTTGAAGCTGCTTTTGAGTGTATAACCAAAAATGCTCTCAAGAATGAACCTGAAGAAGAATTGTGAGTTTCGTAAATTTTAGTGTTTGTTATGCACATTTGTTAACGGTGGTCCATTTAAAAGGAAAAGATACAATATTTTTTTAAGATATAGTGGCTTTGATTCACAGCTTTGATTTTATTTTTTACGTTTCACTACTATGAAAGAATGTATAACTTGCTATTTCAGTTGGAGCACTAGCTAGTTTCATGTGTCCTGGATATTTCATTTGATCACTGGTTGTTGATTATGACAGATACATGCCTGAAGCAATTGATGTTGGCGGTGGTGGACAGCAACAGAGGTCAACAGGGTGTGAATGTTGACAAGAGTTCTTTGAGTCATCAGTTTCACATGCATGATTGGTGCCAAAACTCAACATCCTTAAATTTCGTGATATATTCTGCAATTTCAACAATGAAAAGTCTAGGACAACTTATCCTTCTTGTATCTCACTAGTGGCTTAGATGTTCTCCTGTCTAGTTACTTATAATATTTTTAATAAATGTTTACCCCGTTCTATTTCATCAGTAAATATATGCTGACAATTTCAAGTTGTTTGCTTTTGTCCATATATATGTATCAAGTTTAAGTACATTACTTTAAATTGTAGTATGTTTATTTGGCGCATGATATTCCCCCAATGATTTTTTTTGGGGGGGGATTGGAGATGGAAGTTTTTCAGTCATAGTAATATTTTCATTGTTTTAATGTGACAAAACTCTTCTTTAATACAAATTTAAGCAGTCTTGTTTAAAAGGTAAACATGCTTAATTTATCAATGAAACTTATATGTAATTTACGTTGGTAAAAAAAATACATTAAGCATATATCGTCGCATGAAAAACCCAATGTATTTGGGACACCATTCCTTCCCCATAAATTTTTTTTATAAAAAACAATTGGTCAATAATATATTGACTTTTAGGTGAGTTGGAGCTTCAGTGAGGAGCGTGGATCTCCTGTATTATTAATTGCATTACACCTGTTTTGATTTGATGGTATCTCTTCACACTCTGTCAAATGTGGTGGGGCTTGACATGTATTTGCATGTATCATAAGATTATTGAGTTAAAGTTTCACATTTGCTTTCACGTCTCACATTTACAAGACTATTATTCTTTACAACATATTTACACTCATGTTAAAAAAATTATAAGTGTAGTAATACATGTAATGAGATATGATGAAACGAGACATAGATTATCGCAGTTGAGTTGATGGAATATACCTAAGACCAGACATGGATGTCATTACAACAGGTTATCAAAAGGAAAAGTTGGTAGTAAAAAAAAACAGAGACATATATCCTTTTGTATTTCATTTTAGTTATTGTAACAAAGGAAAATCCTTATCAGTACAAATACAATATGAAATTGCAGCATAATATTTAGCTAATGAAAAAAATTAGCACTCATTCGTTCCTTAGGAGATAGTTTCAACTGCAAATTATTCGGCAGGTACAAGGTCTTAAAACCAATATGCAATGCATTGAATGCAAGTCATGAAATAGTTCATGGATACAAGCACATTAATTTCCTTAATTTCACAAATCTATAAATATATTGGTTACTTGATCTATAAAAATAGACTTCGTTTACAAAAGAAAATGAAAAATAAAGACTTTCATATAATCAGACAGTAATGTATGTCCCACAATGTTGAATTTTATAGGGGTGGTTCTTCTACGAGATTTGAATGTCAAAATATTGACCAGTAAGCACTAGTTCATCACTGCTCAAGCTTTTTGCCATTTGGCAGTGACCTAATCCTTTGTAGAGGTTAATTGCTTTTCTCCCAAAACATTTTGATTTGCTCTATAGCTCATCTTTGTCGACTTGAATCTTGATTTTTATGTGTTTGTTGATGGATGCAGCCAGTTCTTTCAAACTAGATTTTGTAGGAAGTTTAATCTGCATAAAACAAGGGTTTCATTATAGAAACGAGGACATTGTATAAATTAAAATTCTATCACCAAAATCAGTGTGCCGACAAGTAATTACCGGATTCGTCTTATCATTCGCTCTGTAAAGTAAAAGTGTAGGATAGTCATTCACCTGAATTATTAAGCAAAGGCAAAATCCATCTTCAGTAAACATAAACTTTGATCATATTAGTGATCAATATATTATTCAATGTGTTTGATGGAACTAAGGGAAAGGGAGAGTAGAGTAAAAATATTCTGAGACATAAAAATCATGAAAAAGCTTTTGTTATTGATGAATGCAGAATCAGTGGGTGTGTTTTGTATACCATTAAGTAAATAAAAAACTATGAACAAATATTATCATAACACCTACTTGCAGTTTTGGATGTTCATTTACTGAAGAATCTATCCTTGCAAATATTAGATTACTTGATCCTTTGTAGTGCTTTGCCAACTTCTCTACTTGTTTGCTTGTGTCCTCACAGTTGAAACACCAAGGCGTGAATACCTGTTTTATAATAATGACTCACAAGTGAAAATCAACGAAGGCATATGAAAAATCAATATGACAAGCTAATATTTCCAACTAAATTGACCAGTTAGTATTTTAGAGCAACACACTCTAAAATGTTCTTAATTGAATTATGTAACATCACACAGTAAAATGTGCTTCTTTCAGAAAATGATGAGACCTTCAATGATGAAGGCGTTTTTTCCCTCCACAGTCCACACTCGCTCTTTCAAATAAATTAATGAAGTATGAACACCTGACACATAGAAGAGATATAGAAGGGATAAAATTTCACAAACCTCCAAAACCACATCCTTCTCGCTGCTCAAAATTTCGTCATCAAATGTTTTCCCAACAATAACACGGACATTAGCTTCGGTCTGCAAAATGAAATGCCATGATCATCAATTGAAGAAAACCTTGAGTTAAGTTTCAGGACAAAATATATAACTTCGATATCGCTTTTAAATTTCCAAATGGTCCTCACATTATCAGGTATTGGCTGCGACTTGAAGTAAGGTGACATAGAACCTTGCACAAGATTACTGCAGAACTCCTGCAGAAATCCATGTTAACATTAATGAGTTTCCTTCAGTAGGTGATCACTCAAAGGGTAATTAATATGAACAGAAGATAATACTTCAATATTGGTTCGTGTTGGTTTTGACTCCAACAGAAATTTTGAGCTCATTCCATTATCAAATGCAGCTACCTATTTGGCACACCAAGAAATAAATTGTATCAGTTTCCACGATTATCTAGACAGAGAAAACACAATCCAAAACAAGTCATTGTTATTAACTTGCAAACTAACTAACCACAGTATTTGTTGATTCTTCAAGTCCAAACAAAGCTAGGAAGGGCTTTGCAAGGTTCTCGTCATTAACATCCACATATATAAACATTATCTGCATTTGAAGGAAAAATTAGACCGGAAAATTGCATAACGGTTCAGAGGACCCAAATTCAGGTCAAAGAAACTACCTTCAACTTGAAAGATCTTGCTACGTCTTGAAGTGCATCACGAAGATTCTTGAAGTCATCAATGTTTGCAAAGACAAAAACCTAGAGAATAACAGACAATTAACTTTGGATATTATTAAGCTTGAATGAAACATAAATGATTAAAAGCAACATAGACAGAACAGGAACAGGTCTGTACACCATAGAATATCGAATTATAAATTAAACTTGGAAATAATAGTGACCTGATGCTTGATTGGGCTGGCGTAGACTCTGACAGAATTCATTTCAGTCAGTTTTGTAACTAATGGAAATTTGTTGTAGCTTAAAAACTCCAGTATTTTATCCTTTGTGAAAGCTCCCTCTGCATAACCAATAAAGTTTTCCCTATTGCCTTATTAAATACGGACTGTTCGGAGAAAAACAAATAAAACAAGTAAAAGAGAAAAATTCACGGTGTGCATAAACAGGCCTTTAATTGATTTGGCCAAATTTCAACTGATTAACTAAATGAAACTGATAAATGCAAATATATTACCCAGCTCAAGTTAATAGCAGTGTTGTCAAATATCGGATATAGCAGCGCTATAGTGCTACAACATAACAAAATTTTAACAAACGCTATTGTTCTATGGTACATGATTTAGTACAAACTGTTGTCAAATAGCAGCATAGCAACCAAATTTGAACAAACTACTATTTTCTGCGATCCTTGATTGACAGCATTGGAAAGGACAGGAAATTCAAGTTAGTTCTCTTCACGTAGTTCAAATTTTCATGAAAATATAATGTACTAGTTATTTTAAGTTATGATCCCTGCAAGCGATTTCAATATCTGTTTTACTTTTATCTTTTAATGTAAAAACACTAGAACAAATTGAGCATGCCGATAGAAGCAAATCACAGACTCACCATATGAGGTGTATCTTTCAGGTTCGCTCTTAACAATCCCAAGAAAATTATTAGTAGGCTTGATATCTGGATAAAGAACTTGGGCAAGCTCCACCTTACTCACTTCAACAAACTGTGTTTCATTATCGGATTTTGCAGCACTCACAAATTCTTCGTATTCAGGGCCCTGGCAAATTTTTAATACAAATTCTCAATAATACCACCAAAACATCAAATACAGAATAATGTAAACTTGAAATTCAGTCGTTTTTCGAAAAGATTATTTTGAAACACCACGATGTACATTAACCTACTTTGTTAGTTGATCATCACCACAATTCCCAATCACTTGAACTTTCTGTCTCTAGTTGATAGCTCTAGAATACATTAAGAGATAATTTCACTTACCTCAAATTTATCAAACCGACCAATGAGAAAAGAGTGATACTTTTTCAGAAATTCCTCTGCCTCTCTCTCTGTATTTATCCGAATAACAGGCGTACCGGTCTTTTTTCTTGCCCATATGACTATATCATCCCTGGAAGCATCACAAAACACCTCAACATATAAACATTTCAAATATTCGATAAATAGTTCAACATTTATCAGTGCCTTGAGGTCACCATTTCAACAAGTAGAGTTTTAAAACAAAGTCAGCAACCACACAATCAGGACATGACATCAAGGTTTTTGATTTCTCTACAACAACATCACAACATCAATTCAGGCTTAGCCACATTTTGACTAAAATTCTCCGCAATATCGAGAATCGTGACACAACAGCAAATATAAAATTTGATAACATAACAAGGACATCAAGCTTTTTTATGCCTCAGCAACCACATCAGGACAACGATTAAGGCTACATCAGCCACATTTTGACTAAAATATCGAGAATTGCGAAACAACAGCAATTTTAAAATTTGATAACAAGGACATCAAGCTTTTTGCTGTCTCACCAACCACATTGCGACACCGCTTAACCATGTATCAGCCAATTTTAACTGCAATTCTCCACAATATCCAGAAATCGCGACACAAAAACAATTTAAAAATTTGATAACAAGGGCATCATAAAAACAAAACAATGCACAATAAACAAGTCTCTATCTATAATAAATAAACCAACACCAAACACATACTAGTACCATAAACGATAGAAACAAAAAATGTAAAATTGAAATAATTGATCCAAACACAATAGTAAGCCAAATAACTAAAAGTGAAGAGAGTTGAGTTATTACGCTGTGAAACCACCAGAGTAAGGTTGAGAGGTCCCATTAACAAAGAGAAGCAAAGTAGGGTACCCTTTAATCCCAAGTAAAGAAGCAGGCTTAGGATACCTATCAGCATCCAACTTAGCCATAACAAGAGAACTTCCAAATTCATTGAGAGAATTAGCAGCTTCAGCAAAAAGTGGCATAAGTTCAGCACTCCTTGAACACCAAGGTGCATAACCAAGAACAAGAACAAACTCATACCCATTAATAACCCTTTTTGTGTTGTCATTGTTGAGTTCATGAACGATTCTTTGTGCTTTTGCTAAAACCTTTGCTTCCGAAAATTTGACACTGTTGTCGAGGTTTGTTTCACGGTCTAATTCATCGTCTAATGCTAAGAGTTCGTCAAATTCGTCAAGTTCGGAAGATTTTGTAACAATGATGTTGAAAGTGAGGAATAAGAGAAGGGTGAGAGATAAAAAGATGAATCTAAACATGCTGTTGATGGATCAAGATCTGATGGGGTTTGTAAAAAGATTATAACTTTAGGGAAAATTTCATTAATTAAATTAAATATTTATTGAGTATGAAGTGAGGAGAGAAATGAAAGTGAGAACTTAAAAAAGGTAACAATGGGCAGACAAACTATGAACACGCCTAAATTTTAGGGTCCCATGTTAAACAAGATTTGAGGAGAGTGTCATTGTGTGCCCAATTTGTTGACCAATATTTTTTTTTATTTTTATTTTTTGTAATATGAAAAGCTTCATATACAAATTTGTATTTGATACAAACCACCACGATCTATTTGATTTTTAAGAAATAAAAATATTATTATTTTAAAAATTTCAATTATTTTGTCAAAAAAATGCAATTGTTAAATTAATTTTTAAGATGAAATTTGTAGACATCATCTAACACAGATTGACTCTTGAATGATGTCTTCTGTTGTTGTTTGTTTACTTGCATCAATTTACAACTAATACAACTTCACTTGTTTACTTTGCAGACAAACTTAATTTTTTATGGCAGCATTTACATGCATTTATTTGCACAAGAGTAAATAAAATACACAAATTGATTCAGGAATTTCTCTTGCAAATGAACCTCCTAAAGCTAAAAAATCCACACAAACTATAGATTATACAATTTTCTGTTACAACCATAAATATAAATACATGAACTCTAAAAATGGACAAATCATATCAATGATATGTGCATGCATTCTTCTTGAACTTGATAGGTTTTGATCCAGAAGAGTTGATAACCAAAGGGCAAGTGATTTCCTTATCATGTTTTGTCCTTACAAGTTTCCCCACCACATCACCTCGCGATCGCATTTCGAACTTCAACACAAGTGCTACTTCAACGCTACCTGTTTGCGAAACCATTACGCTCGATCCAGCGCCATAAAGAGGAACCTTGTTACCTTTCAAGTTCACTGATACAATTCGGTGACTTTTTCTTGGCTGATAGTGTTTCTTCAACTGCAACAATTGGACATAAACATGTTACTTGCATTCCAAGGCATTACTTGAATTCATTAATGTAGATCTTAGTACTTGATACATTTTCAATGCCACTATTTTTAATTTTATGTTAAATTGTTAATAAACATTAAACAATGTTCCAAGTCAATAATACTCTAGCTAGGTGATTAATTTATTCTCCAATTTAGAATTCTTTTAGTCACATTATTATGGAAAGAAATTAAGTATGTGTTGAAAGAATGATTCTTACCTCACCAGTTGCAACACTGATATCTGAGAAAACAAGGTTGATGGGTGAAGAGTGAACATGAATTCCAAAAAATGTAGCAGGGTTATATATGCTCATATGCAAAGTGCTATTAATTGTCATAATTTTTGTTGGGACTCCTGTGAAGTCTGTACCCTCCCAAGCATACAGATTATGTACCGTCAAACTCTGCATTATTAATTAATAATCACAATGTCAAAGTCAAGCAGTACAATTTAATTTGTCAAGTATTGCAATATACCAAAAAATTTAACATTGTTTAGAAGTCGAAGTTAAGGATAGTTTTAAAAATATACACTTTTTTTACTCTATTGAGTCGCTTTTTAAAGACAAAATTGGGCGAACTCGCATAAAATTCAAAGCAGATAATACTTAAAGTGCAATCAAAACACCAAGTGAGAGTTGGAATACATAAATATACAGAAAGATATTTTAGTAACATTTATACACAATACATTAAATACACTACCTATTTGTCTTATGTTTGTGAAAATAACAAAAGAGACATATAAAAGTATAAAAAGGATAGAGGTAGTAATATATATATAATATAATGCTACTCTAGCTTCCAACTAACCAATCTTTATAGTAACCAACCATTCTCATGTGCTAATACTAACTTGGAATAAAATTGAGTTTCCAGAATAATATAGAAACCTACTGACAAGTTCAGAAAAATATATTAACAACAAATAAACTTGCTATTTGTCAATTTATAGAAACAATACAATTCTTTTTAAGTTGAAAATTCATCTCTACTTTCAAGGACAGAGAGCCTTTCTGTTACTGATGCACCATCCATCAGCAACAAATAGCAACTACAAAAAATGTATGCATAGTAGTAGCAAATGGAAGAAAACTCATCAAACAGATTCTAAATTAGCATTTATTTAATCTTGATTCCTTCATCAAAAAGATGGTCCACTAAGAAAAGTCACTACTATTAAATTAAATGGTTCAAAAAAGAAAGTAAAGTAGAGTTAAGTGAAGTGCAGCATAAATTTACTACTTCAAAAAGACCAAGTGTATATTTAAAAAAGTACCAAAATCATGGTGAAAAATCACAATAGATCAAAAGTTACAGTGAAACTTCAAAAATTCACTATAAGAGAGTTCTAAAATTCAATCAAACACATTTATAACATAAGATAACTTTATTTTATCTTTTCTTATAAAAATAGTTTATACATAAACAGTTATATAATAAGTCCTTATGTAGAAGCACTTAATCCAAACACACGAAAAAGTAACAAAATTGGTTACCTTGACAGTAATTTCGGCCTTGTAAGGCCTGCTAGCACCCCAAATGATCAAACAAAACACAGTAAAAACAACGACAAAAGTAAAAACAGCAATCAAAGCTTGAAATCGCCTAGCAAAAGGCTTATCATCGAATTCGCGATAAGAGCCTTCTTCAAGAATGACACCACACTCAGGCCAGCCTTTATCATTCCTCTTTCTACCAACTTTCCTGCCTGAAGATGACCTGAAAATCCCCGAAAACCGACTAGCAGACGAGTTTCTAGAGTGACGGCCAAAAGAAGGATGTGAAGGTGACTCCATAGGACTGTTTGATATTGGAGTAGCATGCATGGAAGATGATTTGTCACCATCATGTGAATCTCTTGAAGGACTTTGTACATAGTACACAGCTCTCTTTGGAGATCTTGATGGTGATGATGGTGCTAAACTAGTTATATCAGATTCTGATTTAGCAGAAAGCATAATTACTTCAATTGAAGTTTGAATATCACCTGATATATATTATATAGTGTATGCAAATGCAATATAGAGAAATACTAATTAATTGATTCAGAATAAGAAAAAACTTTGACAATTGATACACATGTACAATCTTGAGAAAAAATGAAACAAGTAGTAAGAAGTGGAAACAAATTAGATAATGATTTTTGTTTGCACTTTGCAGAGAGAATAAATGCAGAACAGAAGTGCTTAGTGCTTATGTTTTGAATTGAAAAGGGTAAATAAAGTAATATTAAAAGGTTTGGAACCAAACATCACTTACTGGCTGCTCAAAGTGTCGGCAGCTTGTTTTATTATATTTATTGTTCTAAAAATATATATTTTAAATTTTAAATAAAATGTAAATATGTTTATTATTATGTTGTCTTTTTTCTATGTGGGGTACTAACATTTTCAGGGGAAATAACACTTGAGGGTTCAATTATAGGAGTTGGTAAAATTACCAAACTAGATTCCATTCAAGGTTCTGATGATATTTTGTCTGTCTTGCAAGTGTATATATAGTGTGTGATTTTATTTGTTGTGTATTTTAGGTATGTTTTATAATTTATTGGTGACGTATATATTAAAGTGGAATAATGATAATGAATGAAAACAACCGAGTTCAACAACATAATTTAACTATATAATCATTATGTTTGTCTAACCGACAATTTTGTACACTATGTAACATGTTAGTGATATTTTCACACACGTGGTAATATAAAATGCAATAAATTTTTTTTTTCCAACATATTCACTCCAAATATGAATACCTCAATCATAAATTGAATTGAGATTTGATATGTTGTTACTAACAAGTTGTTAGAATTTAGAACATTTTACTAGACCCAACTTTTGTTAGTTTAGATGTAATAATATGATAGTAAAAATGTAATGGGAGATTATACAAGTAGTGCATGGATCTAGCATTAAAATGAGAGGTTATGTAGGTGATTGAGGTTGAATGCCACTTGGGCATAAAAAGGGCACGTACCAGTCTTCTAAGGGAACCACGAGTACTTTTTTTGGCATGACACAACAAAGCAAGGGAGTTTTTGGGGTTTGAAGTAATTGGGCTGCAACTACGCCAATGTAATAAGGGCCTACAATTTTTTGGACTCGATGGTTAGAACAGAAAATGGCCCAATTTTAAAATATTGGCAAAACGTTGATTTCAATATCAGAGCCAGGTTTCGATCCTGGGACCTGTGGGTTATGGGCCCACCACGCTTCCGCTGCGCCACTCTGATTTGTTGATATGAATTCACCATTTTAGTTATACATTATAGTTCTAAGTTTATTACCTTGGATTTTTCTTAGTTCTATTTTGTTTTCTGGGTTGAAATACATATCCCCACATAAGGTGTTACACCGCTTGTCATTTCAATGGTAACGAATATGGGAAAAAAAACAACTAAAGTTCTGCTCCAAATTTCAAATTTGAAGTTTTGTGTAATAAATTAATTATTGAGCAGATAATCATGAATAATTAAATATTATTAGGCAATGATTTTTGTTCATATCTAGTTGATATTTCTAACAATTAAAATATCTAAAGAACCATTCATACTAGTATCAATCAGGGAATTTGTAAAATGATGTTGTCTTTGGTACAATAGATAATAATAGGATATAATTTTTGAGTTATTCATTCCATATTTAAATTTAGTTTATCTAATTACATTACTAAAACAAGAATAAAAATAACAGAAAAAAGATTTAGAAAAAAAAGGTATAATAAGGAAACATCGACTTTGGTAGAAAAGGACAAACAACTAATGAACCAAATAATGGTCCATTCTTACCCTATCGTGTCAATGGATTGCAATTAGCTTATGTCCATTCAATAATCACTTACGTTCCCAAATAGATAAACATTGTCTCACACGGGACAGGACACACGTGAGAGCTAATTATAGAGAAATGCAATAAAGAAGGGGAAAAATGAAAACATGAAAAGTTATGTAACGAAAAAATTGTACAAAAAATATAAATTTACTCGTGATACGAGTGCGAGTGCGAATTCCATCTAGATATATTAACAAAAAATTTACTTAAAATTTATATTAATGTAAAATATTTGTAAAAAAGAGTAATCAATCATTCTTCAATATTAATCTATAACTATAATAATTATATATTTTTTATAATATATTTTAATCTATATTATAATATCAACAAAAATATCATTAAAAGAATTCAAAATAAATTCTTTTATGTAGTAGTTAACATTTTAAAAACATTTTTAGTCATCTTTTAAAAAACAGTTTATAAGCTTAGTTTTATCAAGAGACAATTTATTTCAAGAAATCAATATTATCTTGAAGTGAACTATGGATATTGATGTCTCACAAATATATTTCACTTTTTTTTTATTGTCTTTCCTATGTTACATATTTTTGTATGCATCATTAAAGAATTTCAAAAGTATTCAATAAAATATTTTTTATAAATAAAATACATAATTATCATACTTATTATCTAAAAATATCTATGAAATATCAATATTCAAGAGTATTATGTGTAAATAGATGTCAATTTTATCTAATTTAGTTATTTATTTATGTCATACTCATACACATCAATTTTCTGGTAAAACATCACGAGTCACGATGACATAACGATAATACGAAGAACAATTTTCTGGTAAGACATCACGAGTCACGATGACATAACGATAATACGACGAAGTAACGAAAAACTTGAATTCGTGTATTTATAGAAAATGATAACTAATAAAAATAAAATTATCTGTCAATTTTTTTTAGAAAAATGTCCTATATAGGATTAGTGCCAGCTTGATATAATCATTAAAATATTTTCAAATCTTATTCCAATACATACCCCATAATTTAATTTGTGGGATTCCCCCTTAACACTTGATTGTAATCATGTTTTTTTCCGTGCCATCTTAAAGCCTATCTTCTTTTCCCTTCATTAGTCTTTTATAGAAAATTGATATTATTATATGAATGTATGTATAGAGCTCTTTTAATTTGAAGGCCTTAGAGATAAGGTTTAACAGCAAATGCAATTTTAGGCAACAAGAAAGAGAAGAAAAGATGTTGGAAGGTAAAGCTATTATAGAAGACACTGACATGCCAGCTAAGATGCAGATTCAAGCCATGGCATATGCTTCTGAAGCTCTTGATCTATATGATGTTGTTGATTGCAAATCCATTGCTGCCCACATTAAAAAGGTTACATTTTTCTCTTTAATCATTGATTTATTATACACAAAATAACATCATTAACTTGTTCTTTCTAATTTATGAGACATAGATAGATTTATATTAATCACTAATTTAAGAAGTATAAATTATGGTCTAAGTACATATTTTAAAATGATAGATTGATATCCAAATTTTATTTTATTTTAAAAAAAAAAGTATTATAATGGGGTGATTGGTGTTTTGACTGATTTATATTTATTTATTTTTGAATGGAAGGAGTTTGATACAAGATATGGTTGTGGATGGCAATGTGTGGTAGGGTCAAGTTTTGGGTGTTTTTTCACTCATTCTAAGGGAACTTTCATATACTTTACTCTTGAGACTCTCAATTTCCTCATCTTCAAAGGAGCTTGAGCTTTTTCTTCATCTCTTCATGTGAATGAAGTTCCACCAAGGGCAGTACTAGAGAAAAATGCAGTTTACTTCCCCTTTTCAGATGGAAAATAGTTTGGAGATTATATTAGCAACAACTCCCTAGTCATTATTAAGTGAATTAGACCCTTGGAATGTTTTGAAGGGTGGTTTGCATTTTTAGTATTCATTTTGATTTTGATTTTGTGTACATGATGTAAATTTAGCTTATTAGTTCACTATTTCCATAATGAATTGTTCTTCAGTTTTTCTTTTACTGCTTTGAGTATGGTTACCTTATCTGAATGTTGTGGACTGTGGTCCTTGTGGATGTTCTCTGTTCTTTTTCCAATCCCACATTTATCCATACTAACAACAAAAATTAGCTAAATTACTTAATATTAGTCAAGTTGATTATATAGTACATCATTTTGAACATAATGAATTTGCAGCTGTTTCAAGTAAATCAGAGAAGAACAACATTAAGGCCAATTAAAATTGAAGTTTAGAAGAAAAACTAATGGATCAAAGGTAAAATAATCCGGATTGGAATCAAATTCATGATATTATTATCTGTATGATATAAGTGGGGCCAACTTTTTCTTTTGAAGTCCATGATGTGATATCATCGGTACTTTTACTTTTCTTTTTTCATTTATCCTTCCTTCTCCTTTACAGATATTCTAATTAGAAGCCAAGTCTATATCAACTGAAAATGAACCATTATTAGGTTCCATAACTACTTTTAAGTGATTCTTCTTGCCACGTAAATGAGGGACTTTACTTGAGTGTAGCCAAGACCCTTTTGACTGTATGCAGTCGCACGATCTCTACTGTCTGATTGAAATCAAACAGTTTAGATTTTAAGATTTAATTTTTTTTTTTTATTTACGAAGAGATCTCGTGATTGCGTGGAGTGTCACTCCACCTAATCTAAATGTGTAAATGAGTTCTACTAGAAAAGAAAATGGAACTGTTGCTGAATTTATGAAGTCTATTTAAGGCATCAGGTTGCATACAAGAACAACAAAGAAAATGCTTTATTTAAATAAAATTCATTTGTGTTCAACATCACTCTAGAAATGTCTAGAACAGCATAACTTGTATAGTAGACATTGATACAATTATTGTTCAACATATATAAAATTCAATCAGTGAAATCACAAAACAGGAGTCAAAAGTGGCTTGCCAAGAAAATGGGCCTCTAAGTTTGCAATCACAAGGTCAGCCATGACATTGCAAGTTTCCACAGTGTCACTCCCCACATGAGGAGTAAGCACAACATTCTCAAGGCCCAATAACTCTTCAGGCACATTGGGCTCATTCTCAAACACATCAAGGCCCGCCCCACTCAATCGTCCTTCAACCAATGCAGACACTAGTTCAGGTTCATCAATGTGCTTTCCACGCCCAATGTTGACAATAACCCCTTTTGGGCCTAATGCATCGATAACTTTACGATTCACAATGTGATAGGTTTCTTCAGTAAGGGAACAAGCTACAATAAGTACTTGACAGTTAGCAGCCAAATCAAGGATGTTAGGGTAATACTTGTATGGTCCTGCCTCTGGTTTTTCTGATCTTGAGTGGTAACTAATTGGGCACCCAAATGCTGCAGCTCTCTTTGCTATTGCTGAACCAATCCTTCCCAAGCCAACAATTCCAACTGCTTTACCACTAAACTGAAATATAGGACTGTTTAAATTAGGCATCAATTGTATTTTAAAAATGAGCTTAAATGTGTTTTTGGTCTTCTAAAATAAAATGATCACTACTTTCAATTTTTGTCAGTTTTTGATTCTTCTTATAACAAAAAGTAAAAAGAAACGATAAGATGAATATTTTTGAGATTCTTAAGAAACTATTTGGGGTGTGTTTGGCATACCAATAGATTCACGGGAAAAACTTACTTATTGTATGTCCTATTATTCTTCACTAAAGATATATCAAAATTGGCCTAAATTTTCTCATAAAGTGCATCCTGCAACTCTCTTCATGAACTTTTTTTAATGATGAAAATTGTCTATTTGTTCAAGGAAGGATTTGGGTTGTGTGCATTCGATAGTATTCAGTCAAACAATCTCGATCATTTGATTAGCAACGAACCGTTCTGATTTTAAAATTAGTATTTTAAATTTAAAAATAAAATATGTTTTTAAAAACATGGATTATCTGATTATGATCGGACGATTAATATAGCACTTTGTGCTGTCACACTACACATAATCCAAATCCATCTAAGAAATAGTGTCATAGATACCATATGTATGTTTACCCTAGATTCACTAAGACAACATGAGTTGATGCACCTCTTCCATTTCTACTTTTGAAAAATCACAGCTAAATTGATATTGTAATGTAGGATCGATGCATTGATGCGTATACTTCAAGACCAATGTTTTAAAAATTGAACCGTAGATCAAATCAGTGAGACGTTTAAATCATGGTTCTATTGGTTCAATCAATTGAACCACAATTAAACTGAATGGCGAGTAAATGAATAATTTTTTTTTAAAAAAAAAAATTTGGTCGAACCAATAGCTGTTGAACCACACTTCAACTTGATTCTACAATGATTCAATCTGATTCAATCGGATTCAATGAATTGAACCAATCAATCCAATTCGATTCTTAAAATATTGATTAAAACTATACCTAATTGTCATGTTAAAAAAAAAAAACTTGAATATCAAAAGCAATAGCTGCACATCCATAAAAACATTGAACCCATTTTTTGTCCAGCAAATATAACAACACCATTTGCTTTTAGGGTTTGCATAAAACAATATAAACAAATATTACAAATAAAAGTGAAACGTGATATATTGGTTAGAACTAAAAAACAAAAGTTATAAAACTAAAAAGGTGATATATTTAAAATAGAAAAAATATATTTGAACTAAAAAGAAAAAATAGAGGTTGAAAAGAAAAGTGACCTTAGTAGTGAGTGGATAATCAGAAGTCCACATGCCAGTCTTCACAAAACGATCGCTTTGAGGAATCTTCCTAAACACAGCCAAAGCAAGAGCAATGGCGTGATCGGCGACGTCGTCGGTTAACACGTCCGGCGTATTACTCACTCGAATTCCTTTCTCTTTGCATTTTTTGAGATCAATTTGATCCAATCCAACGCTGTATGTTGAAACAATCTCAAGATTGGGAAAGGACTCGATTGTGTTAGCGTCGGCTCCTACTTTGGTGTTTACAACCAATGCACGAACTGAATTTGCGTGAGTTTTTGAGAATGCTTCGAATGAAGGATAGTTCCAGAGTTTGAAAAGTTTGAAACGGCTTGCGAGTTTTTCATCGAGCTTGCCGTGCATTTCGCATGTCATTAGGACGCCAATTGATTCCATTGTCAAACTTCAAATGTCAATTAATCAATTGATTTCAACTCAACAAATACTACAAACTCTGCTAAATGCTAATTATCTTTTTATACTAAAGAGGAATTACATTATTTGGTAATTAACTTTTATTTCTCACATTCAAACTTTAAATCTTCAGGTTCGCATATAAAATATTTATGATTGTGGTACTTAAATTTTATCCTATTAATTAAAAATAGAAATAGATAAAAATAAGTTTAATAAATATTTTGTATATCTTATTATTAAGTCATTTCCGATATATTACATTTAACGTCAAAAATAAAATAAATAATTAAAAAATATATATAACAAATATTTATTTATTTATTTTATTTCGTCATTTTTATTTTTTATTTTCTTTTGATTTTTTTTCCTCTTTTCCTCCTTTTCCTCTTTTTCTTCTATGTTTTTCCTTCATGCTTCCCTACAGCAAGCACCCCCTCCCATTATTTTTTTATTTTTGTTTTGTTTTTAATCTAATAAGCTTATTATCTTTACCATTTGAAGATTCAATCAAAAAGATATGTCATTTATTTCCTTAAGAATGCTTAATTTTTACTATAAAACAATAAAAATAGAAAGTGTGAAGGGTAGAAGAAAAACAACATATTAAATAAATAAAATATAAGATATAAAGTATTCTAGATCTCTTTAATATTATATATATATAATATTTCTTTTTACTATTACAGTATATGTATTCAAATAAAAAATCATGATCTTGTGTTGTGTATTTTTATTTTCTCTTCAATAGTCAATAAATCATGATTGTAAACTCAAAAATTGACAATAAATCTAAAAGGAAACGAACAAAAAGACAAACAAACCAAATAGAGAAGTCCTTGAAACCTGACTCCTCAAGCCATACTTTTTCTTCTTCCTTTCCTTTTTTTTTTTCTCTCTTTTTTCTTCCTTTCCTTTTTCTTCTTCCCTTTCTTTTTTTTCTTTTTTCTTTCTTTTTATTTTCTTCTTCCTTCTTTCCTATTCTCTGCTGCGCCTCCCCCTCCCTCTTTCTTCTTACCTTGCTTACTTGTATGTATATCAATTTTTTTTACAAAAAGGAACTTTTGACTCCCAAGTCCAATTTTTTTATTTATTTAACTTTGTAGTCTATTTTTTTTCTTTTCGATAGGTTCACTCTTTATTTATTTATTTATTATTCTTTGACTAAAAATAATTAGATGTTTAACTTTTTTTTAATGTCTCTTAAAAAAAATATTAACAATAAGATATTAAAATTGATTGAGAAGAGACATTTTATTAATCTTAGATATTTATAATATCTAAGTTAAGTTATGACAACTTAACGATCTTAAATTCCAAAATAATAATAATTTTTTATAAATTAATCAATATATGACATCTTGTTAATCATAATTTAAAACACATGAGTTGTGACAACTATGTGATCTTAAACATTTTCAAGTAAATTCAAACAATCAACCAAAGATACTCATCAGAATCAATTTATCAAACTCATAGTCTTTTTCCTTCATCAAATCAATAACTTTTTTTTAACCAAATTCAAATTTTCGCAACAAAGTGTATTCCTTTAAAAGTAATAAACACATCCACATTTTCTACCCAAGAACTAAGTAGTTTTTATTTCTCCATTGCAGCAGCAAATACGTAGGAGCAAAATCACATTCTTGTCAAACACATTAATAAAAATTTATTTTCGTATCTTTTTAAACACACATTTATTTCAAAATCACATTAAAAAAACAATTGATATTCATATTTAATACTAAGGAGACATGAATATATTTAAGTTAATATTAATTTTGCATAATTTATTATAGGTAACCGTATTTTAATGATGTCTACCCATAATCGACTTTCAGATTCAAAATTTAGTTTCAAAGATATTTTTTATTTTAGTTTAATATTTTTAAGGGTTTTTCAATATTTTCCCTATTTTAAAATAAATTTTGGTGGCGATTCCATTGATTTCGAGAAACACTCGAAATTTTCGGCTGCAACAATTATTACGTCTATAAATAAAAAATATCGAAAATAATAATTTTATATTATATAAGTTAATTCAAATTTTAAATTAAATTTAAAATAATTAAATATAAAAAATGTTTAGCATTAAATTATTGTATGTCAAGATAAGGATCACCTATTTTATTATTCTACTTAAAATGAAACTAAACAATTAAGTTAAAATATTATATGGTTTTTTTCAAGTTATTATTATAATTTTAAATAAAATTCAAATATGCTATGTAAATATTTCAATCAAATGTACTTACTTTAAATTTATGAGACATTTTTTTGGAATACAAATATTAAAACTTTGGAAGGAGAAATCCATTAACTAACGTTCATTTTCCAAAAGAGGACAATGTATATCTATATATATTTGTATATCTAATAATACCTTATATATCCTTAAAAAATTTGCTTTCAATAATTTACATCGAAGAAGAATGATAATTTGGGCTAGTGTAAATGTGTAATAAGACGATGTAAGAGGAAAATACATTGATTTAATACACTAGTTTATCTTTAAGGATATATTACTTTCAAATGAAAAATTATACATTGAACTTTTTTTTTAATTATTAAATTGAACTTTATTTTTTATATTAAATAAATTGAACTTAACTTTTTTTATTAAATACATTGAACTTAATTGTTTATGGAGTACTGTTGCTATTAGTATTTTTTTCTTTACTAAAGTTATTGCAATTTTTATTAGTGGTGCGATTATTATTATTTTTCATTAGTTTTATTTTATATCATCATTAATCTTGCCAGCCATGCATGAGTAATTTATTAGTGGTGAGATTTTCTTTATCTCCAAATGTAGAGAAATATTTTTTTTAACTTCTCATATACTTGCTTTGAATGAACTTAACATTAAAGCTATGAGACAGATAATATTTTTCGACGTTTGGAGATAAATAATCGCCTCCAAATGCAACGGGAGAATAAACATTGCTATCCACTACTCATGCAATTCTCTCAAAGGTAGCAATACATTTAAAAATGACTTCAATAATCAATTTATTAGTGTGTCACATGTTTTTCTTTAAAGTCATTTTAGTTGGAATTTGGAAGGAAACAAAGGGGGGG
>JBBPBP010000002.1:51368545-51425066 GCA_037974735.1 Cicer chorassanicum | reverse complement strand
GGGGGGGGGGGGGGGGGGGGGGGGGGGGGGGAGTAAACTTTAGTTGATTTTATGGAGGAGAAGACAAGAGGTGAAGGAAGAAAATAAAAATAATTTATAACTTGTAATTCAATATTAGATCCCCTCCCAAAAGTATGGCCCGGGGATTTGAAGAGCAAAAAAGTAATTGTTTATAATTTTGACTTTAACATTTTTTATTTAATGTAACTTTAGACATTACAATTCTTGAAAAATAAAAAACTAAACATTAAAAAAAGTAAATTTACACTTCCCCTTTATTAACATTATATATATATATATATATATATATGTATATATATATATATATATATAACAGGTAAACACAATACATATATAAAATCACTATAAAGCCAGTGCAATGAGTTTGCTTTTTTATGTGTCACATTTGAGTGAGTTTAGCCTAAACTATATCATTGGATAACTAAATTTTAATCGAATAAAAAAGTATAATGTGTCGTTAAATCTTAATTCAACCGAAAAATATCAATATTGTTAGAATGAATATCATATCTCAAATTTAAAATTAAAATTTTGCTGATGTCTTATTTTCTCAAGAAGGACCATCTAAACGTATTTACAAAAACAACAACAGTATAAAAAAAACTTTTCCAACTAGTAAGATTTTGGACATGACAAGTAGTAAACCAAATTGCAATTTGAATTGAAATAGAATGATGATTGAGGCATCGAAACCGTCCAATGATATGAATTCGTAATTGGCTAGGCGTGCATGTCTGTCTTCCCTGGTCTTTAGCTATCTTTGACCTTTAATTAGAACCTCAACTATTGACCAATAATAATAAAAATAAATAAAAATAATAATACAAATTTTGTTTCTCTCACTCTTAAACTCAACAATGTTTTAGTAATTTCTTATACAACATGCACCCCACGTTCAGAAAAAACCATCAAAACGAATTACATCCACTCTTTTTGTCAAACTAAAAAAAAAAACTACAATTTCATTTGTTACTATACTTTTGCTTTCTGACCTGCAATACCATTTTCTCTCCTTAGAGAGAGTTGGACACCCCATGTTTTGTTCTTCCTTGTTCATCCATTGAAATTTGAGTTTTCCTAGGAAAACAAATAAACAACATTGAAAATGGTTCGAGCAGGGGAACAAGACCCAGAAACATACAGGTCCAAACTGTTTAATTTCAGAGGGATGTTTGACAACAATGCAGGGAGGCATACTAAGAGTTTGAGCGTTGATACAAGCATTTTGGATCTTAATCAACCTACAGAGGATGGTCCAGCTACATCAAGAAGTCAAGGATCAAAACCTCTTGCTGATTCAGATAAGAATGTTCCTAAGGCAAGGGTCGTCAGCAAGGAGGAAATTGCAGCTAAGGAAGCCAGAGACAAACTATTGCAAGGTTCAACCAATTCCAATTCTAAACATTGCATGTGGCTTAATCATTTTTCTTTTATTAATAATAAATTTTGATATTCATGGTTTGTTTTATTATAATTCAGAGATGGAACAAATGAAAGAGAGATTTGCAAAACTTCTATTGGGTGAAGATATGTCAGGTGGAGGAAAAGGTGTTTCTTCTGCTTTGGCACTGTCAAATGCATTCACAAACCTTGCAGGTATATTACACCTTCTTGCTTGATTTGCAAGGAACAAATATTTGTAACAATAATTTCAGTTTTAGAAGAAGTTTTGTATCATAAATGTTCTATTATTTCATTTTCTCATTCTCTTTTTTCTCATTGAGAATTCAGCTTCTATTTTTGGTGAACAAAAGCGCCTTGAACCAATGCCAGCAGAAAGGAAAGCAAGATGGAGAAAAGAAATTGATTTGCTTCTATCGGTCACGGATTACGTCGTTGAAATGGTTCCTTCGCAACAAAAATCTAAAGATGGTACACAAATGGAGGTAATCTTTTACCTTTCTCTCTTCCCTGGTTTATTTACTTTTTACCAGATACTTGTATTACAAAATTCGCCGATAGATTAAAAGTTTTACATTAATATAAATTTATTTAACTATATCTATCTATCAATGTTACCTACCCTCATCATTGTTATATGATTGAACCTTAATTTTGAATGAATAGATTATGACGACGCGACAACGAACAGATCTCCACATGAATATCCCAGCCTTACGCAAGCTTGATGCAATGCTTTTTGTAAGTTTACTAACTTTGCCTACACATTTGTAACCAACCACCTAAGTTAGATATGATTATTGTTTTTCTACAGGTGTTGAATTGTTTATTGTTTTTCTACAGGAATGTCTAGATAACTTCAAAGATCAAAATGAGTTCTATTATGTAGCAAAAGATGCAGATGATTCAGATAACAAAGACAAGCCAAAGACAACCAATGATGATAAATGGTGGTTACCTACACCCAAGGTTCCAGCAGAAGGTCTATCTGAGGCAGCTAGAAAATTTTTACAGTATCAGAAAGATTGTGTCAATCAAGTACTTAAAGCAGCCATGGCAATAAACGCTCAAGTTTTATCAGAAATGGAGATCCCTGAAAACTATATTGAATCCCTTCCCAAGGTGATACAAAACAACAACTAGTTCTATTTGCTTAAAAGTATTCTCGCATAATCTTTTTCTACACTGTCGGTGTAACAAGTTTTCCACTGTTAATGTTAACAAATCACAATCAATCTTACATATGACTTTAGAAGTAATAATGATTAAAGTCAAACATTTATAGTGATAACGATGCTAGTATAAAAATATTTACACTGACGGTATATATGAATTAAATCATTTAAATTTTTCTTTTTCTTTTGTTTTTCAGAATGGAAGAGCAAGTCTAGGAGATGCTGCCTACAGGTGCATTACAGTTGAATTTTTTGATCCTGACCAGTTCCTATCAACCGTGGACTTGTCATCAGAGCATAAAATCCTAGATCTCAAGAATAGAATTGAAGCATCAATAATTATTTGGAAGCGGAAAATGAACCAAAAAGATAGCAAATCCACTTGGGGTTCTGCTGTGAGTTTAGAAAAAAGAGAGCTCTTTGAAGAGAGAGCAGAAACCATCTTAATTCTATTAAAGCACCGCTTCCCCGGCATTCCTCAATCTGCATTGGATATAAGCAAAATCCAATACAACAGGGTAAGAACATGATAAAGGATTTGTTATTTTTTTATTCACAAATGTTAGTGGAACGTTTGTTAGTGGCAGATTTTGAACTGCGGACCTCCTTCTCAATAGTCCTTCAGCGTTTCAGCTCATACTACTGAGCTACACTTTCGAGGACTAACGGATTTTTTATGTATCACTTAGTAGATAGTATATGAATTTGATGAGATTGGAAGGATCATCTAATCTAAATAAATAGAAGAAATTTATTGTGTTAAACTAACATGATCATGAACTTTTTATAATGGGTTTGTTATTTATGATATGGTTACAGGATGTAGGGCATGCTGTTCTCGAAAGCTATTCAAGAATATTGGAAAGTTTGGCCTTCACAGTACTTTCAAGAATAGACGATGTACTTCAAGCAGATTATCAAACTCAAAATCCATCGGGAAAAAGGAGAATATCAGTTTCGAAGCCGAGTCCTACTTCTAGAGAAGAGATAGAGAAAGGAAGCGCAGACTTGTCTGGTGCGATGACACTATCGGATTTCATGGGTTGGGGGTCTGACCAGCCTGACTCAGAAATGACGAAGGACTCCTTTGAAATTTCAGATGACTTTTGCAAAGACATTGAAGTCAAGCAACAAAAACTTCCAACAGTAGTGACCAACAAGAAGGTGTCATACCTTGAGACCTTAGGAGTCATGAGAAGTCCCACATCCCGTCATTAATAAACCACTGTTAGACTCATAGATGTGTTAAAATTTGTTGGAGTCTTGATTGTTTATTCTTGATCGATTCTCTCCTTTTTTGTACATAGGAATGGCAGAAACAATTGAAACATTGTCAGATATATATATATATTTTCCTCTGAAGGATTTGTGTAGTATGGTAGCTACCAACTTGAGATTTTCCATGATACCACAAAGTATCATTTCTATCATTTTGTGGTAATAATTTTTATGTAGACATCACCACCAGCTAATAGCTAATGTGTGTAACATACAAAATCAACTACCATTTACTTTCCATAAACTATGAAAGTCTAAAATACAAATCATCACATTTACTATCTCACAATTTATCAAAGTTTTGGCAGAGCTTGCTCTGTATTTTTATTATTATCTCAAAATAATATACATATGAATGTCCATACTATATAAAATTTGGTCATCATAATAATCAAGATAGCATCATGATATGATTCAATGGTTATACTGATTGATTTCCCAATGAAATTGCTTCATGCTAATTTATCATTGCTTCAATTGAAAATAAAGACAACTGCACTGTATTTAAACTAAACATAAGCATCATTGAATAAAAGTAAGATGTAAGCATACTTACACATCATGCAATAAGAGATAGATATACATGTTCGGTTCGCAATAAGAAAAGTAAAACGATTGAATTCGGAAACTAAATTAGATCTTGCCACGGGGGCCGAGCTTTGGTGGAAGCTGTGGGCCTTTCTTGATTGGTAGAATGTCACCTGAAGCTGTGGAACTGAAGTATGCAAGAGTGGAACCACCTCCTAGGATCAAAAACTTGAGTAATAATCCCCTCTTTGTGAATGGAGCAGCAAATGTCTCAAAGAACTTGCTCTGCAATGCCAAATCCATATCAACAAAACTGATATCAAGTTTGTGCATTTTCAACTAAATTGGTATTTAATATAATAATATCAATTCTGTTACAAATCTTTAAATTTGAATTTGAACATGTACCTACTTAATCAGAATAGAATCCATGAATATACTATAATCTAAAGGAAATAAAGGCCTAAAGTTTTAGATTGCCTTATTTGAACTTATCTAAGTGCATAATCATAAATACTAGCGAGACTATTTGATAGAGCTTATGGAGATAAGCTGTGCCCATTCACCATTTTCAACTTATTTTTATAAGCTATTCAAGATAGCTAAGGAAAACAGCTTATAACTTATATGAAAAAACTTCGATTTGTTTTATCTCTTGAAATAGAAATAGTTTATACATGCGCACATGTGCACTTATATGATAACAAATTATACTATTAGCACTTAATTAGATGAACAAATGCTATCCCTTCCTAATCCTAGACACATATTAAATATGACTTTGTGTTCACTAATCACAAGTGTTTGTGAAAATGTGCAAAAGAAGATGTAAAGTAATAATAAAAAAATTGAGGAAACAAACCTGAAGAGGATTGTAAGGTGAGGGTGCATCTGAACCATACAAGTCCCACTGACCTGTAGTGTTGCCTAGATCCTCCAAATCAAAGTAAACACTCTTGTCACCATACTTTGCTACCACAGAGCCACTCCTGTTAATTATGTTGATAAGCACATATTAATTAATTGTAATAATTAATTTATTGCAATAATTATGTGAAAGTTTACCTGAAATTCTTAGACTTGAAACTCTGGCGAGAGGGCTTGAAAGAGAGCTTAGTTCCAGTAAGGGAACTGCCGGCAAGGCCCTTAACATTGAGAGCAGATGGTTGAACAGAAGCTAAGCTTGCAAGGGAAGCCATCATTAATTAATTATTTAATTAATTTCCACTTCTTCCTCTTATTGTGTTTGTGTGATCAAGATATGACATATGCTTTGGTTTTTGATATCTTATGTTACTTGATTGAATGAATCTCATCTTAGGTGCCACGTGGCTAACTGTCATTATTCTGTGCAAATTTTGAAACTCATTTATGAGATGCCACGTGGCGTGGAGATGGATAAGCCTATCCACTTGGATGGATGCCTTAGATAGTATGTGATTATGTGCTGACCTGCAAAATGCAAGTTATGAGATCCATTTTTTCTATATGATTTGCTTTTTCAACTTAATGTGAAGTGATTCTATAATAATGCTTCTTAGCTTTTGTTTTACTCAATTTTTAATAATGCCATTATGTTATAAAAAAAATTGCTTCCTGGAAGAAATACTCTTGTAAGTTTCATTCACAATATTATTTAACTTTCTTACTAATTAATATATTGACATATTCATTAATTAACATTTTTTTTTTTGCCATTATGTTATTGCACTAACATCTTTTTCGTCATTATGTTAGAATAAGCCTTTTTATATATAGTTTTAGCCCTAGGAAGGGAATGGAAGTAGTGTATTAAACATCTTGAGCCATACCTCCTGTCCCATACATATTTTTAAGTGATGACAATGCAAATTAAATTCTCAAAAATGCCTTTTATCTTATATAATAATTTCACTTTTTTAAAAAATGAAGAAAGGAAAAAAAATATTATTTTAATTATCTTATTAAGTTTTGATATCATCTTAATATTTAAATTAACTCTTAACATAAATTATAAAGTTATCTTAATATTTAAATTGACTCTTAACATAAATTATAAAGCTAATTTGTAAGATAAGTATGTCTCCACTTATAAACATTTTCTTAAACTATATTTCATTCAAGAATTAATGTGAAACTCTTAAACGATGATTTCTACTTCCAAGAAGAAAAAACATCCACTATTACACTTGCCATGATTATATTGATTGTTTGAATATTTCAAACTTAGTGATTGAAGGACCGTGAATTATATATACTATAATATGTGTGTTTGAATGTACATTTAACTACTTTTTTTTCATCCTAATGCACTTTCCATTGTAAAAATTAGAAATCACTAAAAGATAGCTTCCACTTCACCATAATTTTGCTCAATACCAACCAGTTCCAAACATATGCTATATATATATATATATACTTGTAGTGCCTTAATGGAAAATGAAGTTTTTTTTCTTATCGAATAATGGAAAATCAAGTTGATTCTTGATAATATAGGCAGTAAAATTATTAGTACTTTAGAAGCGTGAGTGAGAGCAGAAAGATCAATAGCATAATTAACCCATAAAAAGTTAATATTAATTTTTCTATTAAACTACTTAATTTGATAAAATTAAATAAAAATTAATTATCTACAAGCTATCTGAAGTAGTTAGCTTACTAATTAAAACCGAACTTGTTTCCTTATAAATACTTTATTTTGATTCAACCAGCATATTATAAACCAGTGAAATAATATAAGTGAGTTGAAGAATAGATTGTCAAACACACTTTAACTTTGATCTCAAACTTCCATATTAACCATCAAACTACTCAATATAATATTCATATTTTGATCATAAACTCCGTTTGTCGGCCCAACACGTTATGAGGCCTAAAGCGAAACTATTAGACGGATCTTTTCAAAAACTAATAAATAAATTATTAATATTTTATTTAATAACTACAGAAAATTTATTTAGCTGAATTAATCGCATTTTTAAATGAACTCATGTAAAAATTTTCATCTTTTAGTTGAAGAAGAAAATAGTGTGTATATGTTATACAACTCCAATAACTCATGTTAGCAATATGTTCATTACTTGTCTCATGATTTCCCAATTTATAACTAATATTTCTGATATGAACAATGTGTTCACTTTTTGTCTCATGATTTCTCAATTTATAACTAATATTTCTCTCATCTCTACTACCTTTGTTAGTCAATTTACTCGTAGTAAGAAGAATATTAAATAATTTACAACAAAAACAAAATGTTTTATTTAATTTATATAAGATTTTATCGGTTTTAATTTTAAAAATATTAGAATGAGATGTCTCTTCATTAAATAAATAAAGATTCGAGGCCTTTTATCAAGGAAAAAAATTTGTTTTTTTTAAAAGGAATAAAGCGCTTGGTTCTGAGTCATAATTTTATTTGAATCGCGTGAAACACTTACTGTAGAGGTTCCAAAAATTAAAAAATTAAAATTACAATCAAATAAAATCACAATCAAATAATCGTCTTTTTATAAAGATAATAAATAGTTAATAGATTTTGGCGGAAAAGAATGACTTCAACTTAGCTAAACTATTTTGTTAACTGCAATTTTTTATAATTAATAATGATTAGAACTTGATGTCCTCATTATATAAGAGATCGACCCAATACCCGTATATCAAATCTGCCAAACATATATAAAAATAAAAATGAAAAAGAGGAAAGTAAATAAGACTAACACTGGTAATTGCTTTTCAAAATATATTTATATATAATAATTTAATCTTGTACATCCAAAGAAGTTTGAGAAAGAGATTCAAAATTGACCTCCCTATGACTAAATGAATGTACTACAAACTAACATTTGCAATAAAAAAATATTAATACACTAATATAATATAATTATAATAATTGAAATTAATAATTTATCAAGTAAACAAGTACAGTGACAAAACTTCAAAGCTTAAGAGACAAATCAAGGCTAGAAGATTCAGAATTTGAGGCTTCTTTGTTGATATCACCAACAATGTCAACCATAGTTGACTTTCTTACGGGTGAGTTTGACTTAGTAGCAAGATTTACAGAAGACTCTCCAATGTCTAACTTTAACAAATAATTCCTCCAAGTTGGAGTTGCACTCTTTCCATCATTGTTATTATTTGCATTAATACCCTCCAATTTCAACCCATCAAGAGAAGAAAAGTTTCTCATCTCCTGCAACATTGGTGACCACATAGGAGTAGAACCAAGCTTGAAAGGAGTTGGGGTCCACGGACTATAACTTGACTTGTGAATCATGGACTCCATTCTAACTCCAAGTGCTTTATTATAGGAAGATCCAATTCCATAATAAGATGGTGTAGAAAGACTAGGATAGTTAGTGTAATAAGGAAAATGCATACTAGGGCTCCCAAAACCATTTTGAATCTCTTGGCGATGTTTTGCGACCGCGCGCTCCCTTTTATGAGCATTTTGATGTCCTCCTAAAGCTTGTGAAGTAGAAAATTGTCTCGAACAAAAGTTGCACGAAAAAGTCTTCGACTCTGAAGACTTTTCTTCTTCAGTATTCTCTTCAATATTGTTGGTCTTATTAGCCCAATATAACGAAGATGAACCCACCACTTCTGTATTCTTCGAAGGATTGAAGAAATCAAGTTCTTGCACCTTCGACCCACGAACCAAACCATCGTTAGAAAGCTTCATGAAAAGAAAATTGGAGTTTGAAGTTTGATGTTGTTCAGATTTTACATCGTCATTCTCCTTAATTTGCATCATCTTGTTGTCGTCGTCGTTGTTTTCGTCATCACAAACTTTGTTGGAAATAGCTTCGGAAGTGGAAGAAGATTGATCGGAGGCTGCCATGATACAAAGGAGAGAGAATTATTTTGACCTAATTTTTGTGTGTATGTAATGTAATTGGGCGTGGGCTTGAATGATTGATTTGATGAAAAGAGGGGGAATGAAGGAGGGTTATTTATTTTAAGTTTTGAATTAATGCAAATATCTTCAATAAATAAAAAGGAAAGAGATCTCATGAATTGTGCTGTTATTATTTACAAATATTAATGTAATGGATTGAAGGGATGGGAACAAGCTTTGCACCGATTCGTGCATGATCTTTGCCTAAATCAAACATTCCCATTAACACTGTCTAATTACTACGCTTAATTACTCATACACTGAAATATTCCATAAGAAGTGTATTATATGAGTGGAGTGTTATTAGTACATCACACCTTTTATGTACTTCAAATATGAATGATGTCAATCGATAACTAAAATTGGTAATTTTGAAATTACTTGTTATTGAAGTTAAATTATTTTAATTGCGGAGAAATCAATGGAAGTAATTTTGGGCTATAATTTTGGCTTCATCAATAATCTATATTTTCCCCAAATGTTAACGCGGGTTGGTATAATAGGTTCAAAAGTTCCAATTAAGTAAGTTTTTATTATAATTACACATATATTCAAATATTTCGCTAGTGTGGGAAAATTAACCATTAACAATTCAATTAATCACTGGAACAAATCCTTTTATGAGGAATTTTTCTAGTATATATCTTCCGTACGTCAAATAAAAGAAGTATTTTATATCACTACGATCAATAGTACTAAAGTATACTTTTTTTAATTTGTCCAAAAAAAGTAATTTTTTTTTTTACAAATAAATTAGTAACTTATTCTAATTACTATAATTTTTCTCATATAATTGAATCTTGAATCATTAGCACTTCTCTAGTACCGGAATATTAGACTTTGTAATTTTGGGTGAATTTTCAAATTTTAGGTTTAAATAATGTGAGTACTTTCTATAGACTCATCACTCATGTATTCAATTGATTAATTTCTATGCTTATGCACATAATGTTGAACTTTAATGGAACGTAACTGCTATGATATTTATGTAACTGAAAATAAACTGCTAAGATATTTTGAAGTATTTTCAATCTTATATCTTGAGCATTTACCTTGACAAATTTCAAATATCAACTTAATTGAGCTCCATGTTTATGTTTACTTTTTGTTTGTTTATTTGATATACTCGTTGAATTTGATAAACATATGTCTAAAAAGTTTAAAATTATTACTAAGCCATATGCAATAATAATATCTTCAATGATGTATTATGTGATGTGATATTGAAAATTAAAACAAGATCTGTATGTAATTAAATGCAAATCAAAATTCATCGTATGTTAACTATTTTTTTACGGAATCATCGTACCGTATTAATAAACATTGCAAAAGATGCATGTTTTCAAGGCAACTCTTCAAACATACTGGCAATCATTATTATTTTATTAATAAAAAAAATACTCCATTTGTCCCAAAATAAAAACACTCCGTGCAATAAAACAACAATCGATATTTTTTTTAATACATTTCGTTTGGGTTCTTGATATATTATCCAGAAAAATCTTATGCTTGTAATAAATAAAATAAAAAAATCATGCATCAAAAAAGGAAAAAATATATATTGTGCTATATTTCCCTAAAATAACTTTTCTTTAAAATTTATTCTATTATTATCAATATAAATAAAAGAATTTATTTAGTTTAGTTAATATATTTTGTAAATATATTTTTCTGAATTTTTTATTTTGAAAAACCAAAGGTATACTATTGATATGATTGTAAGCACAAAGACTAAGAAAGTCAAAACCAATAACACCAAAAAGAGGGAGCCGCCACACAAAAATCCCATCACTACTGAAAATAAAGTTCAAACTTTTCACTTTATTTGTAACACCACAATACAAATATTATATTCTAAACAATTCGAGTCACCTCACATTCCTACTGACCAAAAATTATTTTTTTCTTCTTCTTGTTTTACATATAGCTCAAATTCCTCCCAACCAAATTAATAGGATATTAACATGAGTAAACCATTATTTTAGTGCTAGATAATGTAAGGGTCGTTATTTAATCTTTGATTTAGTAAAACATTTAAATTAATTTTTACATCGTTAAAATAGTCTTTAAAAGATATATTTTGTTGTCAAAATAATATTCGACCATTATAACATTATAGAGTAATTTAATTTATTATTTAATAATTCAAAAATTAATTTAAAATTTTAACTGAATTAAAAATTAAAATAACATCATTCTACACTTTCAAAAATTTAAAAGGTAATTTACCTTATCAAAAATTTAAAAGGTAATTTACCTTATCGGTAACAACAATCAAGTGGCACAATTAAAATCAAGCTATTGTAAAACACAGATCTATATCTGTCCATACCTTCCCAAAAAGCAGACATTCAAAGAATAAGCGATCCACATTTTACTCAAAACCACACCCAACAACGTGAGAAATACCATGTATTGATGATAGGTTATCCAGAGTAGGTAATATATTTTTAGAAGTCTTCATGCAAAAACAGTCACATATAAAGGAACAAACTTATTGCTTATAATTGCTGAAATAGAATATATACATACATATACATATACCGACATCACGGACAACCATCAAAACCTTGTAAACTCCTTGACAACCTAACCAATGTCGTGCTCATGATTCCACAACCAAGCATCCACAACACTGCCCTGAAAAAAAAAATATAACGTTACCAACAAATCACTACACTTCACCACTAAATTCTCATCACACTAAAATTAATCATGCCTCAAAGATCATCCTCCCTCACCCAAATCCACACCGAACGAAACATCTCAGCCACCATCACTTTTTTATCCAACACAAGACCAAAAAAACCAACTAAATGGTTCACTCAAAAAAGTACCATTAACCCAAGAGTCCAACCAAAACAAAGTATATCTATCACCTGCTCACGACCATATTTAACACTACTATAAAATCAATTGAAATGAGTGTTATATATCTCATTTATCATTCACCAACTGAACATTTGTCCACCATATTGACCCTTCCAAGACTCACCAACCATTCTCCAAACCATCTTTTTTTATAAAGCTAGCTTTAAGCCACAACTCCTTTTACTCACTCTCCAACACCTTTAATCTGATAGAGCCGCACATCAAAACCACGCAAATCACTCACCCTTAACCCCCTTTATATGATCTAAACTAAATTTCTCTCATTTTATACTCAATGAATCTTATGTGTTTCTTTCCTACCAAGGGATTTGGCACATAACTCTCAATTAGGAGATTCTATTTTTTTTTTATTATATATATGCTAATTTTGAAAAATTGTATTGATATCTTAATTTTATATTAAATATTCTAAAATTTTATATTTGTACTATATGTCTATAATAAATATTCATTTCTTATCATTGTGAATTGATGTTATGAGTCTCTCTTGATGCTAGGAGTCTAATGTTTATATTTGAAAGACCTCTAAAAATATTAAGACAGTCTTGTTCACAACTTCCCGATAAAAAAAATTAAAAATATTCAATTTATTGAATTGTACTAAGGGAGTTATGAATAAGAAAAGAAAATAAATCATCAATGCATATAAGATATTTTTTAAGAGTACAAGGCGACCCTCATAGATAAGTCAAGGCACAAGAAAATACTCGACAAAAAATTTAACCCTTCAACGGCTAACAAAAACAATAAAAAGGATAGAAGATCACCATGCATAAGTTCTCTCCCCATAACAAACTCATATATAGGATTCCCATCAATTAGAACTAAAACATATGTTGAACCAATGTTTTCCATCACCCACCTCCTTCATTTTGTAGGAAAATTCATTTTCACCATAACCTCATCTAAATAGTTTCACTCCACTGAATCATAAGTCTTCCCAAAGTCCACTCTAACTTACATGTAATTTCAATAATTCATGATATCATTCTCTTTATTCTTTCATATGTCACAAATTCTTCTTCTCCTTCACAAGTTCCTCTCATCTACCTTCCTCCATGGTTTCATCTATCTCGTTTTTACCATGAGTGCTCTTCTATCACTATATCACATTTGTCATCTCTCTATATTATTTGCTCATTTGACCATTTTTTAGTTTTCACCAAATTTATCACAATAGCGTTAAACTAAACAAACTCACTACAACCAAAACACTAGGACTACTCCACCCACCGTCACACTAATATCATCCCCGATAGTAGCCCCAACTCCAAAACTTCTTAAATATATATTTTTAAATATAAAATTAATATTATAAAAGACTTCAACTTTAAGTAGCCTGATTGATTGGTAAACTAATGAACGTTGAAAAAGTTTCAAGTAAGAGGTTGTGAGTTTTATATCACAAACTTATAACCTAATCTAACTAATTATTAATATTTTGTGGACTTTTTCTCAATATCTTTTGGTTCTTTTTCTTTCATTCAAAAGACTATGTATGTATTAAAAAAAAATTGACTCATCCAAACTAAAAAATTGATAAAGTCAGTGAATTAATAGTTAATATTATGATCATACATTCAAATCATGTATGTGTAGATAATATCAATTATTTATTTGATGATCAATTGTTATGTTACTCACTATATTATAAAAAGTTAAGAAAAAGAACCTATGCGAGTGAGCACAATGAGTGACGAGAGATGATGGTGCAACGTATTAAGATGCACCAGCGTTGCAGACAAGTAAAGCATAAAATAAATAAAGAGAAAGCAGTTACTACTTTTATCTTCTTCTTATCCCTTTAACAATGTGGCTTCTG
Source organism: Cicer chorassanicum (assembly GCA_037974735.1). Taxonomy (NCBI): domain Eukaryota; kingdom Viridiplantae; phylum Streptophyta; class Magnoliopsida; order Fabales; family Fabaceae; genus Cicer; species Cicer chorassanicum. The sequence goes on along the minus strand of JBBPBP010000002.1, from coordinate 51,411,073 downwards.
CAACTCCCCTCTAACCTCTCAACTCCATTTCTCAACGGTGGTAACAGCAATGGATTGGGCCTCAACCGTCTCTCAAAGCCCACATCCTCACTCCCTCTGGCCCAAACACATTCCCTTCCCTTACCGTCAATCAAAGCCATGAAAACAATGGAAGGAAAAGTGGTTTGCTCCACCAACGACAAGACGGTGGCGGTGGAGGTTGTTCGTTTAGCGCCTCATTCGAAATACAAGAAACGAATTAGGATGAAGAAGAAGTATCAAGCTCATGACCCTGAAAACGTCTTCCAAGTCGGTGATATCGTTCAGCTTCGCAAAATTAGACCAATCAGTAAGAATAAGACGTTTCTCGCTGTTCCTGCTCCTGATAGGAATTCCAGAAACAGAAATTCCTCCGGTGATCTTGGAATTCCGCTTCAGTCTCAGCAGGAGGAGGAACAGTCTCAGCCTTAGGTTTAGGCTTGCAATCTCTTACTCTTGTTCTTTATTTGTTTTCGTGTTTTTATGTTATGTAATTTTTACGGTGAAAAATGTTTGGTGGAATTGTTGTATGTTGCGGTTATTTAGTACCAATATGATAAAATTGGAATTGAGAAATGGATGTTGTTACTTTGTTCTTGTTATTGTGAAAATATCTTAATTGATTATTGTGTCATGTGAGTGTTTGTTGAAAGGTTGCACGCGGCTTCTGATGATTTCATTGTTTGCTGTGACGGAAAGGTGTTTGACCAAATGTTGGTTTAGGTTGCTCAAAACTAGATATCCTCTTACCCAGAGGAGTGCTTTTGAATTACCCATTCTACATTGCATTGTCTGGATTTGGATTGTCACGCAGTTGTGGTGGTTCTTGACTGTTTGATGAAAATTGAAAAATTTGTAATTGGAGATGTATTTTAAAGCTAATTTAGTGAAAGATAAAGATAAGTTGTTTAATCATCATTTAATGGTTGGGATCACTCATTCCTTAACTGCATACTTCTCTGCTTGCAGGGAATCCAAATTCTTAGTTAGGTTTTGGGTGTTAATTAAGTGTGGTTGGATGAGTGTTTAACAAATGTGATCTTGAGTTAACTTAGAAGGAAAATGATTTATATACTAAAATGTACAACATAGTACAATGACAATCTAATGAAAAAAAACTATCTTGTATCACTTCTATTCAAATTTAGATTCAAATGTCAAATCAACTTTGCTTGACAGTAATCAAACATCTATATTTTACTAAAATCATGTTTGATGGGGATTCTTTGAACCAATTTGTGGAAGAATTGCTCCAACCGTGATGGAACCCCATTTAGTTTCTACTTTCTACATCCAGGTTTTTGTCTGTATAGGTCCCTAGTTTGTGAAACTTGATCAGTATTATCAACCTGACAGTACATAGTTTTTCATCTTTAGAATTTGATCTGCAATGCAAGAATTTTTTGACTAAGTCTCTGAAGTAGAAATAGAACCGAGAGAGAAAGGTAAGTAACGAGACTTCATCTTCTTCACCATGTGCTTTGTATTGTAACAGAGAAAATCAACGAGAGACAGGGAGAAAACCAGAAAATTGGAGGTCAAGAGTTTGAGTGAATATAGAGAGGAAGCTTGGATTTGTTGTTGTTCTTCATCTTGAACATAGAGACAAGAACCAAGTGGTTATCTATTTGGAATTGGATCTTAATTCTTTGTTTCATAGTGGATGTGCTCTTTTTTCCTGTGTTTGCGTTCCTGTCATGTGCAATTGGGTTCATTGTTTCTGCTGCTGTGCTGCATATTGTTAATAACGCTTCTGCAATTCTGTTTCCTGCGAAATATTGCACTGTTGTGCGTAATTCCACTTTTCTGGTTTAGTTGTATTATTATTTGTGTGATTCTGCTGTGTGAGTTACTTGTTTGTGCATGTTGCTGGTTCGGTTCAATTGTAAGCAAAATTTTAAAGGTTTCTTAATTGGTTTGAGAACCAACATCAGTAATAGCAATGTGAGCCATCAAATCAACAACAAAAGCCATAAAGTGCGAATAAATCATCCACATAAGGAACTAACAAATGATATGATAATTATATACAAGAGATTAATATTCAGTCCAAACCCTCCTTTCCAATTTCTAATGGAATGATGAACAAAACTCTAAAGGGAAAACCACTAGCAATTTTTTTGCCCATACCAAATACTAAACAAAAAAGAGATAGAAAACAGAAGATTATCATCACTGATATTTTAAATCTATCTAGCAATTGTGTGATTTTGTCTAACCATCTTCACAATGTAAACTTGTTCTGATGTGTCTCAATGTACATGATACAAGAGAGTTGATCGAGTCCACAGACTCCATTGTTAATTTGGCTGTAGGAGAAGTGTTGGTAAGGATCTGGAATGCTACTGTAAACAAAGATCCTCCCTCTGTATTTTTTTCTTCCTGCCTTGAAGTGATCACCATTGGCCTTGACTCGAGACCATCAGGAACAATTGAGAATCCTGAGGGAAGAATGACAAGATTGCTCGAATCACATCCAGTCATCACAGACTGAGTACCGGTGATGTCCACAGGAGCATATACCACCATTGATTCATAAGAATTTGTGCAGCTATCTTGCAATATCCACATATTGTTTTCATTTGATTTAACTGTCTGCAAAGTGAGATGAAACAAATCCCATATTTTACTTAGAACCTATGTTTTTTAAATGTAACTTGCATTTTTTTCAATGTGTTCTGTTTTTAACAGGGAGTAACTTACTTGGATGGTTACTGCATTGCCTCTGTCTTGTCCCTTGGCTAAATTTGCAATGGACTGCACTGTCCCACCACTGGACATGATATCCCACTGTCACAATGATAATTGTCAACACAAACACCCCTCCAAATTCATATTCAAAAGTTTAATGAATATGCACAAGCACAATAACCATAATATCATTTGATATATTACTTTCTAAAAGTATATAGTAAAATATGATTGTATCCCGGTTAAGAAAGACATGGAGATACGCTATATGATAGAACATTATAGCGTTGTTTGATTATGTAGCTAATCCTACTTAGTAGGATAACATTATAGCGTTGTTTGATTATGTAGCTAATCCTACTTAGTAGGATAAGACTTGATTGTTATTGTTTTATGACAGTGGCATAGTATTAAACTTATTTTATATTGTTGGTGCATCCTTATTAAACTCTTCACATAATTATTCATCATATTGACCCCAAAAAATCCAATGAAACCGATAAAGAGAGCGGTACCTCTGTCCGACGAGCTTCATCCCTCAAGAAATCAAACAGAACATTAGGAGATATAGGCAACCATACAGAAGAAACTGCACACAGTATCAACCCAAGAGGTTCACCAGGATCATTCAGGTTCTTTCTAGAACTTATTCTTATGTCTTCCCCTGTTTTACTAGTAACCTTAGTCCATGTATGGAGGCTTGAGGCACTAATAGCATGACAGAAACTCCATGTCATTCTTTGTGCCAACTTCAAAATGCTTTTTCTTCCAGCCAATGTAGCAACACCTAACATTTTGTTTTCATTACTAATCTATTCAGTGTACTGCTATTTAGTATTTAACAAAAGAACCTTTTAATTAGAATTCATTACTCACCAGTTGAATCTTTCATGGGAACATTTGTTGCCATGAAGAAAACTAGACGTTCGCATTGAAGTTGAAGGGTCGCTATCCAATGCCTTGCCCCAAAGGCTAAGCCACTGCTGACAATGGTGCGATACATTGAATGAACTGCACTCTTTTGGCATTCCAAGTGCTCCACCCATGTTACCTATTTAAAGCCAAAAGGAAAATCAATATATTCAGAGCCCTTTTGAATAAACATCTAAGTCTCGACCTCATAACAGCTGCAATTCATTTCTATTATGACTCAAATTTAGGATATTACAACTTTTGTTTAAATACCATGGTTCATTTATCAGTATACTATGAGACATACTCAACAAAAACCGATATAGAACTTGAATTAATACATACTTTGCAATGGCCGTTTGACTTATCCTCAATAATGCAACCCGATGGGCGTTTTCTGCACTTCACGAGGGATGCATCAATGTTGTCTTCTACTTTGTCTATGGACACATCAACGATTGCCCATTGTTCACCACTCAACTGTTTGCAGTATCTCACAAAATATACTTCTCTAGTTGGTACCATTGGAGTTAGCATTTGTAGCTCAGCAAACATCTATAACCAATACAAAATTAAGGTTAGAGTTTTACAATTTCATGTCCAAGGTAATGCTTTGTGCCTCCACAGTACTTCTCATTGGAAAACTGTTCAGTATCCACATCTTAGAACTTTCCTCCACCTATATATGTTTCTATTTCAATCTTCAACAAGCATTGTACATAAAGTTACTGCCTCAATCTATAAGTATAGTTGTTTATTTTTTTAATACTATATTTATAGTTGTTTAAAGTTAGTGTTTAATGACAAAAAAAAAGTGAATTCTTAAAGATCCATGAGAAAATGTAGCTGCAGGTGTTCGCAAGATAAAATTAATCTCAAATTTCAATTACTAAAAAATTAATTAAATACGATAACATGACACATATTCAAATGATTGATCGTTAGATATTATAGTCAACAAAAATCCATAGCACTGTAGTGTTCACTAAAAAATAAATGATTATATGTATTTGGACCAAAAATAATTTTCTTTAAATCCCAACTAATTAGATATTAAATATTTTTAAAACATCAATTATTTATATATATAAAAAAAAAGAATATATACAAAAAAAAAAGAACTACTCTCATATCCATATATATGCAAGAAAGTAAAAGGTTGAGTTGAACCTAAATCAACTATACTCAAAAGACTTATAAAATGAGAGATAACACCGCTTTATAGTTACTATTTCATGTCATATATATTATCATCTAATATAAAATTCTTTAATAAAGGGAAGATGAAAACAACTTGTATATATACTTTTTTTTTTGGTCGGCATAGCCATGGGGTAACATGACATGGAGAGATAGAGAGAATATTCCAGCTGAGATGAATTTGACAAGATATGGAGGAGAGGAAAGTGCCAAATCTTCTTACTAAATGACATTGGACTTTTTGTACATTATGTGTATTTCTCAATATTTATGTGAAATAAGTAGTAAAAGGCTGTGTTTAAAGGAGGGAAAAAGTTGACAAGCACTTTCACTTCCGAAAAGAAGATTAATGCATGGGTTAAGACTTAAGAAACCATAATTTCTACAATCAAAATCGTATGATTACATCACAATCAACTCAAACTTTTCTTTTTTAAACCAATCACATAGAATAAAGAAAATGCATCTAAAATTATTTTACATTAATAGTGTGACGCGACATATCGAATAATTATGATGCTATGACATGTAAAATTATTTTACACTACCTTTGAACTCCTAAACATATTATGCACATAATTATAATGACTAATTTCTTGAAACAAGGGAAATCTATTATAGAGATTGACATCTCTTACCATACACCCTCCGTCGTATTTTAAATGTTTTCATAGTACTAATATACTATTAAATACTTTTTTTCCATTAATATATTTTTATTTATAGTATTTTAATTCATCAAATTTATTAATTAATTATAATTAATAAAGATATTTGAGTATATAAAATTTATTTTATCATTAAAATCAACACAATACATTATTAGTATTAACTAACTAACTGTAACTAATAAAGATATCTCACACAATACATTGTTAGTATCAACTAAAAAATTTTCTCGTAATTAAACATTTTCAATATTAGAATAAAATTTTCAACTATAGAAAATAACTTAGGAGGTACCACCAATTTGTGTTGTTGTCATGTTTTGGACCACTTGATAAAATAAAATATCCGTACCAATAGATCCATGTATGAACTGTGCCTTTCGGATTGACAGCAAGAAATAAATTTTATTTAAGACATTAAAAGTTAAAACTACGGAATGAAAACGACTTTACCCTCCAACTCCAATTTACCATGACTACATAAGATTTTATCAAATCTTTTATTAATTTATTATTAGGCCCATGCATCAAATTAATATTAAATATATATACTTACCAATTGCACGGTACCATTGTTGTTAGAATTTTCTCCTTTGCATATAATGTCAACGGTTGCCGCCTTCGATATTAAACATGGAAACATTTCCTTCCATTGCTTCTGCAACAATATATAGCATAATAACTATCTTTTAACTACTACAAGGCAAAAGGAAATAATTTTTCTAGTTTATTTGTAATAAAAATTAGACTTTCAAATCAATTACAAATCATCTTTTGTGTAGCTTTTAAAGTAACTTTCATTAATTAAACTCAAACATTTTTAATAATATATGACGATTATAGTTGTTTCATGGTGTAAAAATAATGCATGGGTTAAATAAAATAGTGATTATGAACTATTTAAATAAAGAGTTTAATAGACATAATTTAGCTAATTGCGTAAAAGTCTTATAACGTGTCCAATAAAAAATTACTTTTTTTTCAAGTTACATTATCAAGTTTTAAATAATTTTTTAAAATATAGTATTTAGTTATAAAAGAAAAAGACCAATTTAAAAATTTATATAATGATATTGTTCTTTATTTATATGGTTAAAGAATGAATTATATATACATTAATTTAATTTGTCTCTAGAAAACATTAAAGTGTTTTGGCGGAAAATTAGTTTATAGTGAAAGTGCATAAAGCACTTAGTTATAAAAGAAAATGAATAATTTAAATAAAAAATATATAACCATATTATTCATATGCTTAAAGAACATAACTCAAAAGAACAAAAAAAAAACATAATTCAACATATGTGCATTAATTTGTGTCTTACAGCATCTAGAAAACATTGGACAATCCGAGGGAGATCTGAAAAAACAACTCCTGTATCTCTTGAAGCTTCAATGGATCTCTTTGGTCTTCCATTATCTGAATTTTCAATTGCAAACTCTTTCATATATTCATCATAATTAAGTATTTCACGACCAGTTTCTAAGCTACGTAGCCATAATGGTTCACCCTTTGTAGCCATCTTTATAAGCTCCTCCATTGCTTGGTTTACTACATCCATTATCCTTGACTCATCAAGACCAAAAGTTCCAGTATAAAAATCCAAACAACTTTTATTCTCTTGGTCATGGCTAGTAGAACATGAAGGGGACATTGTCCCTGATGCATATTTCCCTAAAGTTGCTCTCAGTTTCTCTACCTACACATGTGTGTAAATTTTCAATCTATAATTTATATTCTTAAAAAAAAAATCAATGTATAAGAAAAAAATAAAGGTTTAATTTCAATTTTGATAATTTATTTTTACTCCATCACGGAATTGATCCTTTTTTTAAAATTTAGTTTTTTTTAGTTATCACTCATATTTTTAGACCCAAATATTATAATGTGACAAATTTTTTTTATTGACGTGGAATAAAAAATGTATTGATCTATAATCAACCAAATGAATTTATAATAAACAAATTTTATGCCGCATCAAAATATTTTGTTTCAGATCTCCAACTTTGTAAAAAATTCTAAGTGAGAGGTTGGAAAGTTGGATTTTAAAAATAAGAACTTTGAGTGGAGTTGAAAATAAGAGAATTAATTTCTTAAACATTGAAAATAAGAGAATTAAAATTGGAATAAAATAAAATAAAATATAAAAATAAAATTAAGAATAGACATGGTAAAATAATAGTTGATCATCATGCTTATTGGCAAAATTATATATGAATTATATATTTTTCGGTCTCTAATTTTTTTAACTATTTTGTTAGTGTACTAAAAAAAAGTGGTGATGTAGTTAATTTGAGATAATTATAGAAATATTTAACCTCAGCTTTGAGTTTGGCATTTTCAATACGTAGTTGTTGTTCTTCAGTTGGCATAGCACCATCTCTATTTGTGGTTGGTACCCCACAGTTTGGACAACAAGCTTTGTTTATGCTCTCTCTTAGGCTCTTATTTTTCTCCCTTAGTTTCTCTATTTCTGTTTTCAACAAGGAATTTTCATGTCGCTCTTGTATTGCCTGCAAAATGCAACATATGTATGTAGTGCTCAATATATATATATATATATATATATATATATATATATATATAAAAAAAAATGAATTTTCTTTTGACAAAAAAAAAATTGAAATTGAGTTGATGAGTAATACCTTGATTTGGGTTCGACGATTTTGGAACCAAAATTTAACTTGCCTAGGAGCAAGGCCTAATTGCTTGCTAAGTTGTTGCCTCTGTTTTTCATCAGGATGTGGTGACTCTTTGAAAAGCCTACAATATTACATTCATAATTAATGTTAGTTTTTTTTTTTTTTTTTATTTAAATTATTTTTCACAACAAGCTTCAATTCATATATAAAGGGTGGTCCAACAAATAGTGTTTAACAATACAAACGCAAAGTACTTCTTTTCAATAGCTATACCATAATCTAATCAAGAGGTATGGTAAAAAAAATCAATACTTTGCAAAGGCAATAATACTTATTTATTTAAGATATCAAATAAACAAATAAAGCAAAAGCTTTCAATGTATTAAAGTTTTGGCTTTTTAATCATCATGCTTTTCTTTTTTATTTTAGATGAAAGAGTAAACTCCGTCATAATTAACTCATATAATAAGGTTTCAGGTTTAACGTAACAATATCAACGATTTATTAGTTGAGTTAAGATTTAAGAATATCAATAACTCAAATCATAGAACCCTTTTATAACTCAAATGATATCAATAACTTTAGTTTTGCACTTTATTTTTTTCTTAAAAAGAAAAACTTTAGTTTTGGGTAGAGATATCAATAACTTTTCTTATAAAGCTGGCATGCAAATCATATAGAGTATACTAGCTATAACTTTGAGAGATAAATTTTTTTCATTGATATCTTCAAATTAGTGGTCTATGTACTTATAAACTTACTCCTACTTAACATCTAACATGCAAACAGAAATTCATCACACAAAGTCATTCTTTTATTCGAATAAAAAATATAGCTATAATCATATTCATAGGCATCTCTCTCAAGGAAGGAAGACATACACATAGTAATAATGTTAGGATGGCAACAACTAAAATAAGAAAAAGGTGCAACAAAATCATAACATTGAATTCTGAATGGTCACACTCGCAGATGATTCAAATATTCAATGATAATCTCCCTATTCTCATACTATTATTTGCCTTTTAATAGTACTAATACACATTTGTTACAAAATTAACAATCATATTAATTATATGTATACATTTCTTTGACAATATATTACTATAGTACTATTATATTAAAAAATTATTATTATTTTATACTATTTAAATTGATAAATAGAATGAGACAAATTAAAATTATTTAAAGTAGCAACTTTTTTTTTAATAGACAAAAACTTTAAAAGTGACATCTCACATGTACTATGATCTGTATTATGAAGGAGGGTATTAATTGTAGTCCAAACAAAATATTCACACGCACTACTCAAATTAAAATATAAACAAAACAAAAATATTTGTACTAAGTCTAAACATGTGGATGAAGTATATATTTTTTTCATCCACAAAAATGTGGATGAAGTATATATATATATTTTTCTAATATTTCATTTATTTATAAAGATTATTAGATTATAATTTCATCGATAAAAAATGAATATAAAATAAATATATTAATTTAAAAAATGGAAGGTAGCATTGTATTGAAATATAAAAGAAAAAAAAATGATTTTATACTCACGCTTCCATGACTCTGATCTGCTCAGCAGTGTGCCTATGATATTTCTTCCTCTTCTTCTTCTTGTGTTTATTATTATTATTAATATCTCCATCATCATTACCTTCACCTTCATCATCTTCTCCTTCAAAATCATCTTCTGATCTCGATTTTGTTGGACCTGAATTCTCGCTGCTAATTATCTCCTCCACGCGCTCACCTCCCACGGTGCTCCCCTCTTCCCCTTCCTCCACCTCCATGTTACTTGTCGTCCCTTCACCCTCCGCCGCCACACCACCTTGCCGAAAAATCCCCGCCTACGACAAAAAAAATATTCATTAAGAAGTAATAAAATCAACATGTAAAGCAAATTGAAAAAAATGTCCCAAACCACTCTAAAATAATTTTAATATAATTAAGAGGTTTGATATTCAAATATCAAAAACTAACATGTGTTGTGTAGATAGTTGGTTTAGTGAACTAAGAGACATTTAATTAAGAATAAATAAATAAATTAATGTAACCGTTAATTTATTTATTATTATTATTTGTCGATATATAAAATAAAAAAAGTATTGAAGAAATGTGAAGAAGAAAAAAGTTAGTTAGTTATAGTTAGGATATGACTTACGAGGCTAAGAGAGAGAGCTGGAGAGGCAAGTGGATTATTTTCTGCACCCATTGACAACGTTGGTGTTGTTGATGAAAGAAGGGTGTGTTTTTTAAGGAGCATAAATAAATAAATAATGGTTTTGTTACATGGTGGGAGTGGCTATTTACTATCTAGGCAATGAAGAAATGAGGATAGAGACGTGGAAAAGAGGACTGCACAATTTAAGAATATAAAAACAAAAGTAAGGAACTCGCTTTCTTTATTTTATTTTATTCACATTAATTAATACTTATTATATTTTTATAGTATCTCCTGTCTTAAATATATGATTTTTTAATTTTTCAAGTACATTATATTTTTTTACTAATATTTTTATAATTATATTATATGTTGTAATTCAGTGCATAATTATATATATAAATGGAGTTAGTATTAAAATGTGAAGGGCGTGCTGGTAGGATTGATTGTTAGATGAGATGAAAGGAGAGTCAACACCCAACTAACATTTATCACTTCAATTTATGCTTCCAACGGTTTTTTACTTTCTCAGCTCGGCTCAGCTAACTTATCTGGCTACCTTCATGGCTCATTTCACCTTAACCTTCAAAACAAAACAAAGGAGTATGTATACAAGATAAATATACATTTTTTAATACACTTATTAAATTATGTTTTTTTTTTTTATTGTTACAAAAATTGTCTCTCTGAGCTATAGATTTTACTTTCCCCATAGTATCCGCTGCCAGTGGCCAGCATAACCTAACGGTCATTCTCACGTAAATTGACCATTGAATGACAAAAAGAGAATAAGAGAAAGAAAAATAAGAGAAAACTGTGTAAGCCGATTCAGCACTAGGCCCATAAGGAAAAGGACACTGTGAATCAAAGTCACACCTCTCGGGCTTGTCTGCAATTAGTATATCCATGTCTTATTTTTCAATTTTTTTGTCTTTTTTATATTATTTCGATTTTCATTATAAATTAACTATTGAGAAATATATTTAAATATAATTTTTTTTAAAAATATTTGTTTTTTTAAATAGAAAATACTAACAAGTGCGTATGTTAAATATCTAAAAGATACAAAGTATATTAAAAATGTGTTTTATTTTTTTAAGTTTAAAATTTGCTCTTTTCAATATAAATTTTGTACTTTTGTATTATTAACAAGTATTTTAAAGGTACTTATTTTAAGGGTACTTGTTAGCATGATGTTTTTCGTAAATCACAGTTGACGACGAGAGGAATAATGCGTAGTAGATATTATAGATGACAACACAATCCACATATGTGAGTACCTACTCGAACCTATTCCGACTATGATAGAAAAAATCCACTTTGAGTGAATTTCATATTAATTTTATTAAGTTTATTTTTTCTAAAGAAATGTCAATCTTCGTTAACTTTAAATGACTAAGTACCGACAGAAGTTTTTCGTTTGGCCTAGTAGAAAGTGTTGGACTTTTACATTGTGACGAAATCGTTGAGAGAAGTATTAATGTTTAATGTCCGACACACCTCAAATATAATTAACTCTAGTAAAAATAACTTATAAAATTAAATGATTAATATTTAGGGTTGTTATACATGTACACCCATAAAAATTATATACTCATTTAACACTTTATTTTATTTCCATTTTTATTTATTTATATCATATTACTTACATATTATATCTATTATATCACTTTTTATATCTCTTTATATCTTAAGATGTAAAAGACGTGTTTGAATACACACCCATAATTTCTCTAATATTTATTCATTTGTGTGGAAAGATACATCAATTGATATAATAAAAAAGCCCATACTTTTTACTATTATCACTATTATTAAAAAGGTAACATTTAAATAAAATTATTAATAAATTATCATTACTATTATTATTATCTTTAAGAAGCCCATACTTTGTCTTATGAAGAGATGACTCATGGGCCTACGGTATTTATTATTTATTGATACAAATGCCGCCACAGATCAACTCTATAATTAAAAGTTTTGGTGTCATGTGGGTTATGATTGAGTTTATCTGCAATTCCAACCATGGTATGCATAATGCTTTCCTTTTTTCCTGCAAATTTTTTCATTTCCTTATTATTATTTTTCGACAAAAATTTCCTTCGTTTTGGTAGTTGGGATTTTGGAATGGTAGATATATTAACTTGAAGCAATCACATGATTGGAGCACAAGCCTACTAATAGAGAATAGCATTAATTGATCTGAGGTTATATATTCTCACACCTCTTGTCGCTTTCTTGTAAAACATGTTTCTTTTTTCTATAGGCGTTTGTACATCGTTAATATTGGAGAATACAAACAATAAAGCTTATGCTTCATACAACTTAAGTAATAAAATGAAAAACAAAAGCATACAAATATAATTAGTTATAGACTAGCTAGCAACACATTGATTAGTTAGAAGTACGTGCTATCTAACAATGGAGCTTATAATTAAGTGTGTAACTTCCAACACGACACGTAATTGAGGGAAATTGACAAGCCATATATAAGACAACAAAATGATACACATCCACGTTGATGTTTTGCATTCTTTCAAATAAAGTTAGGATGTAAGATTCTGTATAGTCATTACTAAAATTCAAATTCCTTTCACCCAAAACTTTGACAGACAGATAGCTTGGCCTTGGAAGAGTAGATGAAAGAAATTAAGCCTCATGCATTAATATGGAAACTAAAATAAAAACCTATATAACTAACACCAAATAGTACTGTGTCACATGTGATGTGACTATATATATTATTTTAAATGAAATAATGGCATTGGCAAACTGCAATTTACTTCCCATCTGGAAAAAAGGACTCGTAATTTTTGACCCATATAACATTTCAAGTAATTTTTATATGTTTTAAGATTAAATAAGAAAATGATTATCTGGAAAATTTAATATTCAAAGCGAGTAACAGAAATTGATATATCAGAACATATATCATTTAGTGTAAGTCTTTTATTAGACAAACTTTAAGCCTTGAAATGAAAAGTGTTCATCTACAAACTACGTTAGTAACTGCATTTTGTACAAGATGCTTGGCTCTATAATCTGACAATGAAACAGATATTAGAGAAACAAATAATTGTACTAGTTGATAAAATGAGAGGTTGGACAGGAATAACAGAACATAATATGGATGAGTTAATTCCAAAAATCATATGCTGGAATGATAAAAAAAAATGCAATTTCAAAAGTTTTAGTATTTTTGGGGTATTTTAATAAATTGCTTTCTTTGGGAAGATTTTAATCATTTAGTATTTTTGGATCAACAACTAACAATGCATTGCTAATTGGCCACTAGTACTTGTACTTGAATTCATGAATCCTCTTTTTTGTTCTTCTGATAAACCAAATGACTTTCAATTCCATTAGTAAGAAGACACTACAAACCTCAAGAACAATTTCATTCCTTTTCAACCTCTTCCCTCTTTCTCCATCCTCCTACCACTCATTCGCCACCCAACAATCACTAACCACCGACTGTTACACTTCACTTCTCCAATCTTGTATCGCTTCAAAGGCGTTAAACCCAGGGAAACAGCTCCATGCCCGTATCTGCCATCTGGGTCTTCCTTACAATCAAAACTTGGCCACTAAACTCGTCCATCTTTACAGCGTTTCCAACTCTCTCTTAAATGCACATAACCTGTTCGACAAAATTCCCAAAGGAAACTTGTTTCTCTGGAATGTTTTGATTCGGGGTTATGCGTGGAATGGGCCCCACGATGCTGCCATTTCACTCTATCATGACATGCTTGACTATGAGATCAAGCCCGATAATTTCACTTTACCATTTGTTCTTAAGGCGTGTTCAGCACTTTCTGCAATTGGAGAGGGAAAGAGGATCCATGAGTATGTGATAAAAAATGGGTGGGAGAGGGATGTATTTGTTGGTGCAGCCCTTATTGACATGTATGCCAAGTGTGGTTGTGTGATCGATGCCCGATATGTGTTCGATAAAATTCTTGTGAGGGATGATGTGTTGTGGAACTCTATGCTTTCAGCTTATGCTCAAAATGGACACCCTGATGAATCACTTTCTCTGTGCCGTGAGATGGCTGCAATGGGTGTGAGACCTACCGAGGCAACTCTTGTGACTGTGATTTCTTCTTCAGCTGACATTGCCTATCTCCCAAATGGGAGGGAAATTCATGGATTTAGTTGGAGACATGGATTTCAATCCAATGACAAGGTCAAAACCGCTTTGATTGATATGTATGCAAAATGTGGTTCTGTGAAAGTTGCTCGTGCTTTGTTTGATCGGCTTTGGGAGAAAAGGGTCATTTCTTGGAATGCAATTATTACTGGTTATGCAATGCACGGTCTTGCTGTTGAAGCTTTAGACTTGTTTGAAGAAATGAGAAAGGAGGCTCGGCCGGATCTTATAACCTTTGTTGGTGTTCTTGCGGCTTGCAGCCGGGGGCGTTTGTTGGATGAAGGACGGGAGTTGTATAACTTGATGGTGAGGGATTATGGTATCAATCCTACAGTTCAACATTACACGTGCATGGTTGATCTCCTTGGTCACTGTGGTCAACTGGATGAGGCATATGATCTTATTCGACATATGAGTGTTAAGCCAGATTCTGGTGTATGGGGTGCTTTGCTGAATTCATGCAAAATCCATGGGAATGTGGAATTGGCTGAGTTAGCTTTAGAGAAACTAATTGCGCTTGAGCCCGATGATTCTGGAAATTATGTGATTTTGGCTAACATGTATGCTCAATCAGGCAACTGGGAAGGAGTTGAAAAATTGAGGCAGTTAATGATAGACAAAGGAATAAAGAAAAACATTGCTTGTAGCTGGATTGAAGTAAAGAACAAAGTCTATGCATTTCTTTCAGGAGATGTTTCACACCCAAATTCTAATGCAATATATGCAGAGCTGAAGAGATTAGAAGGACTAATGCATGAAGCTGGATATGCCCCAAATACAGGATCTGTTTTCCATGATGTGGAGGAAGATGAGAAGACAAATATGGTGTGCAGTCATAGTGAAAGACTAGCTATTGCATTTGGACTCATAAGTACATCGCCAGGAACCCGACTTTTGATAACAAAGAATATCCGAATTTGTGAGGACTGTCATGTTGCTATTAAGTTCATTTCAAAGATTACAGAGAGGGAGATTACTGTAAGAGACGTTAATCGCTATCATCATTTTAAACACGGCATGTGTTCATGTGGTGATCATTGGTGATGGGGATGCAATCCAGTTGGGAAAACCAGCCAACGCAACAGTCTCTTTATCAAAGTTTTGTCCAAAATGATTGAGTTCATTCATACATAAAAAGAGTTCATATTTAAACCATAATTCTCTATTTTTGTGAGCTAATGGAAAAGTGAAAACAATCGATTATGAAAGTATATTAAATTATTTTTGCTCCAAATGAAGGTTAAACTCACAGGACCAACCAGTGTTACATTGATGATCAGTAGGCCATTCTTACAAGAGAAATGCTAACTGGTGTAAAATTTTCAGTATATATCTAGCAATTGAATTACATATTATATCATTGAAATTAATGATTGTGTATTGTATCAACCTTTGTTCTTTATTTGAAAAACAAGAGTCCCATATACTTCTTGCATTCCATGCATGTTATTTAGTAGTACAATTTTGTACAGCTTTTCTACCACCATTCTAGAGTCTGGACTACTACTTTTTTTTTCAAATGAAGTTCATTTACTCATCAAAGGCATAATTTTGGTCTAAGAATTATAGTTCAAGAGGCAATTTTTTGTTTACCTTAAAAAAAGTGGCAATTTTTTCAAATAAGTCCGAATATGACTTTTTTGTTCACAGATCTATTGAGAGAGTATTTTTTGCACCCCCACCTTTTTAAAAATCCATACATATCATGTATCTAGAAGCATATTTTCGTACCCAAAAAAAAATTATGTTTTTGTCTTAAAGTATACTTTTGACATAAAAATTGTAATTTTTTTGAATGCATATTTACCAAGTAATTTTAGAGTGGAAAAAGAATCTTTCATCTGTTTAGTCTTTATAAACAATTTCTCTTGACATCAACATTATTATCAAACAACACCACATAATATAGTACAAATAACCGAGTGCTTTACATACATGATTATTAATTTTATTCTTAATTAATCAATACGTACACAAATTTTTTTGTCGAAAGAGATGAATCTCTTAAATAAATAAATGTCGGGTCTTAAAAAATTTTACTCACTAATTTTGATTTTGATTGTGATACCTTGGACAACCAAAATCTTATGCTAGAGCTACTCACCAAAACTATTATTATTTACTATTAAAATTAAAAATAAAAAAGACAAAGAAAAAGAAATCAAAACGACAGCGTTGCACTCGTCACCAAAGTGTGAGGAAGAAAACAATTAGAACAGCGTTGTAGGAACAAAGATCCACCATCTCTCGCATAGTAATAGTTTTTGCAGAGCTCATCAAATCGAACCTCCATTCCCGCTTTTCCCAAATACGCCACTCTCTTTTCCTCACATAAACCGCACACGTAACCCTAAAATCATCATATTATTATTGTATTTTACACGATTTTCACCGATAATCTTCCTTTTTTTTTTCAATGATTCATTTATAGGTGAAAGTTTTTAAATTAAGTTGAAGCTCAACCATTTGAATAACCATGATCTGATTCTTCGATCCTACGCATTCGTTAAGGTGAGCGTATTTCACTATGGATCTTATCCTTTTCTCAATTCAATTCATTCCCTCTTCATTGATCTCTTACTTTACAGCATTATTATCATGTTTCAGATTTACCTCGCAATTAATGTATTCTTTATGTGCATTAAATCAATTCGATCAAATTTGTCTAATTGATGATTTTTTCTAGGATCTGAAATTTGAATAGAGTAAGGATTCAGAGAATTGGTAGTGTGCATTATAGTTTTGAGTTTATTTTGGTGTATAGGTTTTGAGATGGCATGGTTTAATGCGAAAAATGCATGGGGGAACTTCCCTGATTTGGCGGGAGCCGTGAATAAGCTTCAGGAGAGTGTGAAGAGTATTGAGAAGAATTTTGATACTGCTCTTGGATTCGAAGAAAAAGGAGAATCTAGTAATGAAGGTAATTTCTATTTAAGATTTTATTGCTTATCTTTGTCTTCTGATTGGATTTCCGTATCGAGTGTGAAATCTATGATTGAGGTAGCTGCAAAGTCAATTAACTGATTTAGATAGGAATTTTTAATTGTTGGATTTGATGTCTGTTCTTAATGTGGGGAGTTATCAGTTTTTACACTGATTAGAGTTGTGTCCTTTGTTTTTGTGTTCCAGCTTCAGGATCATGGCCTATACCTACTGATGGGAAAGCACTATTTAATCCTGTCTTGGCCCTTATAGGGAACAAAAGTGAGGAAGATAGTGAAGAAACGTCTGAAAACGTTGAATCTTCTCAGCAAGAATTTGAATCTGAGAGGTCAGTGGAAAAACCTGAGTCTCTGGATCATATTCCTGTGGGTGAGGGAAAAGAAGTCTCTGAAGCTGATAAAACAGACAACGTGGAAGCTGAAGAAACCACCGTTCAAGAAGAAAATAAAGTGCACGAGGGCGAAGAAGAGGCTGACCATGCAGAGTCAGTGGATAGAACAACTGCACAGGATTTGGACCATGGAAAGGATGACCACCAATTACCGGAGATGCCTGTTGAATTGCCTGAATCCCCCGTTCAGAAGTCTGAGAATTCGGATTCCATTAGCCATCCTCAAGAGAAAGAGATTGCTGAAGTGGGAAGCTTGGAAAGTCCAATGATGATGCAACCCATGTTTTCTAATCTTGGAGATGATGTAGTTGAGGGTAGTATTAGTGAGCTCGGTGAGTCTCATGGTACTAGTGATGTGCATGACACTAATGAAATCGAGACAAAAGAAGAGAGTAAAGAAGAAGAGAGGGTACAAGCAGTGGAAAATGTAGAGATAATTTCTTCTGTACAGCCTGAGGCATCAGACAATACTGAGAAAAGAGATGATACAGACACTTCTGTTCTACATTCTGTGGCTTCTGAAGAAACCAACAGCACCGACCAATCATATAATGAACAACCATCCAGTGCTACTCCAAATGAATCTTCTGAGGTGGTATCTGATTTGGTTTCGCATGACAATGAAACAACTGTTAAAGAAAATGAAAGGGACCATCTTGCAAATAATGTTGAAACTGACATAAAAGAGCAGCATTTGAGTTCAGTAAAAAATATGTATGACTCAAATTCCATAGTTGAGCTGGAGAGGGTGAAGAGGGAGATGAAAATGATGGAGGCAGCATTACAAGGTGCTGCTAGACAAGCACAGGTATTTCACTTTCTGTACATAATCCTAAAGAAATAAAAGCTTTTGTGTGCACATTCATTTTTGTTGTAAGTGTCCAGATGGAAAGAATATTGTTCAGTGCCCAGACTGGAAGACAATGTAGGGCTCGGATCTTGTTATTTTTTTAGCATGAAAACTATGTTCACATGGCCTTTAGGTAGCTATCGTTAAGAAGATTTGTTCTGCTGTTGGACTTTTCTTCTTTGTTAAGGTTTCTTATTCACTTTGTCATAAATATATTTTCTTGCTCAGTTCATTTTTAATTTTTATGTTGCAAGTGCCCATATGACAAGTCAATTTAGGGTTCATATCTTGTTACAGTTTGAGCGTGAAAACTATGGCAAATGGTCACATGGTCTGTTTGGACTCCTGGGATATTTACCTAGGATGAGCCCATTATAAAAAATGACACCAAAGGGGCCCACCATATGGAAGGTGTACTCGATGAATGGGAAGGGTAGGGCCAGGTGAGAGGGGTGCGAGTTAGTTAGTGATTTGTCAACAGATTCCATGTGATTCTGTTATTTAGGAGAGGGAGAATAGGGGTGAGGTTATTCTTGCATTTGTGGATAATTCTATTAGGAGAGAATATCTCTCTGGTAGAAGTCTCTGACTCTGGTTTACCAGTTTCTGCTTGTAGAGCTTATGAGCTCGACTACTATTTCATAAATAAATACAGTTTCATTACCTTGAATGTGCTAGTTCTATCATGGTCTCTTGGTAGGCTTCTTGTACAGTAAACTAAGATCATGAAGATTTCCTTGTGGTGTTAAAATAGTCAAGTTTCTAATTCACTTTATTTTAATTTGTTTTCTTGCTCCTTTGTACCTCTTTTCTTCATCTATAACCAGCTTATATATTCTGTGTCCCAATCATTAATGGTGAAAAATCATTTGATTTGATTTTTTAAATTGATGTTTCTATATGTTCAAGTAGCTGTGTCTTGTGTAATTATGCTCCCATCTGTATCTCCTATGTACAATTTTTGCAGCCATGAGAGTGTTTTGTATCGTATTGCAATTTTTTAATCTTGGTTTTCTTTGCAGGCTAAAGCTGATGAGATAGCAAAATTTATGAATGAGAATGAACAATTGAAAGCTTTGGTTGAAGATTTAAAGGTATATATTTTTTTCGATACATTGTTGTTAGGATCATATTTTGCTTTTATACTCAGTTTTTTGATACAATCAATTGACATCAAAATAAAGAGAAGAAATAATTTCCTTTATTGAACGCTGATAGCTCTCTACTCCAATATGGGCAGAGAAAACGAATTACACAGCTTCTGATTCTTCTTCAACGACACAATTGCCTCCCTCTGTTTCCCTCTACTCCTTCTGATATACATTCTGTTATTTGTCATTCAAATACATTTATTTATTATGCTATTCAATTATAACCTCCCCCCTCCTCTGGCTGACTCCTCTTCATCGTAAAATACACTCTTAAGTTTTAACTATATGCTGTGTATTTATTCTCCCATATAGAAGTTTCACCTTGTCCTTTTAACCATGTCTCTGAACAACTTCCTCTTTAGTTATTCTTTCTTCCTTTTCTTTGTCATCATCCACGATGACCATCACTGTAAGATCATCTCCAATTGGAGAAAAATAAGCAACCCATTTTGAGTTGCATAACAACTTTAAAGTGGCTAATTCATCCACATTTTGCTCCAATGGAAATAAATAAGGAACCCTTAAGCAACTCACATTTGTCCATACTTTTTTGTTCATTTTTATTAGGAATATACAGCATAACTGCTGTCTTGTACTGAGAGTCGGGCTTTGGCCCAATACTCTATATTCCCTCTGGTAGAAGTCTATTAGATTCAGTTAGCGACAGCTGACATTTCAGTTAGGAGTTAGTTACATCTAGCTACACTATAAATATAGCATTGTACTCTCTTTCACATTAAGATGAGATACACAAGAATATTTCAGATTACACTCTCTAGAATTCTCTCTTTCTAACAATTTTAAATGAGATTGAAACATAAAAAAAAATGTTTTTTAAAAGGGTTAAATGAGTTTTTAGTCCCTATAAAATCTCACTATTTTGTTTTTAGTCCTTATAAAAAATTTCATCAACTTTTAGTTCTTTAAAATTTTTCGTTTTTATTTTTGGTCCCTGATTTTGTACCAAGTATTGTGTACCTTTCGAATTTTTGAATGATTTTTTGCAGTAATACTTGGGACATTATAAGAAATTTTCCTACAAAAATTTAGAATTTTTTAATAAGTGATAAATTAAATATGAATTTTTAAGTGCTTAAAAATTCATATTTAATTTATCATTTGTTAAAAAATTCTAATCTTTTGTAAGGAAGTTGTTAAATATGTATAAAAAAATTCGAATGATATACAATAGTTGATTTAAAATCAAGGACAGAAAATAAAAAAGAAAATTTTTAAAGGACTAAAAGTTGATGAAAGTTTTTATAAGGACTAAAAACAAAATAGTAAGATTTTATACGGACTAAAAACTTATTTAACCCTTTTAATAATAAGAATTATTCTCTATTCAATGCTTAAATAAGGTGCATTGCTTAATTTTATTCAACCATCTATCCATGCAATCAAACTTCAATGCAGAAAAAAATAAGCAAAGTTGCTTATGATTAAGCAACCAACTAAGCAATTACCACTAAAGTTGCTGTAAAATGTTTATTTTTGCAAAGGTGTCGAATTCTCATCAGTATCACAGTGAAAAAGGCGACCCTTTTCTTCTTTTCCCTTGGTATTTAGCCTCGGATAGTTGCTTAAGTAACTTCTCTTTCTGTCATCTCCTATCTCCTTTGTCCTTGCCTGCACTGTCAGTTTGCACCCCTACTCCATACTGTATTGGAGGCAGTACTTTTCCTTGCCTTTGTAGTATTGGAAGCTAAGCA
The DNA here is from genome assembly GCA_037974735.1 of Cicer chorassanicum. NCBI lineage: Eukaryota > Viridiplantae > Streptophyta > Magnoliopsida > Fabales > Fabaceae > Cicer > Cicer chorassanicum. Next base: position 51,389,577 of record JBBPBP010000002.1, on the reverse strand, counting down.
CAGGTCTTTTCCAGAGCATTATGGAATCAACTTATGGATTATATTTGCAAACTAACACGAGATATTAGCCACTGTTTAGCAAAGTATGAGCTGGAGAATGTTTATGTGTCGATGCTATATGATGTATTGCAGTAGGCAGTTTTTTAAATAAACTATAAATTTTAGGGTTTTATTTGGTTTATCTTCTTGATTCAGCATATGTCTAGATAAGACATTTATTGAAGATGACTTTTCTTTACGTATTGTTTAGATATTGTCCTTGTGGCCTTATTGACTATTTTTTTTGAATCTTTTTCTTGTCTACTATGTATTAGTTTTCCTTTGTACGTCTTTATTTGAAAATCCGTTAGTGTTTCTATAAACTAATTAACATGTTCTATTTCTCATCTTGTGATGTGTCTCATACCCCACTTTCTTCAAAATATTTCTATTTAATCATTGATAATTGTGGAGCAGAGAAAATCCAATGAAGCTGAAGTTGAGTCTTTGCGAGAGGAATACCATCAGAGGGTTTCAATTCTTGAGAGAAAGGTATCTTTTGTCACAAGTCTTATGTTTCTTGTTCTTAACTAACATAGTTTCCAAATTATGTAACTCAAAATGATTTGTTCAAAAGTTGTGTATAGCATTTTTAATCTATACATTGAAGTAATGATTGAAACTTTTGCCATATAGAATGGCACATATGACATAAGTACTATTAGACAAAAAAAAAGTTACAGCGGTGAAAGCACAGTGAATGTATTGTAATTTCAATTCTAGAGATCATGAGCATCTTAAACATTGTAGGTTGGTTTAGAAATTCATCTTGGATTTTGAAGAATGTGATTGATCAAAGAGAATTCTTGGATATTATGTATTTGTTTCTAGGTAGTTAATCCCAGCGTTTCCCGGCGAGATCCCGCTGTCCCGGTGCGGTACAGTGCCTAACCGCAACAGCGTGTCCGCGACAGCGTGAAACAAGATCCCGACGAGATCTGGACGAGATCCCGCTATCCTTAATCCCAATGTTTTCCAGCGAGATCCCACTATTATTTCTTCCTTCTTTGTTTTATTGTTTCTACTTTCACCTAAGAAGAAGAAGTAGAATATGCTATTGAAGATGATGCTTATCTTTGATTGCTATGCTAGAACATGCATTTGAGTTTTAATATTTAGTTATTTTATTACTGTGTTAAAGACTTCAATATGCATCATCTTTATTTCCATGACTTTTGTTGGTATTTCGATGTATGTTTTGAGGTAAGACTTGTAGATTCTTATTACTAATTATGAATGTTTTAGAATTTGAGTCATTTGTTAATTTTGCATTAAATATAGGTTTATATAATATTATTAGTGTAATTTGTTCAAAAAAATAGCAATTATCCCGCCTATCCCAGAACGCGCTATCCCGCTATCCCACTTTTGGGGTTGGCCGCGACGCACCGCTATCTGGGATTAACTACCTAGATTTGTTTTAAGTGCATACTTTTATTTTGAGCTAAACCTGTTATTGGACTCCATGCATTTTGTGTTTAATTGCAGGTTTATGCTCTCACCAAGGAAAGGGATACGCTTCGCCGAGAGCAGAATAAAAAAAGTGATGCAGCTGCTCTGTTGAAGGAAAAGGATGAAATAATTACTCAAGTTATGGCAGAAGGTAACAGTCTGAAATCAAACCTAAATCTATCCCAACTTTAGTGGATGCAAAACTTTTTTGTTTTGTTAATAGTGTCTTTTCAGGGTTGATTATATGTATGTTTCTTTTAGATATATATCAGCAAAGTCTGAAAGGACAGAAACCGTATCACTAAATAGTTCCGTTGGATACTTCTTTTGACAAATACAGTGTACTAAAGGTGAACATTCATAGTTATCAAAGTAATAAATGCTTCATCAAAACCTTCGCTCAGACTATTCTCCTCCTACTTTTTAAAATATCAAGTGTTGTCGTCCAGTAACTTTGCTTGGCCTAGAAAATATTTGGTTAGAGCACCCCCCTGGAATTGCACTTGGTGTGTTGATGAGAGTGTGGGATCTATTCAATGCCATGGGTTTATATATTGTCTCAAAAACATAATTGTGCGGCTTCTGGTTTTGGTGGGAATTCAGATGTGGATGCTTCTTGGGTTTTGACAGATTCCGTTGAAGGTGGTTCCATTAATGCCTAGTTTGACATAAGCTTGGTTCCTCATAGCTTGTTTATTAGTATCTTATAATACATGTTAATCGTAAGTCAATTCGAAACAAAACTGAATCCAATTGATGTGAGCCACTGTATATCTAACTGAATCTCAACATGAATTTCAATTCATTATGATGAATCCCAATGAATCACACACAGCTTGCCCTTGAACTTTTGTCAAGAAAATCACTTTTTTCTTGTCAACTTTGGGTAGTCAACACCTTTTCTTTTGTCAGGTTGATTTTTGACTTGAATCTTGAATTATTTTGAGGTTCATATGCATGGCTTTTTTGTTGTTGTCTATGTCCCTTGTTTTTACTTAAAGATGTCATATTTTTATTGATAATGTACGTAACAATTCATAATAAGATTCAATTCATGATTTGAAAAATAGGTCTTCCTTTTGTAACAGCCCGACCCTTACCGTTATAGGCACTGTTAATCACGACCTTCTCGCCCCCCCTTTCCTCTCAATAGGAAATAGCAAGTTTTTGCCTTCCGTGGGAATCGAACCTGGTATCTGGGGGATAAGTACCGCCGTCCATTCATTCCCACTACCAATTGAGCAAACTCGCTATTTCCTATGGAAAGGAGGAGGAGGGGGGGGGGGTTGTGAAGGTCGTGATTAACAGTGCCGATAACGGTAAGGGTCGGGCTGTTACACCTTTGCTAACCATGCTTCATAGCCCAAACAATATTGTCAACGTTGTAACTAGATGCATCATGCATACTAATTTTGCCTTTCAAGTTTTTATGGGCAAGGATGTTAAAAATGTATATGAATTGGAAAGTGAAACCTGGCTTGATGGACACTACAGCTTGGGATCTAAGACTAAGATTATAGATGCAAAAGTTCATCGATTATACTTTCAAATTAATTCTTTGAGAGGTTTTAGTGTTTGGCATGGTGGAAAGGATTGGATAATGTCAACAGGAGAGACAAAGAGCACTGAACTAAGGAAGGGTGATGCCTAGTTTTAAAGTTTGTATGTGAACTGTCAGTCTGTCACTGTTCTCTGCTCTGCTTGGAAAATGAATAATCTCATCTGAAGGGTTTTTCTGTTATATCAAAAACTTTCTCCGTTGAAACTTGCCAACACGTACTTATAAGAAATTATAGAAGCCCTTTTACATATTAATTTTTCTCTCATCTCAGGTGAAGAGCTTTCCAAAAAGCAGGCTGCTCAAGAATCTACAATAAGGAAACTTAGGGCTCAGGTATGCAGAGAATTTATTGTATTTTCCTACAATCTTAAATTCTTTTCTATGCGTATATAATAAACCTTATATTTACCTTTTTTCATGAAAGCTAGATTAGAGATCTTGAGGAGGAGAAAAAAGGTTTGACTACTAAACTTCAGGTAACTGAATGCCGAGAGAATTATTTTAAGTACTTTTTGCTTGCAACTTTTTTGAAGTTACTATTCTGTTGCATAAGATTTTCTTCATGATATAGTTTTATTTTAAAAACCCCATCTCACTGATTGCAAATATTTATATGTCATAGTTCTTTTTTAATTTATGATTTACTCTTGTGTGCTACTGTGGATCATCTATTTCATTAGAAAGTATCAAATTCCTTTTTAAAGCAGAAGGTGTTGACAATCCTAATATTTATATGTATTTATAATTTAAGCTGCTGTTTGGTTAATGTCATGCAATCCAGGTAGAGGAGAATAAGGTAGAAAGTATCAAGAGAGACAAAACAGCTACAGAGAAGGTGTTGCAAGAAACAATAGAAAAACATCAAAATGAACTTGCAGCACAGAAAGAGTATTACACTAATGCTTTGGCTGCTGCTAAGGAGGCTGAAGCATTAGCAGAGGCTCGAGCAAACAATGAAGCAAGAACTGAGCTAGAGAGTCGTCTAAGAGAAGCCGAGGAACGTGAATCTATGCTAGTCCAGACACTTGAAGAGTTGAGACAAACTCTAAGTCGAAAGGAGCAGCAGGTTTTTATTGTGTTTGATGTCTCTGTCTTTCTTTTTACTATTGACTTTCTCAGGATATTGCTTATAATTCAGCTGTTCCCTTCATCTCTATTCAGGCTGTTTTCAAAGAAGACATGTTTCACAGAGACATTGAGGATCTTCAAAAACGTTATCAGGTTTGCTCCTCTGCCCTCTGCATGTATTTCAATTATTTGACTTTTGGAGGATGATGCTTTTGCTTGTTTGTGCTTTTGGTAATTTTCTAATTTGACTTGCTTTCCCTAGGCAAGTGAAAGACGGTGTGAAGAACTGATTACACAAGTTCCAGAATCCACAAGGCCTCTTTTAAGGCAAATTGAAGCCATGCAGGTAATAAACATATGTCCGATAATTGCTTTTCCTTCTGTTTTTTGTTCTGCTGCGTGGGATCTGTTCTAGACTAGAATTCACCTGATAACAGGAAACAAATGCCAGAAGAGCTGAAGCTTGGGCTGCAGTTGAAAGATCTCTCAATTCTCGACTTCAGGTTTCTAGAATACTTTTTTATTTTCATTTTAAAAATCTTTCCTACTGGATACTATTGTGTTTCTATATCTTTTTCAATGGACTTTACAGGAAGCTGAGGATAAAGCTGCAACTGCCGAGGAAAGAGAGCGATCTGTGAATGACCGCTTATCTCAAACCTTGTCTCGAATTAATGTTCTTGAGGCCCAGGTTCTGCAATTTCTTGAATTTCATGTCTTTAATGGCGGTTTTGTGTATGTGTGACTAACTTCAATAATGAATTGCAGATTTCATGTCTTAGGGCAGAACAGACTCAATTAAGTAAGACCCTTGAAAAGGAGAGACAAAGAGCAGCTGAAAGTAGGCAGGAATATCTTGCTGCAAAGGAGGAAGCTGACACTCAAGAAGGTCGTGCGAGACAGCTTGAGGAAGAGATTAGAGACGTAAGACAGAAACACAAGCAAGAGTTGCATGAGGCATTGATGCACAGGGAGCTTCTTCAGCAGGTAAAGTTTCTGCTTCTGGCTTCAAACTTGCATCATTAAGTGATATCGATGATATATGAAACTCTCAGTTTCTTCTTGCATTAAATTGCTCTTATCTTTCAATTATTACATTACTTCGGTCATTGAATGAACCAGCTAAAGAAATATATTTGGTTTCATGCTGCATGGTTTTTTCCGAAAAATTTAACAAAAAAAGTCAACTTGCTTTTTTCAAGTACCTTTCAAGACATGATGTGGGTGCTTGGGATAGAACATATGTTAGTGACCTGATGTAGAATATTTGAGAAAGCTATGGAATTGAAACCATGTATGAAAATGAAAACAAAAAATTGATGGGATATGGTATTTCTGGTAACAATGTTAAATTCCATCCATCTTATTAGGACCATGGGGACTATTGTTTTTCAAGTTCCTGAATCAAGCACTTCGTTTTTTTTCCAGGAAATAGAAAAAGAAAAGGCTGCTCGATCAGATCTGGAGAGGACCGTTCGTGTTCATTCTGTGCCATCATCAGATCAAACTCCCACAACAAAGCATAGTTCTGCTTTTGAGAATGGTATGATGCTTTGCTTCTTTTTACATCACTTGGCTCGGTTGTCTTGTCTGTGATATTTTTGATAATATACTTTATGATGTAGGGAATCTGTCCCGTAAAATCTCTAGTGCAAGCTCCCTTGGAAGTATGGAAGAAAGCTATTTTCTTCAAGCATCACTGGATTCATCTGACAGTTTTTCTGAACGGAGAAACCCAGGAGAACTAAGCATGAGTCCTTACTATATGAAGAGTATGACACCCAGTTCTTTTGAGGCTGCACTTCGTCAGAAGGAGGGTGAACTTGCTTCATATATGTCACGCTTGGTATGATTTGTTGCCTTCATTTTCTGGCATCATACCTTCCAGTTCATAGCTCTATTGCTTCATGTCACTGAGAACTTATCATAATGTATAAGTAATGGAATTTGTATCAAACTATTAGATCATACGATGTTGATCTTAATGTCATTTTTATTTTTGGGGTACATTGATGACATTTTCAAATTATAAAAATTCCAGGCATCACTGGAATCTATTCGTGATTCTCTTGCTGAAGAGTTGGTCAAAATGACAGCACAGGTAAATTCAGCTTCCTATTGAATTTTTTATTACCTTCTGGTACATTTCCTTTTTAACCACGATTTGCATATCCACAATACAGTGTGAAAAGTTGCGTGGAGAGGCTGCTGTGCTCCCTGGCTTAAGATCAGAGCTAGAAGCACTGAGGAGGAGGCACTCTGCTGCTTTGGAGTTGATGGGTGAACGTGATGAAGAGGTAATTTTTACTTCACCAAATTTTGCTTTTCTAAATATGATATCTTAGGGGGTGTTTGTTTTGAGGTATAGAATTGGATATCTGGGAGTGTTCTTAGGAATCCTATTACCAGGGATATTATTCCCACGGCTGCATTCGGTAAGTGTTTGATAATATATTCTCAGGATTTTTGTTTAAAATTTATTTAGTTTGATATTATAAAATTTTAAAATAGAGGTAAGTGGATAGTTATTGTTAGTTGTGTTCTATTTCTATGGGAATAAAAAATTTCCACTTTCTAACTTGGCAATATAAACTTAAGAATTCATGTAAATTTTATTCTTGGAAATAAACAATATTCGAGTATGAATTTTATTCATAAGCTTGTACATTTGAATGTTATATTTCCAACCTAATTTCCTAGGAATGTTTATGGTAACCTTGAAACAAACACACTCTTAGGGATAATTTGGTGTGCAATCATCAGATATAAGTTTGGACGGTTCTTCCTGCAAATTATTTGTAAGGAAATTCATTGCACTCCTATAAATCTATTGAGGAACTCTCTCACTCTTGTTTACCTTATAAATTTTCTCGTCTTTGAAATACTTAAAGAACCCAGGCATCGCAAACAGGATTCCTCTCCTCCTTCCTGACATTCTGAGAAAATATAACAACTTTGGGTTTAGTTAATTAGTTATGCAAAGCCTGCGACTCTCAAATATTGTCACTATCCTATTTCCTTTTATTTAAAATAGTAATAGAAAGTTATCTGCTTTCTATCTAAACAAAGTTGAATGTGTTTAGCTGGAGGAACTTCGTGCGGATATCGTTGATTTAAAGGAAATGTACAGAGAACAAGTCAACTTACTTGTCAATAAGGTACTTTAAGCAAGATCTTGTACTACTTAGAATATCTTTATATCCCTTCTTTTCAGAATGCGTAGTATTTTCTTTTATCTAACCATGCTATATATTTTCTACAGATCCAGAGAATGAGTTCATCAATGGGTAACACCTAATATGGCCGAAGAAGGGGCTTGGGAACGGAAAGGTTAGTAGCGTCTAGCAACCATTTTGTGATGACCATGTCTGTTAGCTGTGTATGATGTCAATTTGCACAGTAACAGTACATGGGAGATTCGTGGCTTTAGTCTCTAGAGAATGACTCCTTTCAGGTCTTCAAGGAGGATTTATACTTTGTTTGTCTGAGCAACATATATTGATTGTCTCCATTGCTAAATATGATTTGTATTATGACTTGGGGAAAATGTTGTATAGTCCATGAGAATCTTCTTACTGAGATATAGGGATTCTTTCGAGTGTGTGATGATACAAATAAACAAAATATATATTTCCTTTGAACCTGTGACCATGTTAAGTTATTTTTTTTATTTTTTCCTAGGACCCCTTTTTCCATGCAAATTCGTTGGTGTATTAACTTAAAAAAGATGACAATTAATAAATATTTTATTTCTTTGTAAATTCCAATATGTAACTAATTTTTCATACTCTAGAAATTCTATTTATAATAGTGCCGGAGTGAGTATCTTGAAGATTTTATCCTTGGTGAGGTTGTTATGATTAAATGCTTCAGTAAACAAAGTTTCCAACTATGCTACTCAACATCCCAATGACTTGAAAGGCCCGTTGACTTTCAATTCAATAAAAGGATTGAAACTGGTGCGCCTCAATTCGCCAGATAAGGACATACAAGATATATTCGCCAGATAAGGAATGGTCAAACAATTTGGTCACTAAATTTAATGAAATTCCAAAATAATAATTTTCAAAATTTAAAGTATATGGTCATATTAATATAATGAACAATATGATAGAGAGAATATAGAAGGCAAATTAGGTAGTTTCAGAAACAATGCAAAAAATGTTTTCATATTTTCAAAATCTCAACAAAATGCAAGATCCATTTTCAAAAATTGTCCAAAAAGGTGAAGCGGAAAATATTAAATGTATATTCTATGATGTTTAATAGTTGAAGTAAAAATAAAATTGTAAAAATAAAATTAGGAAATATGGATCGTAAACGGGTTCTTACTTTCAAAGATATTTTAGAATTTTTAAATATTTTCCAATTCCAACAATTTGAATCGAGGACAAAACTAAGTAGCTAAAATGTCAGAATGCTGCATGTGCCGAACTTTGGTGTCAACCATTCCGGCGGATATTAGCTGTGTTAAATTTCAATTTCATATTTTTTTTATTTTATTTTCAAATTTCATCCACGACATTCAAAGTTCGGTGTTTTAATTTTATTATGCGCACATGCATAGTCAATCATAAATAATTATAATATCAACAATTAATTTACTCACTTTAAAGAAACTATATTCCTCACAGCTATACAAAATAAGAATAAGATTTTCTAAAACATTGACATAAGAACTAAAATTAAATATACATTTTCCCTTTCTTTTGAATTTATTTGAATTATATACGAAGCTTCTTGTCATTGACTTGTATAAAACTTAAATGGCCCAATGGCTTTTCAAATTCCAACATGCAATTTAAAATATTATAAGAAGTTAGACTGGAATTTCATTTATATGATCATTACTTGACCAACAAGCTTATTCTGCTCTTTGTTCAGTTTTTGAGTTCTATCATTGTTAGATATTTTCTTCACAAAAAAAAAGGAGATGGAGACCACTGAGGAGCAGAAGATTCAACAACAAGAATTCGTTGGCGCAAATTCGATTCAGCAGGTAGGAAATCCATGGAGTACTGGACTATTTGATTGCCATGAGAACCAGACAAATGGTAATATCTACTCTACTTTAATTCCTTTCAACTAGTTAAAAAAAGATATTGATGAAATTTGAAACACTTCTATTATGGCTTATGTGATTAAATATACTTTACCTTGTTTTATGGCTTGCAGCTATTATGACAGCATTTTTGCCTTGTGTAACATTTGGACAAATAGCAGAAGTATTGGATGGTGGAGAATTGAGTAAGTATCTCTAACCTTTAATTCATCATGTTTTTGTTTCTTATAACAACTATTTTCTTCTACTAGATACAACTCCATGTAATTAATTATGCAAGTTTAAGATAGTGGTGTATAATTAATTATTTTTAGTAGAACCTAGAAATATTTTTTAAAGAATATTGAGTTTGATGTTTGTTGTTTGAATAAAATGAGCATACTTTATCAATTGTTAATTTTTTTAAAATGATATAAGGTTGTCCTTTGGGAAGCTTTATTTACCTGCTAATGATGCCTGCTTTGTGCACTCAATGGATTATGGGGTCAAAGTACAGAAAAAAGTTAAGGAAAAGGTATGATTTGGTGGATGCTCCATATACAGATGTGATTTCTCACATCTTTTGTCCATGTTGTTCCCTATGTCAAGAGTTCAGAGAGCTCAAAATTAGAGGACTTGACCCTGCTCTTGGTAATTCACCTCCTCCTTATATTATTTATTTACCTTTTCATTTTTACATTCTCTTTAAATATGTTTTTAGTCTATATAAAATTATGATTTTTTAAATTTAGTTCCAACAAAAGATTTATTTTATTTTAGTCCCTATTTTTACTAATTTTTACAAAAAATAAATCAAGAAGTGTTAGTTCAGTGGTAAGAGTTTAACATTGTAAATCTCAAGAAATAGTTTAAATTATCTGTGGAACAATTGTAAAATGATTATTAGTGTCGATTTAATAATAATTTTTTCATTCTTCCAAATTTTTAAAAAAATGCTTTTTGTCTCTTCCAAGTTAAAAAAAAAATGCTTTTTGTCTCTGCATTTAGTCCCTATAATAGCAAAATAAGGACTAAAATTATACAAAATTTATACAAGAACTCTAATTGAAAAATTGTAAATTTTATAGGAAGTAAAATCATATTTAACCAAATTATATTCATAAAGTGATTGAAAGTTGACAGACAACTATAACAAAAAAATTGACAGCATGAAGTGGATTATTCTTTTATCTGTCTGCAGGGTGGAATGGTATTCTTGCAGAACAACGATCAAAACAGGCAAGTAATCAAACATTGAAGAATCCTCCCTCAGACCAATTCATGTCCAAGTGACTACAATAGCTGTCAAAATCATGATAATTATATTTCTTTTTATTGATTTTTGTGTGTTGATGTTTGATGCTTGTAACTGAATTATAAGAAAATAAAGCCAAAATTTGGCAATTTCACGGTTTTGTCTCATTCGAGTAAGGTTCAACTACATCAAGAGCATATCTTATCCTTATCGCCCTTATACTATATATCAGCAAATTTGTATCTTCATACATAAATTTAGTATACATAATAACCAAATACTTCATTTATATAACCTATTCATATACTACAAACTAATACCACTCTTCAAATCAAATGGGAAAAAGAAATATGGCTATCCAATTTGAGTGTGAATCATGATCATTTCCTATTAAGGATTTTCACTCTATAATCCAACACATATATATCAACCAGACTATTTTTAGGACTTCAGCATCTCTATCTCCACAGAGCCTTCCATTTGCCTAATCAACTCCATTAATCCTTAATTAACCCTTCCTCCTTTAAACCATTTTCTTCACTAATCTTGACTACTTTGTCAACCTGACCCCCATTCTTGAACTCAGGTAACTCTTTCTCCCTAGAACCATTTTCTTCACTAACCCTTTCATATACTTGATTCATATTCTTCAATTCAGTTGATTCTTCCTCCTTGGAACCATTTTTCTCATTTACCTTAGATACTTGATCAACTGTAGGTCCATAAGCCCAACTACATACTAGATAATACAATATATTAAGAGCACTAACACCAGCTATAACCCAATAATACTTATCAAAACGACCCTTGTTAATATTATCAGAAATCCAACCTTCTTTTCCTTCTCTTGAAGTAACATTTTCTATAGTGCTGAATACAAAAGAAGATACCAAGTTTCCTGCAGCCATTCCCAATCCAGAAAGTGAAGCAGCAACACTAGACATAGTCCTTGGAAACTCTGTGTAATAAAACTCATTTTGTCCTATACCATTGAATGCTTCGGCTATACCACCTATGCAAAGTTGAGGTGCAAGCCACATTGCAGACATTTTTAAAACTCCATGAGTATCATTAATGTATCCTTCTTTGATTGCTTTCTTTCTTCTTATACTCTCAAATGTGGCTGCAGTTACTAAATGGAGAAAAGATAAAAACAAACCAATTCCCATTCTTGTCTTTGCACTGATCCTAAATGGTTTCCCTTTGATCTTTGATGCAAGAGGAATAATAACGCGGTCGTAGAGAACTATCCACACGAATATTGCAGCTACCATGATTACACTAAAAGATCCTGCTGGAACTTCAAAGTGTGAAGTGATGTGTCTGTCTAAGGATTTAGCTTGCAACAATCCAAATGAGCCTCCAATGTTAAGGGACATCATGATCCCTGTAGACCACAATGGAATCACTCTAACAATGGCTTTAAGTTCTTCTACTTGATCTACTGTGCATAAACTCCAGGGGTTTGTTGCTGAACCATCAGAGGCTATATCTTGTTCATGATCTTTGATAACACAAGCTTTATTCAGAAACCTGAAAAAGAAAAGTATAAGCTGATGAAATCAATTATTTTTTTTTTTGGTAACCATGTTATTTCGTGTGAAGTATCCACCAGCTTTTCCGATGACTAATCTCGGCGGAGAAATATGAAACATTGACACAGACACAACATGACACAGACACGTTGAATAATTTGAAAATTTGAATGTAACGAATATATGTTGGTGTCGTGTCGGTGTCAGACGCGTCTTCAATTTAAAGTGCCGATGTTGCACAAACGGGGAACCTAGGTTGGGAACCTTTTGTGGATTGGAGTCTCCCTTTCCATCCACAAGGCAGTCCAGTTCTACTGGGACCAACATTATGTTGTTGATGAAATCAAATATTTAATCACGTGGACAGAATATATGCAAAAGTAAAAAAGATGATATATGGTAATTTGATTATATTATACCTTAGTCTATCAGTTGGAACAACAAGATCTGAGTCCTTCTTGTTATAGTAAAATTCAGCTGAATTCTTACGTGGCAATGGAAGTTTTCTGTTCTTATAAGCAGCAACAGTTACTTGTGCAAAACCAGTGAACAAGCTGGTTCTTTTTTTAATCTTTACATAAAGAGGAGAAGCAAGAAAGAACAAGAGAGTAGATAAAAGCATGAGTGCTGCTGGAACTCCAAAACCAATTTTCCATCCAAGATGATCTTGGATATAAACTATTCCAGTGAGAGCTATTATGATAGAAATAGTTGTGAAAGCATAATACCAGCTGAAGAATATTTCCAAGACCCTATGGTTATTGGGGTTTTCTTTTCTATTTACTTGGTCAGCACCAAATGCTAAGGAACATGAAAGACCACCATTACCAATTGACATGAGACCAAAGGCAGAGAGTAACATTGCCATTTGTCCTGATGTTGCTGATTTACAGCCTTGAGTTGGATGGATGCAAGCTGGAGGATGTGCCTGTTTGATCATGGCTGTTAACCACAACATTGTCATTCCCTATAACAAAGAAAAAAAAAGAGTTACCAACTTTTCTCATTACAACATTAATTTCAGAACATTGAATATACCACCAAGTTTGATGCAACTTTTTCTGATATTCTCTCATTAACGTGAGACTTTTAACAAACATCTTGCATGCTCAAGACTAGACATCGGGAATATGGCCTAATGGCCTGATAGTGGAGGGTCAATAGATTTTTAGATAGACTTTGATACAATCTAAAAATGTAAATTAAACCTAACTCAATCCATACAAAATTGATTTATAAGGTGAACACTACGCACGGGTTATAAAGAACACATTTTAGATTTTATCTCATCCAATCCAATGTTGTTAACTCAGACCATTGAATATACCAAGTTTGATTGAACTTTTTCCCTTTGTATGATTCTTTCTTTTTCATACAAGGGAATATATCTCCATCTCAACATCCAATTTTAAATCATAAAAAGAAAATGGATTATTTATGATTCGAATATGCTTCAACAGAATCAGCTTTTTCTTGTCTTTCAGAAAAACCCAACCTCACCCCCCAAAAAGAAAAACAAAACAATTTAATACTGTTTTACTCAAAAAGCAACACACTATCATCATTTAACAAAAGTAGTACCCTCTTATTCAAATCAAAACAATTTGTCATCCTCACAAAGATTCATAAACTCCCAAATTTGAACTAAACTGAATCATATGCATATTGAAGTCAAAACATTAGAAAAATAAAATGAAATGAGAAATGAGAAAAGAAAAAAAGAATATATACCAAGAAACTGACAGCAGAACCTAGTCCAACACCCAGGAATCGACCCAAATAAGAATCTGCAATAAAAGCACCAACGACAGGTGTGAAATTACTTGCTGCAGAGGATAAGAGAAGAATCTGAGTAGCTGTGCCAAGATGAAGCCTGTAAGTTCCCATCAAATACAATATCATGTTTGGTAAAAGTCCCAAACTTGCCATCCTTGCAAGTGCCTCATTTGCTGCATAATTAATTCACATCAACAAAAATAAACCATATATTATAATACAGTAAAAAAAAACAACTATACTATTCGATAACTACTAGTAAAGATCGATCTCGTGCACGAGAGTTTTCTCATATCAGATAAATAGATAGACAGATAGATAAGACAGATAACGAACCAATGATGAAAGGCATGGTGATAAGACCACCCTTGCTTCTTTGTGGTTGTGAGATGTGTTGAGAAACCGTTTCATGAACATCATTGGTAGAACAAAGTTGAACTTCCTTGTCCATTATGATTGGTGTTAAGGATCTTGGTAATACAAAGGAAGATAGAAAGAGAAGGAGAGTGAAGTGTTATAAGTAATTATAAGTAGCAATGTTGATAATGATTAGATTAGAATGAAGTGTGAAACTGAATTGTGATGTCAATGCTTGCGTGTTGCAATCTTTTGGAGGATGAATTTGCGTGTTCATACGGTGACTTGCTAAAACTGCATATCTGGAATGCACTATCACACTATGTGTGTGTCTTATTCTAAGCTCCTTAAAATATAAAACTTACAAACTTTTAATAATTGTCCGATTCTACCTAGATAAATCTTACCTCATGTGTGAATATCGGTTTCTTTACTCGAGTGGAGTCAGTCGTTCGATCAAGATCAAATAAGATACGATAGAAAATATTAATATGATAGTGAAAAATAAACTTAGATACATAATAAGAGTATGATATTTGTGAACTCTAGACTTGGCCATAATAAATTAATGGAGAAAAAAAACTTAAATTATTAGTGTAAACTAATTTTCAAACAAGATTTTTATTAATGGTCGATGTAAAATTGTTTATACGGAAGGTGTGTTGAATAAATTTTAATAAATAACCAAAATGAAGCAATGATTGCACTGAAATATGTTCACATGATGTGTACTTTGCCTTTATTTTCTAACCAATGTTTAGAAAAGGAGATTAAAACTTTTCAATAACGGAAAACAAAGGTACTGAAATTGAGACACTAATAACAGTTGAATCTTATAAACTAATCATTGGGACACCTTATATGTTTCACATACTTTTAGATTTATTATTCATACTTTATTATTCCTCAAAGAAGAAAGGATCCAAATAAAGAAGGATATAAAATGAGGGCAAAAGTGTTGTGCTTATTTTCCCTTAAAGTAGCTCTTGATTGTGTCAAATGAATAATCACTTTATTTATATATACACCATGAATTTTAAAATATCTTTGTATGACTAGAAAATTACTTAGAATAGACTAAAAGTTCTGTACGTTGGGAAAGAAATTTTATCCTTCTGTCATGGATTCTTTAGCTACTACGATAACTAATTTGTTTAAATAATTCATTATAGAGGCATTTTAAAATTTAATATAATTAATTTTATTTAAAATGATTTTTTGTTGCCACAGCACGAAACATTTATTATTTCAGTAGTTCATAGTTTTTCTTTTTTGAGAGGACAGTAGTTCACACCTTGAAAGACAATATTTTCAACTCTCAATGTGATATGAGTGGTTGCTAGTCGTAGTAATTTGAATTTGCATGACTCATCGGTCATCGCTAAAGTGTAGAAATTAAATGGATATAGCAGAATTCTTAATGTATGTTGACACCAAAAAAAGAAGAATTCTAATTGCACAAAACTCTATATAAAAATAATTTTTTTAATGAATACTACCCATTACTATATTTACCATTGGTCATCATTAAAATTTTTAGGATTAGTCAACGAGTCTTACAATTATTTCTATCTCTATTTTTTAGCACTATTGCTTAAAAAAAAAGACCTTGCAGGCGTCACCATAATTCAATAAAAGAAAAAGAGTTACCTTTTTTGAGTAGTACGAACTATGAATCTATGATCGCTATCATGGAAATTGGAGTTAGAAAACAATATTATAATAATAGCTCAAGTTTCACGAGGAAAATAATAATAAATAATAAGTAATATTGCAAATGAAAATCAATGTAGTTTGTAAGGAATTTGATTTATTAGATAAAATTGAGAGTTCAACTCATTAACGCGACAATCCACTCTTTTTAATTTTTGAAATTTGTTACAATCCAAATGAGTCGTCCAATACACTCATCTAAACTTTTTTTTATTAAAAAGAAAAAGAAATGATAAATTTCTTTTTTAAGTCTATAATAGAAACCCAATCAATAAGGAAATGTGCCCCAACTTTATAAAGGGGTCCACCATGGCCCCACTTCGTCGACATATTGGCTACTCTGGAGGAGTCTTAACTATAACACTTGCTACTAAATAGGTACTTCATTGGAGATAAAATAAAATAAGTATTTATGAATGTGAGATGATTTGTTAAGCATTTTTTCTGCGAGTCTCATACAATTTAATATTAAAATGTTGAAAATATAATAATATAGAGTTATTAAAAAATAATATAACGTAATTAATAAAATCTATTTAATAAAAAATTAAGGTATTAAATTAGAGAAATTGAATATTTATTAAGTAATATTATTAAAAAAGTATAAATGAGTTATTTGTACACATTAAACCCATTTAAATACTTAAAAATAACTATTTGTTGTTTTTACCAATACCCTCGTTTAAATTGAAATGTGTTACATAAACTCAATCATCATTGAAATGGCGGAACTAGAAACTTTTTGTAGTGGGAGTAAGAAAATTGCCTACAATTATTCATAAATGAAAACTATTTTAAACAAGCAAATACAAATTTTTATGAACTAAAATCCCAAAGTAGTGTTTTTGGGAGTGGTTGGTGTGAATGTATGAGTGTAGTAAACTTTAGGTTACTAAGTTTGATTTTTATGCATAAAAAATTTCAAAATGGTCTTAAATTTGAGTGACTCGCGAGGTGAAAATTCAAGTAAGCGTTAAATTAATGGAGAGATAGTGCATGGGAAGGGTAGAGTGGATCAACATAATTTATACATTAATTTATATTATTTGAGGGAAAACTATTTTTAACACAGTTAAGAATATGGATGAATTTTACTATTCAACTATAATTAAAGAGGACACAATCACATATGATGTGCAGAAGAGATAAGATTGTATCTGTTAGAGAGTAGATGTTTTTATTTTTAACAAATTTGAATCATTAATTAAATCAAACAATATTATTTTTCAACTTCACCCTAAAGGCCGCCTTAAATTTGTAGGATGTTTATTTTATATAATATGATATATTTTGTATACTATACGAGCATAATGATAAAAGAAGGATAAATTGTTAAAAAATAATTTTGTGAGTTATAAATCGTTAAAATTAGAAGATCATTATTGTTCTCTTTAGTTTGAAAAAACGTAACCGTTGATCCTTGACTCTATTTTTATTCATAAGATGATAAATACACTATTCTAAACACACTTCTGATTAGAACAATCAAAAGTGTTTGTGATATAGTGTAGATCGATTTTGAGAAAAAACATCATCTGATCTGAAAATTAAAATACTCGCAGTTTGATTCGGTTTGAATGACAACTATAAAAAATACGATTCGATTCGATCCAAATTAATGCGATTTAAATTGAATTGATTTTTTTGTTGATCTTAAATACAATTTGTAAATATTATTTTAATACTAATATCGTAAAATTACATTAAATTAATAAGTTTGAAGATAAATATTACATATAATATACTATAAATTACCATTACGGAATAACATTGATCGATTATGTTTAAATAATAATAAATTGTAATAAAATTATATCAAACTAAACAAATAAATATTATTAAAAAATAATTAAAACTAATAAATAATAATTTAATACAATCTCTCATACTAATAAAAAAATAAATATGTATTAAAATTTATAAATGCGATTTAGTTCGATTTTTAAAAATAAATCTAAAATTGATCCGATTCGGACAATGTTCACACAAAAAATTCAAGCATTTCAATAATATTTATCTTTATAGGGTTTTCAATTTTTTAAATCAATTTACCGTTATTATTTTGAATTGGTTTGGAGGTGAACACCTACTTTTAAGTTTTAATAGTACAATTCCTTTATTTTTTTACTCAAAGTATAAGCTTCCGGTAAAAAAAAAAAAAAAGGTGTATTTTAAGGGGGTGTTCATCATTTTGTTGAAAGAATAGCAAAGTATGAGACGGGCCTTTAGTATGGGCTTTAGTATGAGACGGGCCTTTAGTATGAGACGGGCCTTTAGTATGAGACGGGCCTTTGGGGCCTGTGTTGTTTCCTTCGGCTCTACACTTGGATCATTATCAATCTCTATCTTTGACCCACAAAAAGTATCGGAATATCAAGCAGGAGTAGTCAATTTTTGTTGTTGATAAAATAAGTCATTTTTAAATAAAAATAAAATCAATTTTTTTGTTGAAACAATACCTCATATTGAACTATATCTAATGTTCGCATAAAAAAAAAACTACACCCTAATGTTTTCTAAAGCATACCTGGCTAAAACTTGCACCAAAAAATTATCTCTAGTGTGAGAGAAAGAAGTAGCATCAAATTAAGTCGGACTTTAAGCTTCCTAAAATCAAAATAATAAACTTGGAAAAAGAATTAGTCAACATCAAATATTGTCGTGGATTAGTTTTTTTTTTTAATATGTTTTGGTGTCCAAAATATTGTATATTTTTTAAATAATTAAATAATGTGTATTTTATGCGTGTTTAAATTTTATGCTTAAAACCTTGTGATCTTTCAAGTATTTTTTGTTTGATTCTAAATTTTGTATTAAAATCTTGTCATCACTCTTTTTTCATTTTAGGTGATGTGCGACTGCATTAGGTCACATTTTTTAGATAAAATTAAGATTGAATTTATATTATTTTTATGTATTATTTTTTAAATATAAATTTATAAAAAACTGTGAAAATCCTATTTGAACGTACAATAAAATCTTAATTCTAAGTGATGAGAATTTTAGGATTTGTTATTTTTTTAATTGTTTAAGAGTGACTTTTAATATACTTTCTCTATTTAATAAAATTTCAAAATTATTTAATTTTACTAATTAACAATCACAGCAAAAGTTCCACTATACAAATATATAAAGTATGGGACAGTCTAAAATAGTTTCGATCTAAAACATAAATCTGGCTAATTTTAATAAAATATTATATTTATTCTTTTTTTTATTTATAAAATTTATTTTTAAAAATAGTAAGAATCCATCTTTATACATTTTTTGATAAATCTATATTGGACACACCTTTAAAATATATAATATATAACTTTTACAATATGGGAAAACTATTTGACATTAATTTTATCAAATAATTTCACTAGCTATATAACTGATAAAGTGCTTAATTAATATTACCCACTATAGAATATACTCCATGAATGTCAGATTTTTTCAAAATTTCATCAAAAAATACACTAAAATAATAAATTTTATAATTTTAAAAAATTATAAGACAAGTATATACACTTCGGATAGAATTAGAACAGTCTTTTCCTCCTGGTCTCAAAATTTTTGTTGACATTTCACCCTTTTCTAGTATACATACCTACGTTATTAGCTATCCACAATATAATTAAGCTTGCCAAATAGAGCCCAAGTTTATTTATTTTATTTAATATATTTTCGCTTTATTTTCTAAAAATTTACAAGGGCAAACATATTTAGCTAGGTGGTCTGTTTAGTATATATATATATATCATGGGTGTCATGTGTTGACAACATTTTTTCACACATACACACTACTATATCCTTATAATTGGAGTCATTTTCGCAAATAAAAAATGTTTAGACCATTGAAATGAAGAATCGCGCTAGGTATTGGGCCAACCATCTAATATTCATTATTATTTATTTATTTGTAAAATATCACTGTACACTAATTAATTTATTGTTGAGTGGATATTTAAAAGGTAATCACCACCCATACCCATTTGGCTTTACATGATTAGAATGTGAGGAATTAATTTATCAAGTATAAAAAATTGCCCAATACATTCTTTAGTTTTTTTTTTTTTTTTGAAGGATCAATATAGCATGTATAGAATAATTCTTTGACATTGTAATATTTGGCTTGAGATGATGTAATATGGAGCGTCATGATGATGAAAGCATATTCAGCTGGAAATTGGAGGGAGCGTCCAAAAGAAATGGGAATGAAGCACTTGAGTATATGTGAGTAATAATAAATAAAATTAATAATAATAATTATTAAATAGAAAAGTGGTCCAAAAAAGATGAGCCGATGGATGGAGTGATGAGATGAGATGAGAAGTGGGGTCCACATATCAGACACGCCACATCCATCCACATGAATGTCTCTGCCCATAACCCTTTCTAGGACAACAACTTATTTTGCTTTCTTTTTTCAATTATTCTATCATTTCCAGTTACAACTCACAAACCAACAAATATAAATCACATTGTACTATCTATATAATGAGTACTACCTCTGCCATACAAAACTTCTCTATGCAAAACAACAACAACAATGTCAGTTTCTTTTTTATTTTGTAACATTCACATTTTTTTTGGTAACAACAATGTGAATGTGTTTATGTACATTTTTGCATGTATTGATATGTATATATATATATAGTACCCCGAATGTGAAATATCCAGGAAGGAAAACTATTGAAATTAAGAAAGAAAATTAAAGAGTAACATTAAATTGATAGTGATTGATGCATTATATGGTTCTAGGCTTCTAGCTAGTACTTGTAACGACGAGTGTTTATCATCATAATGCAAGAACCATTTATTTTCACGTGCAAATTAGCACACTACATGCATGGATGTGTCCAGTCTTCATCAAGATTATTATCATTTTATTGTCAAAAAAAAGAAAATACTATTATCATTTTCAAAATTGCAATAAAAAATGGAACTGTTCAAGTATGAACTATGAAGTAAATTAAGTCAGAGGGAACATATGCTTTAAAGATTTAGTAATTTATAATGTTTAAGGATATGTTGACCCTACTGCTAATAGAAAAATTTGAATGATATGCATAAATGGATTTAAATATAAAGAGTAAAATTATTGACAAAAAATATTGCAGAGACTGAAAGTAGAAGAATTTTTTTTATACTTAAGCACTAAAATCAATTTTTTAAACATTTTTAATGACTAATTAAAAAACATATTTAACTCTAGATCTTTTTGTTAATGATTTTGGTTATTAGTTCTAT
>JBBPBP010000002.1:51341887-51358606 GCA_037974735.1 Cicer chorassanicum | reverse complement strand
GAAAACAACATATAAATATTAACAATTTTTTTGTGCAAATAAATAAAATAGAGGGATTACTTTTTAAAGATAAAGATAGTAATTAAGTGCCTTTGATAATCTTCTAATGTTGTCCAAGGAATTAATGACTTATGCTAAATCACAACTATGTCTTTTGTTCTACAATAACGGTTACATTTAGAAAAATAATGTCATAAAAAGACTGTCATATTTAATTTCCATTGTGACATTAATTGTTTATTTTTCAACTATACCATATAATTAATAACAACCTCTTTTTCAAATTATTATTTTCTACTATGCATTTATGTCAATAAAAATATCCTTAAGTTCTATCTCAACTAAAAAATACATCAATAATTAATAAGAGTTATAAAATAAAATTATTACTGTTTTTTTATTCATTTATGATATTGTTTAATATGTATAAAATGGTGAAATTGGTGAGAGGAGATTAAGTAGAGTAATAATTGGTGAGAGGGGTTAATTCATTGTTTTTAACCAATAGGAGTCACCTTGTATTCCATGATTAAATATGGGTAGTTTTTTTAAAACAGTTTTTGTCAATACCAAATTCCTAACTACACTCACTCATTTTTTTTTGTCAATACCAAATTCTTAACTATTCATAAAATCATTTTTAAAAAATACACTTTTTTTAAATGTGATTTTATCGTGTTAAAATATATAATAATAAATATTTAAATTATTAATTATCAAAACTATTTTATTTTAATTAATAACAAATAAATCTAAAATAAAAGTTATTTTTAAATAAATTATCATAAAAATTATTTTTTTTAAATATAAAAAAGTCAAATTTTAAAAAATCTTAGACAAAGACTGATTGTTTGTTTGAATTAACATTTGATCAATAAGAGTACGAAAAAGATAACGCGTTAAATCACAAGCCCTCTAAATGTTCTTATTCAACATCATTGCAACTTTTGAAAGTCTTTTCAGCATGGAAAGATTCCAAACACATAACATCCACTATGAAAATGGGTTGTCTGTTGTAAATGTAGAATTCATCTATTTCCTTACTTCTCATAAGGCTGCTAATATCTTCATGAGGTTTTCTTGGTGGGAAAGTGTGGAAGTGCGCTTGTTTTGTTTGGTGCTTAATTAGAAAATGACTTAAATAAAATAATCATGCTCAACTACTGAAGTTATATCAAATAGATTGCAAAAAGTGTTGTTTCTCGGTATTCCATCAACAAACAAAATAAAGGGCAGATTCTTTGCACTAGAAGAAACAGACTATAATTTCTTTTTAAAAGTAGAATCGATTTCGAAAAAATAAAAATAAAAAATGGGTTTATGTTTCGTAATAATAAGTTCTTGTAAAATTAATAACTGATTATTAATATTTTTTTTAAATAACTAGTATTTCTCAACTAAATGAAAGATATATGGTGAATAATAGCACTAAATGTTTAAAAAGTAGTAATTTTGTTTATAATTATGACTAAGATTTAAAATATTTTTTTTTGTTTATAATAGTTAAAGTCTGAGTAAAACTACCTGAATTAACTGAATTTGAGTCATTTGAATGAGCCAATTAGATACGCAGTTCAGTTGTAGCAATTCACAGATCATACGAATTTGCAAATGTAGAGTGGATAGTCATGTGCGAATGAGAAATAAATAGATCAACATTACATAAATTTGACCGTTTCACTTATAACTCTAAGTATGAAAACCTAAATTTTTTAGGATAAGTCTCTTAGCTTCATTTAATCATCACACCATCGGTCTAATAAAATAAGTTGTTTAATAAAAATCAACTCAGACATTGATAAAAATATTGAAAGCTTAACATATTTTGTTCTTTAAAAAATAATTTGAATTAAAATAGACATTTCATTAAGAAAGTAAAAAGCTCTTCACTCGAACCAACTCACTCACAAACTTATTACGACTGAAATTTGTCTAAATCAATGCAAATGGGTAGAGATTGAACCTTTAAACTATAGACTCAATTTTGGATAGATTGACAAAATTAAGCCCAAATTTACCCATACTCAACCCAATAATAATGACCAAAAAAATTATCATTTAAAAAATTATGAATAAACTATATGTATATATAAAATCTACTTAAATACTAATAAAAAATTGAGTTATACCAATATTATAACTAAAAAGGAAATTAGAATGTCCTTAGATTGTAACTCAATGACAAATGTTTATTGTTGGATTGGACTTCTCTTACGGTGAATTAATTATAATGAAATTTATTATTATTTTTAAAATAAAATAAAAATTAGCATAATTAAATGATGCTATTCCGGTCTCAAAGAAAAATAAAATTAAAGAAAGTTAAAGTATTAAGTTTAAAATTTAAACTATACACATTAATTTTTGTTTAATTTACTGTTATTTATATTTCCCGTAAGTAAGAAGATCCAAATAGAGTGATAAGCGGTTTATTCCGTCAAAGTGAAGTCGAAGAAGGAAACACCGTAGAGTGAGGTACACCGTCCGATCTTACCTGTGATCACATTTGACACAGTTTCTTCCTTTTCCACTTTTAGTTCTTCATAACTAATCATTGCTATTTGATACGATACGATACGCGCGTGGATGAGTCAATGAATACCATATTCACACATTCTCCCTCTCTCTCATCTTTCTCTCTCTTTAACCTCCTTTTACACTCAATTTCCATTCTTAACTCAAATTCATTAATTAAGTGCCACATTAATTAATTTATCGAAGGAAAGGAACACTCTGGAAATGCTCATATCATATCAATAATAATAATATCACTTTCAGTTTCACTCTCTTCCTTCTATAACTAACTTTTACTTTCATAATTTATAAACTTGTGTTTAATATATGTGATGCTTTCACCTTACCATTTTTATGTCTACACCATTAGAACATGATTACATACGTTTAACAGAGACTCCTTCAATGGACATAACCTCTCACAATCATACAACTTCATCTCTCAACTTTAAGGAGACAGAGCTGAGACTAGGCCTACCTGGTTGTGAATCTCCTCAGAGAAACTCACTAGTTGCTTCTACTGTCTCTTTCTCTGGCAACAAGGATTTGAACAACAACATTAATGTTTGTTCTTCTTCTTTGAAGAACATTGTATCTTGTGTTGGAGCTAAAAGGGTTTTCTCTGATGCTATTGATGAGTCTTCTGGAAAATGGGGTTTCTCTGTGAGTGATGGATTTGAAGTTGAATTGGGAAAAGGTGCTAATTTGTTCTCTCCCAAAGGAGGGAATGTTGGAAAGACTCTTGTAGGTTTAGAGACTCAAACTAACACACAAAAGACTAATGATACAAATGCACCAAAAAACATCAAAGTCTTCAAGGAGGTTCATCAATCTTTGAAGCCAGTACATGAAAAGAATAAACAGGTTTCTGAAACAAATGAGCATGCTAGTGTTCCTGCTGCTAAGTATGTTTGTTTTTTTGCATCATCACGCTTATTGTTCTTAGATTTTACTGTTGCTTTGTTTCCTGTTCTATTTACTTTTGGCAATCTTTTGTTTATTGTGTAATGAACAAGATCAAGGAACATATTGATAAATAAGTTTGAGTTAGATCATGTCATGTTTTTGCTTAGAATAAGGTGAAAGGATGGTGTTTTAGTTAGATATATTTTCTCATGCAAAAATTGAACTTTTCCATATAATAAAATTTTTGGTGTTTTTAGATAAGGTTTTATCTTCTAATTATAACACTTGAGTGTTGTTTGTTCATTATGTCAATCTTTTGCAACAGGGCACAAGTTGTGGGATGGCCACCAATTCGATCTTTTCGAAAGAACATGATGGCCTCTAATTCGACAAAGAACAATGATGAAGCTGAGGGAAAACCAGGCTTTGGTTGTCTCTATGTGAAAGTCAGTATGGATGGTGCTCCTTATCTCAGAAAGGTTGATCTCAAAATCTACAACAACTATATGGAACTCTCTTCCGCTCTTGAGAAGATGTTCAGCAGCTTTACCATTGGTATTAACTCTACCTGCTTATTTTGATTATTGATAGAACTTTTTTTACCAGCTGCTAAATTAATTACATGTTCCTTATCAATAAGTTTCCTACCTTGATTTTAAGTGTATTGTATATTATCAAGATTTGTATGGATAAATAGTTTAATTAAGAGCTTATAGCATAAAAACTAATCATATAAGTGTTTATGTAAAACTATTTTGCACTCTAAAATATATTCCTATTCCTAAAATCAGGTCAATGCAAATCTCCTGGACTTCCTGGTAAAGATGGACTAAGTGAGAGCTCTTTGAGGGATCTTCTTCATGGCTCTGAATATGTTCTTACATATGAAGATAAAGATGGAGATTGGATGCTTGTCGGCGATGTTCCTTGGAGGTAAGTTATTTCTTTATGGTCATAATTATTGAAGCTCTTGTTAAACCATTTTTTATAGGCAAATGTTAGTATATTAGATGTTAGTATTTTCTTCTTTGTCGGAGTTTAACCTCTGATTCTTTAACCCCTTAGCTCACGTTAAATCATGATTGTCAAGTGGTTGAACTGGTTTAATTAAATTGTTAGTTGATGCAGGATGTTCGCCGACTCGTGTAGGAGATTAAGAATCATGATAGGCTCTGAGGCAATTGGGCTAGGTATGTCTTATTCTCATCTTATGTAGTACGCACCCAAGCTTTCTGGTATGAAAGTTTAAACTCTAGGTTCTCCAGGAAGTTGTAAAGAAATTCTTGCATTAGATTCTCCATTAAGCACTTCCAATCAAAGATTCAAGATATATTAAGCTATGAAGCACTGGTACTCCTAGATTAGGCGTGTCAGTAACACATTGGTGTCGACATTTTTGTGTATGTGTCGTGTTAGGTGTCTGTGTCATGTCAGATTCAACATATATTTCAGAAAGCATTTTGTTGTCTTTTTAATTGTTGTTTTAACATATGTAGAGGTTTTATTTGGTTCTTCATAGTAAGTATTGTGCTCGTGCTAGATCTATTCCATTGTAAATATCTTGTTTCATCCTAATCTTTGATATGGATCATTGGTTTTATATTGGAATGCATGTTTGCTAAAAAATATGTTGTCAATTGATTATCTTGGTTGCAGCTCCAAGAGCCATGGAAAAATCAAGGAGCCAAAACTAGTGCAGAAAACCTCGTTGGACCAAAGTGGAGTATTTGCTAATGCATATATAAAGGTTTACAAAGAAGTTTGAGTTTATGGTTATGTTCCAAATAAAATATATATATATATATATATATATATATATATATATATGTAACTCAGTGTGATAGTTTTTGTGCATTTATAGTCTAACAAGTTTTCAATCAGTAGAAATTTAACTGGAGAGATATCCAGACAAGATATACACATAGTAATTTGTTTGCATCTCTGTTTTGTGTACCTTTGAATTCTTGTTGCTGTATGAAAAGAATTGCTTGTTGTGCTTTTTCCTCTACAATTATTCATTTATTTTACTTATGTATTTGTTCTTTCTTTTTGACAAAAATTTATGGAAGCAAAGCTTCAATGCAACGTTTCTTCTCTTCTTGATTGTGGAGGCACATCAGAGGCGACAAAAGAATAGGAAGAGGAGGGGAAACTGTGACCTGTGATGTTTGTCCATGTTATTTGAACAGATCCCACATCGGCTGCAGCATATATGAAAGTAAAATGCTTACAATATAATAGATATAAGCTTAGTGCAATCTAAAATACGGAACCGTGTGATGAACACAAAGCGAACTATTCTTTCGCCTTTTACTAAAAAATACCGTGTGTTCTTCACTAATAGCGGTATACACTAATTTTTGAAAGAGTTCTCTTTGTAGAGAACTCTGTATATATAGTTTAATGTTTCTAGAAAAGCTTAATGTTATTCCCATACATATACATATTATAATTTTAGTTGATTACATTAATTGGTAATTTTGAATATTAATATAACTATTTTTTTAATCATAAACTGTTAAAAAATTTATGCTTCAGAGATTCTTAAGAAATGTGGAATACTAGCTAGAATATATGTTTATAGAAGAGAGTATATAATAACTTTTAGAATAAAAGGAGAAGAGTAAATAAATGAGGTGTTTCTAAAGAATATTGCAATTATTTTAGGTTAAGCTCTTCTCTAGATTACAATTTCTTGCAGCATCCTTGGAATAGGCAATCTTGCCACCAACAAGTGAGCAATTTACGTTGATCGGAAAAATGGAGTTCTTGCAAATTGTGCAAAACTCTACTCTAATACCCAATTGCATAGGCCTTTAAACTTAGTGCAAATTTTAAAGAATTATATAATTAGATTGATAATAACAATAAAATGGTCCAGTACAAAAAACCAATATAATATAATAAAACATTTTACTGTCAAGATTGTTTTAAGTATGATAGAGGCAGAGTCATGTGTCATAGTAACCACTTTCTCATAAGGAGGCATGCTTTACAGTTCAGTCACCACGAATCTTGCATGCTTAGTTATAGAATGCCAGATTTTGAAACCAACATCTATATTATGAAGAATAATCAGTAAATTGATTTGGTCTAACGTTACATCTCTGGTTTAATAAACAACATAATAAGCACCCACTCAAGGCAAGACTGAATTATTGTGCAAATGAAAACCAGTTCTCATGGTGATTTGCAGTTTGTAGTTTGTAGCAGCATCCACATTTTAAGAAACTAGCAGAATCAGGTTAATAAAACTTTATTCCATATGAATATTGTGAGACCGAACTTATGAGACAATAAGTTAGTGATAGATCATATGATAAGTTAGTGATAGATCATATAAGACTGACACATAACCATATTGGCAATCAAATTTGCGGCCATACATGAACAAGTAATTAAACCAAAATTACAAAGAATTGAACAGTGAGTAAAGATGACTGACTAGAATTTGAAAAAGGAAAAAGGGGAAGAAAAATAAAAGAACTATATCTTAAGCCAAATCAGGCTGAAACAAATATTCGTACATAATACAGGTACACAAATTCATTCAACTACATCGTACCCTTGTCTAAGCAACTGTAAATTATTGTTCAGATATCTGTAAATAAACCATCTGAGTGTATCCATTAAATACAGATTTGTCAAGTTTAGCCAAACCAAGCCGCTGGAACAAACCATATCGCCCATCTTCAACAATAGGATTGGGAGCACGAGCAGGATCATATCTGGTTTGATGGGTGAGGGATGGACCAGCAACCGGTGGGAGTTCCCAGTACACATCAAGAATAGATTCAACATACCGGCTATTCTGGAAATGCTGTGCATAAGATATTGGCTTATTACTGTGATTGAAGTTGTCACGCATGTACCCTCTAACTCCCCACCATGCTTCCCCTGGCCCGCACAGTTCTTCCATATCAACTGCTTTCTCCCAGAATTGCTTCCTTCTTGACCTGATTCTAGCTTCATCACTGTCTTTAAAGCAACTGTGTCCCCCACCTTAGATCGACAAAAGAACAAAACAAAAGTCAATTTCCATTTCCATTGCTACTAGATTAATTTAGAAAAAGTTTAAAATTTAAAGAAGTAACTCCACCAGTATGAAGTTTAAAATTTGTGCCCATTCTACCGTAGTCGTGTTGGATGAATGTCATAGGCGTGTCAATGTGAAGAAAAAACAAGGTTCTTTTCTAGGCACACTTGTTAGAGGTGTCTGGCACATGTTACAATTGTCGTATGGATGTCAGCATTGGTCAGGCAGACACGCCTAAATATAGGAGTTATGAGCTTAAAAAGTTGTCAGCCAAACAGTTTGCAAGGCTCTAATATATGGTTGTTTCCTGGTGACCAAAATGCGGATTTACTGCCATTTATGGGGTTTGAACCTTTCAAGTTACTATATAGATTTATGTTTGTTTTCCATCAATTTGCTGGTTTTGCATGTTGGACTTTCATACATTTTTCGTCAAATTATATGCATGCATTTCTGACTGAAACAGAAAGAAAAATCAATGAAATATGATAATTCAATAGGAGAGTAAGAATTTACACACCTCGTATATAAACTTGATCACATATCTGCCTCAATGAATAATGATCACCAGTACCAGTGTCATAGTTATCCTCGAAAACAAGATGCCGGAACCCAGCTTTCAGAGCTTTTTCAATTCTGGTCATTATCACACATACAAAATAAACGATGATAATAAGCAGCAGCAATTTCATCATAAGTAGTAAACTATTGAATCAAGCATCTCAAAGATTTTGTAATTACCTTTTCAATTCATTCTGATGGTCGTCAAAAAATATAAGAACCCGACTAAGATCTGTAATCCCATGTTTGTTCATCACTTTTGGCCAGTCAACACTTCCAAAATCTACAAAGTCTTTTCCAGCATAATATGTGCAGTTACCATCAACATATGCAGGTCCCTTTTTTAGATACTTTTCTGGATGCCTAGGTGAAAGAGAAATAATCCGTGTGTCTGGCATAGCTTGCCGCAAAACCCAAGTCGAATGTCCCTTGAAAGCACCACTCTCGATCATCAGATCCGGTTTCAGCCACCGAGCCATAAACCAAAGCCCAAAGCTGTGATCAAAACCCATCCCATACATGTTGTTTTTGATTGGCCGTGTTTCGTATATAGGAACAAACTCTTCCAGACCCTTAAGCAAATCTTTCGATGTCCATTCTACAGTTTTACCGTGTTTCGATCTGCCTTTACCAATAATAAAATTATAAGTATCCCACAACAACAAACAATATGACTTCACAATTTCAAAATCAGAAACCAAGAGTTTGAAACAACAGGAAATGAAATTGTCAATCCACCACTCGCATTATCAAATCATTCTCCACAGTCAAGCAAATGCAACTTCAAACTCCACCGTTCAAAAGGAATGTTATTAATAAGTAATATAAAATGCCACTAAAACGAAAAATCAACATCTTACTCTCGACTAAAAAAGTTATTCACCAGCATTCAAAATCAACCAATTATGCAAAAAGAGAAGGAAATTAGATTCCAATAAGGATCGAGAAAATAAATAATAAATTGAATATTGAAAAAAAAGAAAGAAGAATTCTCGATGATTTAACATTCCAATCGAGAGACACTTCATTTTGATCTTCCACACACAGGAAACTACCAACTCCTAAGCTAAAATTTTGCTTTTTTTTTTTTTTTTTAATCTCGATTCAAACAAAACCTAAAAATTACGATGTTTCCAAAAAAGAATGAATGAGATCAGATCAGTGCAAAGAGACTTACAGCAGGGCACACCGAGGACTCCGAAATCGGAGTCGAGACCATCGAGACCGAAAAAAGCGGCGCGAGAAGCGGGTCGGTAGAAAGAGGAAGATGAGATGCAGACGAAGCCGCGAGAGGTGAAGATGAAAGAGAAAGCCAATAAGAGAAGCAATGCTATGGCGACACACGGGACGTAAAGGCCACCAAAACCTAACGTTCGAGAGAAGTAGGTTGAAGCTCTGTTTGTAAATCGGAAGAGGATGTGTTGCTGTTTCTTCGTCTTGGATTCGTCACCATTGACGGCCACGTCGTCGTCTCCTTCGCCGTGAGAGTTGCCGCGGCGGGAGGAGAGTGTACGTTCTAACATGGTGGTCGTGTTATTGGGATGGCGGTGGTCGCTTTGTTCGGAGAGTGTCCCACTGAATGTGACAGACAGCTTTCGAGATGATCACATTCAATTTTATTGTTCTTTTCTTTGTTTTTATTTTTATTTTTTAATTTGCTTTTGCTCCTCTCACTCCACATCTAAAATTAGGGGATATTAATGTGATCACTGATTAATTCTTAACCACTAAAATGCTTCGAGTAGAAACAAAAAACCATTCACATACTTACAATTGCATAATTCTGAATTTAACATCAAGTAACAACATGTGTAAAGAAAAGTGCAATTATATCTATCAACTGCTTTAGGTATATTTATCATTTTTTTTTTGGTATCAAAATGTTATTTTTAATCTATATAATTATAATTACTATTGTTGATTTAAATAGAAAAATATTGGAAGGTTCTGTGAATACCTTAAAAGGTAGGATTGTGAGACGTTATTCCTTATTTGACAAAGAAGGGACCAAAATAGTCCTAATATTGAAAGGCAAGAATAGACTAAGTAGAATATATAGTATATATTCTGAAAAACATATATATGATACGATTCGTGCAACTTCATCAAATCAATATTTATAAGTAGCTTATATTTTTGAATCATGCAAACTCTACCATGGTGTGTCTTGGAGCTCTGTTTGGATGCAAGCGTTCCAATTCCATCGTAAGCTATCTTCTATCAACTTTTGTCACCATATCAATTCTATGTGTTTTGCGTTTGTTATGTTATGGTCTTTACCGGTTCCTTAAGAAGAGAGATTCTTGTGTTGATGCACAACAACAACATGGTATCTTAGAATCCACAAATACAATTGTAATTCATTGAATAAGACCTTCTCTATCTCTATTTGCTTTTTCATTTTTTTTTCCTTATGTATTATTTCCCTTCTACCTTTTGCTTGAAATTATGTATTTTATGTATTATGTAATTTAGGTTATATCTAAATTTTATTGGAATTTAAAAATGAGTAATTAGTCGTACATCATCGATTAAAAATGAGTTAAATAGAACATATATAATTGAACTAATTTATATATTCAACATTATGTAAAAAAAATGGTTTTACATTTTTGGTAAAAATATGATATACAAGCAAATAAAATTAATCGTTAACTATTAGCGACCAGTAATTTTCGACCAAAACAAATTGGTTATTAATTCAATCTCTAAAGTGTTTAGTGACCGATTTTTGTAATATAGTAACCGATCCTTCGGTCTTTAACAAGTTGTTGCTTTATATAGTTATATACCATACTATCATATTTTAAACATTAATCCTATTTTCATTACCACTAATGTTAATACTTGACAGATTTTGATATCTATAAATTACTTGATTCACTTCTCTCAATTATTGCAAAAATTACAAACAAAAACTATATAAAGTATAGTGGTCATTGAAATCCCTTGTAAAAATCAAAATACTTGTTCTGAGGTTGGGACAAACACATAGTATTATTACTATTATGATCATGAACATTTTTTGTATGAGTGACACGCCAAAGCTTCAAGACACCATCAAGACTTCCAGTGCAAACATTGCAACAATCTTCTTCATTATCATCATCAACCAAATTACATCCTCCTAAAAAAGCTGTGACACACCTAATTGGTCCTCTATGACCAACCAAAACAGCCAAACAAACATGTTGTCCATCTTGTTCTCTACTCCAAACTCTACTTGTTGAATCAGCTGAACCACTAACTACATATTTTCCAACACTAGCTAAACACAACACTGCATGTGTGTGTCCTTGAATTGAGCCACCATATTGCAATTGTCCTACAAACCAACCCTTTAACCAATAATGTATGTAACCATCAGTGCATCCACCATATAAAATTCCTCCATCATTGGTTAGTGTCAATGCTTTCACAGGGGAGAATTTGGCATGAAGAGTTACTGTGAGAGAATGAGGTTGGTCATGGCTACAGAAATTTCGACGCCAAACTCTGACCGATGCGTCGTCGGAGGCAGTGTAGAGAACTCCATCATCTGATACAATTATGTCATTGATTGGCTCATTGTGTGCTTTGATTGTCTCTATACATTTCATGTCTGAAATTTGCCATAGTTTTACTGTTTTGTCAAGGGATGCAGTGTATAAAATGTCCTCTGCTGTGTTAATTGCTATTGATGTTATTACTCTCTTATGCTTCATCTGCTGAGTGATGGCACCACCAAAACAGAAAATGTTAATGTAGAACAACTATATATATATATATATAATGTTACATGAGATTAAGGATGCAATTAATTATGGTAGACACTTACTGTCTTGTCTTTCCCTGCAATGTAGCTACGAACATATCCAAGTGTCTTAGGAATAGTAGCAGATCGAACATGTTTCAACACCTTATGATTAGTATCCCAAATCATTGTCCACGTTCGAATCTTTCCATCACCATATGCTGCATAAACAGTGTCATTAGAAACCTCAATTGCCACTATCTTTGAAGCTTTAGTCCTCAATTGTCCACATTCTGTGAACTCAGGTAGTTTCCATACTCTTACAAGATTTGAATCAGAGCCAGTGTAGAGTAAACCACTTGATGATGACAATGCTATTGACATGATTTGTCCATCGTTTCTTAGGACAGAAGAGGCACAGTGGTATGTTGTTTTTGGATGATCAGAATCAGAGAGTTTAGTGGGAAAATAGTGATGATGTGGTGATGAAATGGGAGAGTTTTGAAGGCTACGAGAGAGTGTAGGACATGATAGATGAGATGGAGAGTTGAGAAAGTTTGAGAAAGGACTTTCTTTTGTAGAATGGCTTCTAAAGATGTTGTTGTTGTGATGTTTGGTTGAGGATGTAAAAGCAAAATCAGGTGAGTTTGGGGAATCCATTGTTGATGTCAAAACAAAGATTATTATTTCATTTTTGGTGTCATGTGTTGTGGTTTATGAATGAATGAAGTTTGGTTTGGTGTATTGGGGTTATGGAATATGGTGGTGGTAGATGTTTGCTATAACTTGCTTTATTGCAATTCATCAATATGTTTACATTTACAACTGCTCTCTGACCAAGTGTTTATGGTTATTGTTTTATGGGGACACCAAAAAAACAATAAACATATTTCTCTCTTTGAGTTTTAGATGAAAACATGTTTTTCTAAAATTATTACATCATGGTAAATGCAATTGGTCTTAACCGTTTTCTGAATTATCTGATGGCATTGATTGTAAGACTATTAATGGAATTCTGTCAAGGTTCAATTTCCATCGTTAAAGTGGCTCACCAAATGGTCTGAAATTTGACATCATAATTTCCACATATATTTTTGTTGTGCTATTGTTTCTCTGTCACCAAATGTGTTTTTGTCTCTTTCAATCCATTTAACCCAAAAAAATTATTGTGACCTCAATTGGTCGGAATTTAATTTCATGCACTTAGACTATGAAGTTGTAAGTGATCCCAATCGTTTGATTTTGAATCAGTGGTCGAGATTGTTTTAATTTAAAAAACATAGTTTTCGATCTTAATTTTTCAATCTCAGATTAATAGACAAATTAAAAATTGTATATAACTTTGTGATAGATTTCTTTATCGTAGAAAATTTAAATCTCAATTTATCATGTTTAACTTCATTAAAAGTGGATCAAATCGGTCAAATTGATGGATTGTAATGAATTTTAATATTTTTAAGACACATCGAAATCGAAAGTAAGTTGAATTAGTCTGTTTTTCATATCAAAATTTGTAATATATTTATATAAAAGGATGATAAATGTTTATATACACTGGTACCTAATAAAAAAGAAATAACTAATTTCAGAATGAATCTATTTTCCACAAAGAACTAGTGACAAGAGAATAGTGAATTGTCAAAACAAAAAAGTTGAGAATAATAGCACATCATTTTAAAATCCCCGGATTTCTGTTCCAAGACAAGTAGGATGGATCTCCAAGAGGTCTGCACATAGAGAAATATATAGCAATGTTAGCTCACAAGTGCTAATTAGAAATTAGTAAAAAAACAAAGTGCTAATTAGAAATTAATAACCAAAAATATTTATCAATTTATCTCTACTATTGACATAAAATTAGGTTTAAGATTCATAACTTTGTGTGATTATATTTAGAAGCATGCAAGCAATAACAAATGATTAACATCATCAACACATTTTCTTTTTAAATATTTTTCTATATTAGTTGAAATTTAAATGGTTATACTATTTTAAAAATGAATTCCATTAAATCATATGGATTTCACGTAAATTTGATCAGAATCCATATAAATTTCAACTAATAGAAAATATGAGTTCAAAAGTTGATGATATAAAATATATCGCTAAAAATAAACGTAGAACCATAAAAGATGTATAGGATGAGCACAATATTTCCTTTACCTTGGCTTGATGACATAGAGAAGAATGAATCCTATGGCACATAACAAGGATACTCCTCCAACAGAAAGGTATGCCATCCCCAAGAAGGGATTTTTGCCACCAATCCAAGTTGTGGTTGAGAGAACAAGCCTCTTTTTGCCTCCAAACTCATATGTGTTATAATTGTTCTGTATTACTATGTCTATCACATCATTAGCTTCAAGATCAGACTCTATCTTCCCATATAGTTTTCTGAAAGTTGGTAATGCTGCTGTTCTCATCCAAACTATGAGATCTTCTTGTTCACTCAACTGATACACGCCACAAGAAAACAAAGTAACTTATGAATCCACAAGAGCTTACAAAAATAGATTATGCCATGTTTATAAGTCTTTTTCACCTTATTTTCATAAATTATCTACGATAACTTATAAAAACAATTTATAATTTATATAAAAAAAAATCAACTTTATTTTATCTTTTGGTGTATAAATAGTTTATACATAAAAATTGATATGATATAAGCGTTAAATTAAATTGTTTATGAAATGAGACTTACGGGTATGCTTTCG
This sequence comes from Cicer chorassanicum, assembly GCA_037974735.1. Classification (NCBI taxonomy): domain Eukaryota; kingdom Viridiplantae; phylum Streptophyta; class Magnoliopsida; order Fabales; family Fabaceae; genus Cicer; species Cicer chorassanicum. The sequence continues at coordinate 51,344,142 of JBBPBP010000002.1, read as the reverse complement.
TCGAGTTTTGCACCACCAATTAATTCTCCACCCTGAAAGTTTTTTGGATAAACATCATGACCAAATTTAGAACTTTTGTCACTCTCCCATGCTATGTTCTTTTTGTTAACAGTCAAATCCTTGTTGTTCATTGAAAATTTGTAGGTGTCATTGAACAAACTCCATGCAATGAGGCCACAAGGAACAATTGGCTCATTGCCTTTTGTCTTGTCTTCAGGATAACAGTTGTTTGTTTCCCCCTCAGATGCCTTATTTGCCAATTGCTTGTCATTTCTACTCTTCACATATCTGCAAGAATAAGTCAAAATCATATTAGTTGCAACATTAATTTAAATCCAAAATTATTTTCTATGTTCATATATCATCTTCTGCATTAAAAAAAAAATCTGTTTTAGTTTTAGCAGTTTCAATTAAAAAAAATAGATATCATATGTGTATACACAATTGTTTCTAGCAGCTTTAATTAAACAGAAATAGGGTGTTTGCTTAATGTTATAAAAAATGAATTAAACATCAAATGAAGGAGAAATTATAATTAATTACGGTGACCTTATTGTCATTTTACAACTGTCTCATACGAGATTTGAACTATCTCTGTGTAGGTTACAATGTCAAGGTCTTAGTAAAAAGTTGACAACTTAGAGACAATTGCACTTGCGCAAGTAAATTTGTTTTTTAAAAGAATAATTTACTATAAATTGTGCATACCTGCGATGATTTTGATAGTAATTATCAAGCTGATAGTAGATAAAAATAGGAGCTTGCATTTTGTGCTCAACCTGCAAAATTTGCAACTAATTATTTCAAATTAGATTTTTTTTTTTAAAAAGCTCTTGTGCAACATAGAACAGAATGTACTAACAGTCCATTTGGTGGTGCAGGTCTTGTTAGTGGTATCGCTTTTAATATATGCCAATGCATTTTCAGCATTAGAGGAAGAAAGACATGTGTCATCATATCTGAATACAGCTTCCTCCACCTGCATTAGCATTCATTTCTTTATCATTATAATAACATTCATATTTTTCAGTACCTAAACTTCATTTCATTCTATGTATATTGTTATGTTACCCTTTCTGATGAAAACAATGAAGCAAGACCAACAGGGACAAAAATTATGCCAATCACAGTAAATGTGGCAATAACCTGGGAAAATTACAATAAATAAATAAATAAATTAAGCAGTGATTAATAATCGTTACAACATTAAAAAAAAAAAACAGAAGCCACGCCTTAATTAAACTGTTGCATATTATGAAACTATTGTGAAAGTAATTAAATGAGTAATGTTGCATGTTGTTATACCCATCCAGGTGTTAGAATCGGTTTCCATGCAGGAAGTTCTTGTTGTGAGAATCTTGAATCTACAAATTATAAAAATTATGAGCAATAATAATGCAACATAACTTTGTACAAATAAAGCAATAATAAATGTTGTTCCAATTCTACAAAACCATAAGGAAATGAATGATTTGTTCGGAATGAATAATTGTTTCAAATTGCATCAACATAGGAAGAAAAAAACCAATCAAACAAGACATGGTATGTAACAAATGAATGAAGTGGAAAAACATACATTTGGGTTTCTTGGAAGTTTTCTTTGAATTGGGAGGAGATTGTCCCTCTTTGCCACCGATTTTAGGAGTCATATCCATCATGGTTTCGTTTTGGTTAATACGAAATGATAAAAAAAAAATATAAGATAAGTTACATTAACATAATTGAAGTGGTTAAGATTTGAAGAGAGTATGTGTACGTAAGTAATGCAGTTTTGTTTTATTTTATCAATGTTGGAGGACCGCACAATCTCATTGTCGAATATTGGACTATTTCACCCACCGGAACTATCGCTCAAATTTTCATGTCCAATCGATATAAATCATGTTTTGATTCACATTATTTTTTATTAATATATTCTTCACAATTTAAAAGTTTCATTTCAACTATTTTTTTGTCTAATTTTTTTTCTTCTTTTAGTTATTAATAGTGAATCATAATTCTGATCCTCTGTATTGAAAGAATTAAACAATTTATTAATCTAAATTTGCAATAGCAATTTAGTTTTTTAAATTGAAAAACTCCATTGAATTTAATTAATTTTTGCATCAAGACAAACATAGACCCCTTAAAATAATGATATTAGGTGGTTTGTTTGAGGTGAAATACAAATAATTTTTGTTTTAAATAATTTAGAAATTTTTAAAATAATAATTTTTTAATTCTCGTTTATTTACTATTATAAAAATGATTTTTTT
>JBBPBP010000002.1:51330610-51341695 GCA_037974735.1 Cicer chorassanicum | reverse complement strand
TGATTTTTTTATATGATTTTTAATCTATTTATATATAATTTTATAAAAGTAATTTTTTAAACTATTAAATTACCATAAATAACATAAAAAATAATTTTCATACCTAACCTATCATCACCGTAAAGATAACATGATTTAAATAAAAGACATAGACAACAACAAAAATTAATTTTTAGTTTTGAAAAATAATTTTTTCATGAAAAAATTTAAAACAAACACAGCCATTCTATACGTAAAAAATGGCTAAATTGACTCATTTTTTAACCTAAGAGACTAAATTGTCATTTCTCAAATTTTATAAACTAAATTATTCAACATTAACGATGTCAAAGAAAAATTCCCTCCTTTTAAGAGCACCTAAATCTTAAATAGTTCCTAAATAAAACTCAATATAATGATAACTTCACTTTAATAACCAGTATATTTTGATATACTAATCAATAACTGAACGGACTAAACTACTACCCCTTGCCCAAGAAATAAATTACAACGTAAATCCTTTTCCTCTAGATGTTGGGGAAGCTCCATGGGGAAAACCAGGATAAATGATAGTACAATGTTGCATAGCCTGGGGTATAGGGATATAATCAAACTATGCAAAACAAGAATAAATAATAAACTCATACATTTAGTCTACGAAGCTGAAGTCGCAACGTCTACTACATCATCTGACTCATCAACTATCATGTCGTTTCTGAAAAGCAATTTCAGATATGGAAGAACCTTGGGAAGCACTGGCAAATCTGCTATATTGATACTCATCATGTCAAATGCAACACATGTTTTATGCATGTGTGTTTTATCAAATACAGGAATTTTTGGATATCTTTGGCTGAAGTGAGTAAGTATGATACGATATACATTAGCAGCCTCTCCCATTTCTATGGCTTCATTAGTGGTGCTGTGGTTTTTTGCTATAGCCTCCTCTACCATACCCTCCTCAAAAGTTGCCTGCATCAATTAGCAATCCATAAATTACCAAGATTTACAACTTATTTCATTTCTAAACATATAGCATCTTATGACAACTTGTAAACACTTATATTTTATCTTTGATTATAGAATTGACATTATACATAAGTACTTATACACACTCAATCAATAAGCGCTTATTTGAAATGTTTATGCAATTGCACCCAATAAAATATCAAATAAAAAACACTAGCGTGGATAATAATGTATATTGTTGGGTTTAAAACATTCACACTGCAGAAGGGATTGAAGCAAAGAGCTTTAAAATAGAAGACTTGCCTCGTGTATAAGAACGGTTGCACCTCGAGATGCTTCTATTAGCTCTGGGCAGGGTCTTGTGTCGCCAGAATATACAATCTTCCAACCAGGTATCACTTTTCCAACACTATTAGTCCTCTCTTCTGCTTTTAGAACAACACCAAATGACTGTGGGCAGTGTACAACGGGAAAACTAATCAAGGCATTGAGACCGGCTTCCTGGATTGCCCTCTTCAATTTCCTTAGGAGGGGATAAACAGCATCTTTGTCAACAGGACTATCTGGTCTTTTCCAATAGCTTTCCATACGAGACCCTTTAGCAAATAAAGTCGAATCAACCTTTGACGCATTTATTTCTGCATTATTATTGCTCAGATCTTGAGAATTGACTGTTTCTTGCAAGCCGTTCCCAAAATCATCCAATGAAGCTTTTGTGGTGTGCTTGCAGTTAAGAAACAGCATATCTAAATCTTCTAGTCTTTGGTATGCATTTAAATATCTCTTGAGCTTATTTGGTCCTACAACAAGCACCGGTTCATGAGGAACCCCCTTCAGCAAGTCACGGCGCAGAGCCAGAATCCTAGCCAACCCAGTGTGGTGATCGGCATGAATATGTGAAATCCAAATGCAGCTTAAGGATCTCACAACATCATCAGCACCATCTACACCATATCTGTTTTCAAAGGACATATCAGCCAACAGTTCAGATTAAAACAGCAAACAAGTGCAGTACAATTATCATCAACTTAAGAATTCGGATAGACTTGCCTTCTCTTAAGCTGTCCCAAGGTTCCTTCACCACAATCCAAGAGCAAGCCACCTTTCGAGAAAAGATTTATATATATTGAGCTCACATTTCGATACTTGGATGGCTGGGATGAACCAGTTCCAAGAAGCACTATCTCCAAGTCATCTCTCCTTACATTTTCCAAGCAAGCAGGAGTAACTTCATCTTCACACAGCCATGGCTCCTCAATCACTATCTTATGATCAGCCACAGGAATTAAATCATCCTTTGTCTGACTGCAATCTTGCCAGAGCTGACTGACATGCTGCGCTGCTTCCACAACCTCGGGAATCTCTGACTGCAACTCATCAATGATTTCAGAGGAAGACGCTGTAGTTGGAATACAAGATCTATCCAACCCAAGATTAACATAGGGACGCAAAGTGAACTGTATAGCATAGAACAATAAATTTATCAATATGTCAACTTGGCAAAAGCAAGAGACAGATTGAACAAGTGAAATAATAGTCCTATGGTGACAAATATATCTGGGAGATAGTTCAAGTAGCACATATCAAGGAGGAGATGATGAAAACTCTCCCAAAAAAGTAGTCATGTGAGAAAATTAATAGAAGCTCTAGTGGGAAAAATGGATCAGATGTAAGATAATTTGATTGCAAAAGTAGAGGAAGACCTGAGAAAAGAAAGTGCTCTAAATGTATTTACATCAAGTTCGGGGACTTAAAAATTTGCTTGAATTATTTACTATTTTTTCATCATACAAGGTTGATGAGAAAAGCACTCTCAAGGGATTTGACAACACCGCTCATGTTCATTATTAGTGGTGATCAAACAATTTAGAGTTGTTCAAACAAAGTTGCAAATGTTAGATGACCATAAATAGTGTTAATTTGAAAATCACATGGTTGTTTGTCACATAAGCTTGGGTTGCAGCATTAGGCATAAGTCATAATCACAACGCTTTAAGCTGTTAACACTTAGCAATATTAGTCTCTTCATTTCCAAAATAATTGTCATCAACAGTCGTGTGAAAATTAGAAGTTTCTCAAATACCAAAAACGATATTTTGACTTATTTAAAACAAATAAATTAACAGCCAAACGGCGTCATCTTTCGTACCTTGAGAAGATTTTCAGCATTAATGACATTATAAAGTGCTGATAATGAATCCTGCAAAAGAATCAAATCAAACACTTTACTTAGACACATGTATGTCTTAACTACCATTGTCCATGAAAACAAATTTCCCTTTCTAGCTTATTGTGACAAACCTCACTTGAAGCAAGAGATCCAGGTTTTGAGCAATTCTGATTTGGACGAGACCAAAATCCTGGAGCTGGAAAGAACCGAGGACACAAGTAATTGAGCCGTGCTGCAATTCTTGCACTAGCTTTCAATATAGGAATCTCTACATTCTTCCTGCAAACAGCATGAGCAACCAGAAAGAAATTATCAGTAATAAAACAAGGAGAACTAGAAAATAGGACCATCCAGAAAGACTAACACCTTACTTTTCATGTCCGGCCATGATATGCTGTGCAGAACCAAATGTCTTCATCCATGTTTGGTATTTTGAACAACTTACAACAGATTCAGGAGACAAGTGAATTACGCACGCAACACCCTTACCAGCCTTTGGCAGGTTTCCCTCCACGTGATCACCATAAGTAGCTAGTGATTTTGAAGACAATAATGCTTCCAAGTGAGATTCTGTTGGGCAATCCACAAGGAGTACAATAGGACCAGGAATAGAAGGACCCAAGACATCACTTGGATGAACCTATTGTGGTAGGAAAATAGTTACAATACGAAGTATGGAAGCTCAACATCAAATTAATTAAAAATAAACTAAATCACATGTAATTGTGACAGAAATCTATCTGACACAAATTCGACTTCTTTTGTAAATTTCCTTCCACCTGGTTTGGGTATATAAACAATGTGTTGCTATTTTGAGGCTTACCATAACATTCTGGTGATCAGATTCCACCGAATTTCCAAGTTGCAGTTCGCGATACTTTGGCCCAGGTCTGAGACCGAGTGCCTTAGCTTTTTCTGGATCAAATTTTCCCTTGATCTCAGGCAGTTCACAAACATATACGACAGACATATCACCAGGCTTAGCCGCTGGCAGCTTTTTTCCATTGGGGGAATCGAGGATGTCTGTGCTATGATCTGTCCTTTGTGAAGGGCTCTGACAAGGTTTCAGGAGCTGGCTTTCATTGTTAATTGGTTGAAGGATAACAGCTGATATTTTGACCACCTCGTCATCAACAAGAACAATGGAGTTATTACTTTGAAACTGCACACTGGACTCATTGGTGCCAAAGGTGGGTCCAAAGCTTTTTGTGTGAACCATGGCGGCATTGGGAATAAAAGATCTCATGGCATCAATTAAATACTTAAGATCTGAAGGACCCCATATGTTGAGCTGCAAATTAACAGAAGTTATCATTTATAATAAATTTAATTGATAAAGCTGGAAAATTAAACATAGTTGGACTACTACGTACAGTCATCCCCTCTTCTCCCATACCAGCCAAAGTAAGCAGTAAACCTGTGAGTTGATGAGTAGCTGTGAGTATTTTCAAAGCTCTTCTCAATGTGTCATTACTCAATATCAAATTTAAGTGCTCCACAAAGCAGAAATACAATTTAAATATCATATTTTAATATGGTATGCACAATGAATAAAACCACAAGATAAATAATAATCAAAGACGGACCTGGGAGCCCACCCGCAGTCTCGGAACAGACACGAGAAAGAAATATGTGATCTATCTGAAGAAAGATGAAAATTAACAAGACTTAGAAGCTAGAAACTGTAACAAACTATCTCTCCATGAGTCAATAATAAGATCACACCGGAACAAAAAAGTGTTAAAGTTCAAGATACACGATACCTTTGATAACTTAATCCTATGCTCCGTGCAAAATCTTTGTAGTCCCTGAATTGAATATTGAATATGATATAAGGTGAATAAATATTATAAGTCATACATACTTTAAGTACTTATGATAGCATACAAAAAAGGGATATAACATCATAGAGTCCCTATGTGCAATACTTACCTCCCCAGCATTAAATATAAATCTTTGATTGTCAAAGAAAAGCAGGACCGCAGGTGATGTATCTTGAGTGTCCATTCCAGTGCCCAAAATCTACGGTCCACATCACAAACAAAAAATAGAACAATTTTGTAAATTTCTACAGCAAACTAAATGTGTAAACGGATATTTTGGTACTTACATGAGTGAGACATTGTCATTATAGCCCCTCTCAAGGTATCAAAATCACAAAAACATATCTACTCATCATATCGAAATCACAAAAACATCTTCAAATGTGATTGTTGTGGGTACTTTTATGGATCAAACTAACTAACAAGGACACGTTCGATGATCAAACTAACTAACAAAAGATATACTTCCATCACTGAATAATGAAAGACACACGCATATAAGTATATTTTAGTAATTTTAATACATTCAAGGATTAGGACTCCGTATTTAAGGATTAAAATTCAAAATAACAGATTATTATCCTAATAAAATAAATAAAAAGAGCAAAATTATATGAGAAAATATCTTCCTATCTTAAGAAAAAGAATAATGCAATGGGGGAATACCTGTACATATGAAATAGTGTTAATGGGATTGAGTTTGCGAACTTTGAGTTGAAGATTTTTTCTGGTGAAGTTAGTTTTGTCAGTGCCCTCTGCTCTTCTCTTGTTGAACCCAGTAGTAGTACCCAAGGAGCCGCTCTCTTCAACTTCCATTGCGGTGTACCTGCGGCGAAGATTAAGAGGAGCTACGTTACGACGTCGTCTTGAAGAAGACGCGATAAGGGTTGAGAATAATCGGAGATGGGAGTTGGGTTTAGAGGAGAGGAATGGAATGTGGCGAAAGTTTAAAATTTGGGCCATTGTCCCAATTCTTCTATTTATCACAAAGGGTTTTAGGCTTTAAAACTCATTTCAAATCGGCCCATCCGGTTGAACCGGTTCGGTCATGTAATACGAACCGCTAATTTAAAGAAGCGCGATAAAACGTCTTCGGAACCGGGACCGGTTTCTGAAAACCAGCCGGTCCGGAAAAAATGACTTAAAAACGATTATTTTTGTTTTCCTCACTTTGCTATATCGCTTTAGACCTCGGACTCTCTAGTTCGCTTCGCCGCCGCCTGCTTCTGTGGCTTCAGATCTCACTATTTCGTTTGGACGACTCAGGAAGTTGCTACAGCGTTCGATTCAACGAAAAGGGAAATTGATGTCACGTTAGGATTTGAAAGGGTTAATAATTTATTAATTAATAACGAAAGTGGAAATGGTGCGTTTGTGATTGAATTCTAATTATGGACATGTTTTGTTTAAGAAACACTTGCAGTAGTATTTTCTAAATTCTGAATTGAGATGAATGCGTATTTTATAAATAAATAAATTCAGTAATAAATATATAACAAGAAGCTGGAATAGCTCAGTTGGTTAGAGCGTGTGGCTGTTAACCACAAGGTCGGAGGTTCAAACCCTCCTTCTAGCGATTTTTTCTCTATTTTTATCTGGTCTTTTTGGTTTTTTTTTTTCTTTTTACCTGGGCCTATTGGCCCAATTAACTTTGTTGTCGCGATTGCTCTATAGCCCAAACTCAACACAAACATCATTTATAACCAAAAAAAAACTTCTCCAAATATAAATATTTAATTAATTTGATATATTTTTCTTATGGAGTGAACCAATTGAAATTGTATGAGATAAGATGATGATCACACAAACAACCACAACTGAAAGACACACTCCACTAACCTCAAAACATCCTTCACCACAACACTAATGAACAACCTTTGAAATTGAAGATACCATATCAGTCACAAATGTCACTCCTCCAACTCAAACTAACCCCTTATCACGCATTAACCTCACTCTCTCATTCCTCTCATAAATTCAGACCCAACAACAGAACACTACTCCTTGCAAAAACCAAAATTAGAGCAATTGGCACTGTCCCTGAGAGGGATTCACAAACCACCGACTCTAATGACCCACCTTCTGTCGGCTTTGCATTTGTCAGTGTAAGTTCAAATTTAAAAACATTAGTAATTAATTAATTAATTCCACATTATATACTTGCTTTTGCATTTTTATTTTTTGAATTTAAATAATCTCTAACCAATGTTTTGTTGGTTAGTCTGTTTTGCTACCAGATGGAACACCAGATGTGCACTATCGTTCTGCTAGTGGTGGCCAGAAGCTTAGGAACATAATGCTCGATTCTAATATTGATCTTTATGGACCCTATGTAAAATCTCAACAACTTAAACTATTTTATTTTTATTAATAATTACATGCTTATATAGTTCTGTTAATTTTTCCAGGGTCGAATTTTGTTAAATTGTGGAGGGGGTGGAACTTGTGCAACGTGTATGGTAGAGGTGAGCTTTAAATAATAATGGATATCTTTCCCCTGAAGTTAAGACAATTGTATAGTATATAGTTATTTAATTTATTAGGAAGTATGGTATATAGGTGTAAATGTGCAATACTTATGGAATTTTTCAATTGATATTAATTAGGTTCTTGAAGGAAAGGAGCTTCTCAGTCCTCGAACTGACAAAGAGAAAGAAAAACTAAAGAGGGTAAATATGACTGAATGTTAACTTGATTGTTATTTTTAAAGATAAAAAAAATTCCTAGCATAAGTATATTTGATATATTGTGTTTTTTTAGAAACCAAAGAATTGGAGATTAGCATGTCAAACAACTGTGGGTGAAGCAGATTCCACTGGGGTGGTTAGTACTACTGGTCTTTTGGATCAATATAATTAATATACATAAGATTAGAAAATAAATGGTTTTAATATTTATCATTTATGCTTTATTTGGTTTTTCATTCCATTTGATGTAGGTTGTGATTCAACAACTACCAGAGTGGAAAGGACATGAATGGAAATATGAGAAGTTTGATGATGAGTCAGCAGAGTCTTCCTGAGGAAAATCTTTACTGCAAATCGTGTAGAAAATCTTTGATACTTGTAACTACAAAGTTATATATCTTCTTTAGAAATTTCAATATTCTCAGTTTTTTCATTACATTATTCATCACATTAATAATACCAAGGTCCTTATATAGGAAAAGTTACATGCGGAATATAATATAAAACTAGCTTAACTAAAATGTAGAGTAATAAGTGATTATGTCATTCTAATGTGGTTTCACGTTGGGGAGGAGACTTAAGGAGTGAAATAATGAAGAGGCTGAATGTTCTACTCCGCTCATAACAGTATTAAAAAATGTCATTTACAATTCCAAATTAATAATAATTATAATAATAATAATAATATTAACTCTTATTGTTCTGCTTTTATTTTTGTGATAGGTTTAATGATTTTATAGCCACTTTGACATGTGTTTTTAATTTTTCTATTTTAGAAAAAAATTCAAACTACTCCTTTTTAAATTCTTTTGTTCTTTTATGGAGAAAATCACATCCATAAGATAAAACCGTAAACGATCATTTTTAAATCGTTATTTAATAATTATCTTACATCTTTTAATCTATGACGTGTTAAAATTAATTATGTGTGTGTATAATTATACTACATTTATTTACATTTTTTTATTTGCTTTTTTATTTTCGCCTACAGATTTTTTATCTATAACCTATTAAGCCTGCACTTTGCCCTATGATTATTATGAACCATGGACGGTGGACCTATTATGAACCCTTTCTAGATTAATCTCATGGAAGAATTGAAAGAGAAACCATGATGAGACTTGAGTTTAGTGGAAGTGATTAAACCTTGCAAAATAGTGAATTATGGTTTGAATTTCTACTAAAATATATTATATTTAATATTTGACACGCATTTAATAAAATTGGAATAGAAACCAACCATGATCCTTCTTTTGTGATCAATACCCTTTTGATATGCCGAAAAATAGTTAGAAGTATTTTGTTCCTAATATGGACTCTTATTTGTTTTATCAGTGTGGAATATACCTATTAAGCAAAGCTAGATAGCTTCTGGATACGCTTCAACATCAAAGATTAATCCTTCTTCATCGTCTTCAAATAGTGACAATATCCATATTAGTAGCTCTAATCAAGATGTACAAGCACCAAAAATTTATAAGATAGAGAGAAAACGAAAAACTATTCAACTAGAGAAGAGTCACTTAAAGTTGTAGAGGTCAGATAATAGAGTATGCAATTATATTTAACTATATAATTAGATTTTAATAAATAATTTAGATATTTAAATTAGTTGTAGAATTTTATATTAGTTGGGCTTTTATTTTAATTTTTTTTAGTTGGGCTTTTTAGCCTTTAGACTTTTTATATTATTATCCATATTAAATTTATTTTTTTATTCTCTATATGCTTCAAATGTAGTTAAGCATTTTTAATCAGTAAATAATTAAATTGGTTCTTGAAATTGTAATTGTTCAAATTAGTTCTTGAATTTTACAAATTGATAAATACTTCTCTAAAATTGTAAAATATCAATCAAAATATTATCTCCGCAAACTTTTGTTGTTAGATATTTTGATATGACAGTATAATTGAATATGTGGCTTGTTCATATTGATATCAAATCAATGTTACCTTTTAGATGACAAATTTATTGATGAAATTTTCTCATCTCAAATATAAATTTGTGAGTATTTGTAATTGTGTATAGACTATTTATGGACAAACTAGTCCATGAAATATTTAAATTTTATAGAAAAATTAGTCTATTGTAATGACATTGATAAGATATCAATGTTGGGAGGTCAAATATTCAATTAACATGTTAAAACATAATCTCTAACGACAAAAATTTAAATATGAACTATTTTGATTGATACTTTACAATTTTAGAGTTGTTTTGCCAATTTACAAAATTTGAGAACTAATTTAACCGATTCTTAGAATTTCATGAACCAATTTTGTCTATTTACTCTATTTTTAATTCTCTTTGTGCTTCTATCGTATGGTAGTAAAACAATTATCATTCTCTTTGTGCTTCTACCCTATAGTAGTTAAGTTTTATTTGTCATATTTGGATTTGAAGATTGTCCAAGATTAAGGTTTTGGATTCTATGAGTTAGGCACCTCAGCCGCAGCCCTTTTCTTTATCAATTTTTCTTGTGTTAGTCAACGTAATTACGGTTTGTATTTTTTCTTGTAATTTTAATTAATTAGTTAGATTGTATTTTCTTTTTCTTAGACTGTGTTGTTCATCTCAAATTAAAAATGTTAATCAACAATTCTAACTTATTGGGGTTGTTAGAGATAGTTTTAGACTTGCTAGGATTAGTTTGATATTGTCTCATCTGGTTATAATTAGTTGTTAGTTGGCTATATTAGTTGTCTTAGGATTACTATATAAAATGAATCCTACACACATTGTAATCATATTCTTCATAGTATCAGTTTAATAACTCAATTTTTTCTCTATTATTTATTATCTTTATGTTGAGCTCTATCATGTTTTTCAACATCGCCTTTTAGAAGTAAAAATTCATGGTTTTTTTCATTTACACATTAAAACAATAATTTGATTGATATCAATTCAAAATAAATAAGAGAAAACGAAGATGTATATTTAAAACTAATTTATTTTTTTGCTTTTATCGAACCAATCGCCATATATCAAATATAAAGATTAGGAGAACCACATGTTCTCTACCCTATGAGAGACATCAATGTTATTATTAGAGTTTCAAATAGTATTTAGGCTTAAATGTACTCCCCTCAAATTGTTGCGATTTTTCCCCCTCTAACTTCAAATGTGCGATTTAACCCTCAAATTTTCTAATTGTGAAGTTTTGCCTCTCCTAATTTCAAAAAGAGATTTTAGTCCCAGCATTTACTCCATTTCTAATTACATAATCCCTCACTCTTTCTTAAAAAAATTATTGACATGACATTATTTAATTAGAAAATAATTTAAAAATAAAAAAATAACGCGGCTCGTGTATTAAAGAACTATTCAAATTTATTTATCAAGATAATTGTTATGACAACTTTCATTCATTTAAAATTAAAAAAATACTCAAAAAAATTAAGGATATTTTCACTAATCTAAAGCAAACCAAAACATGGAGAATCAAAACATCCAAAA
>JBBPBP010000002.1:51280792-51311449 GCA_037974735.1 Cicer chorassanicum | reverse complement strand
AAAAAAATCCCAACGCTTGAGATTTTTGTAAACTCCCATTTCCTTTTGTTTCATATATTATATTATCTCTCTCCCCCTTCCATCTCTTATTATAGCAATTGGACAAAGAAGAGTAAAAAAATGTACATCGTCATTTATTAGTGATTAATCTTCACTAAAGAACTCAAATCAAACTTATCACTATTTTAAATATTGTTAATGTGTAAAATGTTTAACTAAAAGTCAGTTATTATAGAAATCGAGGAACTAATAGAGAAATCTTTCATGTTGCAAACTTTATGACTAGTATGAGCAGTTGAGCACTGCCACAGTACTTCCTCGCAGATAACTTAGGAGTTGGGAGTTACTACTCCCCACTGTATATAGTTGCTTAGTTTTCTATCTTTTTTGCCAAGCCCCCTTCATTACAAAAAGACTGTGAATACTAAAACGTCATATTGTCTTTGTTGATAGTTGTTGGGAAAAGTTGTTCTCATATGTCATTTTAGAATCGAGATCATCTAAAGTAGTAATTCACTCTAGAATATAAAATCAAATCAATGGTAACATTCATAACTAATTATAGGTGTGCTTAAATATAAACCAGAGATTCCTTTATTTTACTACAAAATTCACTTTTGCGGATCAAAATCTATCATTTTAACATGTTTAATCTCCATTAGTTTTAAAGAAAAAATTAACACTGTCCAAATGTTTTTGATAAGAAGATTACTCATTGATATGATATAGCCCTTATTTTATTTTTTACTTTCCACTTATTAGTCAGCAAATTCGTATATTTTCTGTCGTGCTATATAGAAATACCACAACTCATATTTTGAGTTTATATTTTAAATATGATTTGGTAAAGTCCAATATAAGTTGTTTGATCTCCATGACCGAAAGATCAGTAGAGTCAATAACTGAGATTAGCAACGGCAGAGAACTCAGATCTATCAATAAGATATCAACAAATGCTTCAATATCAGTAAAGTTCACCGGAGAAACCATTTGACATTCCACACATATATTACAAAAACTTGATCTAAATCCCAGGCACTACTACCCACTTTTTCCTGGCTATGCTACCCAAGTTGGTAGACATTAAGCATTTTCGTTGGCTGCTAGAAATTTAAAGACTTTGAGAGGCAATCTTCCTAATTCCTTATTCTATATAGGAGAAAGTCAGGCATAATCAACAAGATATCAATCACTCTACCTCCATATTTTCAGGAAAAGGTATTGAAGCGCAGCAATTATAGTATCCATTTTCATCAAACGAAAATCTCTGCGAAAGATGAGCTTCACGTATATGATACTGCCCCCAGTCCTCTGATCCATACAGCTTAAATATGCCACGTGCATCGAAAGCGTCAACATTTCTCTTCCACTTCGTCCTGAACACCAGCAGCTTATATCAGCTATTTAAACTGAAATAATCTAACAAAGTTTCAAAAAGCAAGATTTTTGAGCTGTAAAAACTGAGTATTTGATGTCTAAAATAAAAATATAAAAAGGGTAGTAGCACCTTTTCCTATGCCTTGAATTCATCACAGTGGCGTGCAGCTGCAACACAAGAAAAAACTCGTTGATCAGAAACTACCAAACCTACAAGCAAATTAAGGTTTCTTAACGCTGGATAGAAGAAATGATCATTCTGCTAGGAATAATGCATAAATAACACTGACATGGGAATTTATCCCAAAATGTACAACTGCAGTTCATGGTCAAAACATGGGCCGACACTATATTTACATAAATCTCAGATATTCTTTATTAAATCTCAGATAATCTCAGAATATTTACATAAATCTGAAAAGTATGCATATAAGCATAACAAATTTACTAAATTTAAGTTACCTTCAGTCTCTGTTTAGCATCATTTTCCAATACAAGCCCAGCTTCAACATATGCATCAATTATGACTTCTAAGTAAGCTCAGGAAAAATACAACCTTTTGAGTATAATGTATTATCAAAACCAGGTACAACCAAAGATCCATAGTTATTTGTAACTTATAGAACAAAAAAATCGTAATACCAAAAGAAAACCATAACTAAACTATAAGGAACTATTCATATATGGATACGACAGGCATGTAAAAGACGACCCTCGCTGCCAATTTCTTCCACAGGAGCATACAGAACACGGGCTTTGGCCAACGAACCTTTCATGCATTCCTGCAAAATTAAACATATGTTCTCCTTATTAAAGATATCAAACAAACTGCATGAGGTCAAATTTGGTGGTAAAAGAAAGCTAGTTTTTATCCAACAATGTACACAGCTATTGGAAATCTTTCAATGAAATCCCAAGTTAACATAAGTATTGGGATGATGTGATGAACATTTCACAATGCAATGCTGAAGTTAATATAACATTCTGTCTATGAGTTTGAAAAGGAAAAACTTTCAAATTGTGAATATATTGTAGTTTTAAGAGCAACCAAAAGACACTTAGCAGAAATCAACTTGTATTTAGTCACTTCATTTCATAAATTTAGTGAACGCACCAGTCTTACAATGTCCTATTATATCTTGTCAACAACTAATTAGCAAGTAGGAACTCATGAGTGTTGTTTTGATAAGTTGAAGTTTAATAGAGTCTTACCAGTCCCTTTAAACTAATTGAGACAGGCCGATTATCCAATGCTTCCATAACTTTTGAGGATATACTCTGCATGGATACAAAAATAATTACAAATAATTTAATTTACATACTATATTATTATATGAAATTTAATAAAATTTACCTGCAAGACCTCAGTAGCTATGTTAACTCGGTCTTTGTTCCACAGCTTAAGCATGAGTACTGTAAGGTGAAATGTCTTAGGCTTGATGAATATAGATTTGTCAATCCCCAAGTCTGTAAAAGTGAAAAGTAAATCAGTGATATTTCATATTAAAGAAGGTAGCACATAGAAGAAGAAGATCACAACAGAAGAATAAACATTTAATCTTTGACGGGTTTCTACATGACAAAGTAATCTCATAAGTTCTGAAAAAGTGACTAGTTACTGAGTAATATAAGCATGACTTGGGAAGAACCGTTGTTTTCATAAATTAACTAGAAGTTCAGGCCCACAAAGTGTAAAATTATAGTGAACAGAAAAATGTAATGAAACACACACCAACACCCAGTCACTCACCAAAGAATATTTATGCTGCTGAGTTTATTACACAGTGTAGATCATTTCACAATCTTTTGATTCAAATTTTTAAGCAACACACATTCAAAACATAGCAAAACAGATTGTTCCTATACCAGATGAAGCAGAAGGCCTGGATGCTTTAGGTGCATAACTGACTAGCGGTATGCTAGTAAGATTAACTTTAACTGATCCACAGTCATCATCAACTTTAAGATCAACTGCAACATCAGCATTTTCCTTTGACAATTGATCCACTTCTTTGTTATCAGTAGTATCCTCAGCCTCATTGGAGTCAGCGTCAAGATTCTCATCTATGCAAGAATTGTCATTTCCCAAAATAGTGTGTTGAAAATTGATTAGTTTAGAAACCAACTCAGGATGGATGGCCAATGGAAGGGATATGAAGTGGGAATAATCAAGATTCCGACTCCTAACTGTCTGTTATCAAACACAAGAAAATAAGCGAACCATAGTTTGTGACTGCAAAGTATATGAAGTCAACACCACCAACATAATCCACTTTAAAACAAACAAATTGGAAAATGAAGGTATACAATCATAAATTTCTTGAGATTGAGAGATTGCGTGTACAGACAACTGACCTCATCAATTATGGCCTGAATCTTCTCTGAAGCTGAAGTCACACTATCTATTGAAATGCCTTCAATGGCTGCCAAAAACAATTATACATGTTGGATAATATGAAAAACATCAGAGAAGATTTTGATCTTATTCTAGAATAACTTAGATTATCTCTTAGAATCAGTTTCCATAACTCTAATTACTACCATCATGTGTTACCCAATTTGAAGATAATTAGGAGTCTAGTATTACTGTATAAATCATGAATAGTGCTTAGTCTTTTGTATAAAATCACATCAAACCATCAAATACAATTCAAAAGCTTTCTTTTTTTCTTTTCCATCCTTAATGTAATACTCTATAACTTCAACTTAAAAATCATTTAGATATTGGATTTCGTTATCCACTCTTACGAGAGTCATAATGATGCAGACAAGATCTTTCTCCAAATGGCCAGGCTGTTAAGAGGGGAGAGCCTATATTTTAAATGGAAGTTCTGTATCTCACACTCAGCCAATATAAAACTCAATTGTATGCTTCTGGTATAACTATGTTCTGGTCTATTGATGGACGAGGGTGTATTCATGTCAAATCAGCTATCACTTAATTTAATATCTCAATCTACAAAAATAAAACTAATCAAAGTTGAAAGTTGAAACAGAACCGTAATAGAAAATAATTATTTCAAAGCTGACACATACGAGATAGACAGTGAATTATGTTAACCCAAAAACTTACTAATAAACTCATCTTCTTTTGAAGAAGGGAATATTATCTTAACCCCCATCTCCTCTTCTATCTTTTTCTGTGTGTATCCCCTGAAACATTATTAAGTATGAGTAAGACGTATATATTCTTATATCATAAGAACTATCTTCTACACTCTCTCTTCAATGATAACAACAGCAACAAGATTTTGTATTATTGTATCCTTATGATGTTGACAATGTGAATCTCAAACCTAAACAGTTAACTATTCCTGATAGGCATTACTATTTTTCCTTTTCAGCCTATCTATAACTACTAATATGCATCACTAATTATAATTCACTATCACTTTCACCCATGCCATACTCATCCTACCTTTCATCTGAACTTTATATAATTCCAGTTGGCTAAACAAAGTTGTTATCAATTCCAAACAAATTACAAACTAGTTTTTACCCTTTGCCTTTAATAAAACGAAATAGAGAGACACCAACCTGCACAACAAAAACAAAATTAAATAGATGAAGTTGTTGACTGTTTAATGCTTAATCAGAAAGAGACCCAAATGCACGTATAGATTGTGATATAATTTATTTCCACTGTAAATTGTGAGGAAAATGGAAGAAAAATGTCAGACAATAAACATTGAAAACTATGGTCAGAATCAGGGAAAAAACACAATCAACAGCATAGTGTTTCATGCAAGAGTTCTTATGAAGTCCTCCCATCCAATTTCTATGAAGCCCTGCCATCTGACAACAAAACAATCAATTCTAGTGCTATAGTAATATTCAATATAGATTGAACAACTAACAAATCAAGAAACCTGAACATAAAGAAAAGGGGCCAAATAAAATATATATGGTGATCACCAGCACATAAAAGGACAAATGAACAAATGTTGGTTGAAAATTCATCAAATATAAATTATAAATTCATAAAGATAAAAAAAAAATGAAAATGAAATAAAAATAAATCTTGCCTTCACAGAAATTGAATGTTTTTCAGTGGAGAGAGATGAATCTCCTTCTAGCACTTTGCTACAACTTGCTTCTTGAACTCCACCTCCATCTTCTGACTCAACTGTCGCAGCCGTTATCAAGCTTTCTGCAAAAATATAAAAGATACCAAAATTCTCATTTGATCTAAGACATTGAACTATACATCTATACCATAATTAAATATTAGATAAAACTAACTAGTATATCTGTTTCAATACATTCAAAGGAATATTACCACTCATAAGAGAAATCATGTATATCATAAACATAATGCAAAATTATTGGCACTACCATAATATGCAAGGGACAAAAAAGACAAACCTTGACAAGAACCAGCATTAGTTGCAACAGGTCTCCAGATAGAATTCATTGTTTTCGGTTTCTTGGCATGATCTTCAATGGAAACTCTCTTTTTTCTACCACCCATTATAAAATCACAGCTTAAACCATGATAAGTTCTCTGTCCCTGATGCCAACAAAAAAAGATTTAAATCAAAGAATCAACTTCAGAACTCTTAAACAAGCAAATTTGTTACAATTATTACATCTCAATGAAACACCATTTCAGTAAAGTGTAACAAAATTTGTTAGTGGGAACTCAATCAATCCCTCCAAAAAGTTATATTTTCAAACTTGTCAACTAGTAATGTTAACATAATTTAATTTCAATAGGAGCACACTATGTATATAATATAAAAGTAAAGGAAAGGGATTAAAGAAGTTGAAAAACAAATACATGAATATAGAATAAGTAATACTAAAAAGCAGAGAACCTGAAAGTGAAAGTGCGTGTTGGTAAATCTGAGAACTCGGTCCACTCTACAAAACAACAACAATAATAATAGGAAAATGAACCGAATATAAATTTAAATTCTAACACAATAATATTGAATTTGAATTGAAGGCAATATAAGATTGAGAAATCAAATTTGAGTTGAAGTGACTACACGAACCTAAAGAGAGACCTGCAACCTATCATTCCCTTACTCCAATGAATTGCAAGGCCAGTTTCGTAACTTTAATTTTTCTTTTACTTTTGTCTTTTTCCAAGTGATCGGTGCAAAACCAAAATTTGGCTTGTATTTGCATCAATTGTCTATATTTATTTATTAATATATGGTTTTGCTCTAGCTTTTTTTAAAAAAAATATCATTAAAAAGTTAACAAAATCACGCCCAGTGGGACTCGAACCCACAATCGCTTGATTAGAAGTCAAGCGCCTTATCCATTAGGCCATGGGCGCTTCTGATGATACTAGCTGAATATTAAACGTATTTGAATGTAACAACTTGGAAACTGTTACAAAATATTTTTAAGTAATAAAATTAAAATTGACACAATTATAATTTGATTCATATATACTATTATTTATAAATTATTTCATTGTAACTTCGTAATAACCAAACAACCACTAATTTATAACGTATGATATAAGATAGTTAGAGGTTTAGTGAAGTGATCATGAATGATGAATTACTTTATATTAGTTAATTAGGATTTAGCATCGACTCGATCTAACCTATATAATAAAAAAAATACATTGTCTTGTAAATATGTTAACTCTATGTTCGCATTATTAGTCTTTTTTACAAATGGGACCACAAGTACTGGTAAGTGCTTCGATAACCACTTTATGCTCATTGTTTAATTTTTTAGAGTGACAAGTGAAAGGTAAGTAAGTCATGTATCCTTAGCCATTAATTGAAGTTGAGTTAGCTTGATCATTTCATCCTTGTGAGGATATTGAAGAGGAAACATGTACAAAAGAGTTTATATATATATATATGAACAAATTAATACATGAGGGACAAAGCCTTATTGAGTTGTACTTATGATATGGAACAAAAAGGAGATGGAGAGAGAGTATGTGTGACAGGGGCTTCTGGGTTTTTGGCTTCTTGGCTTATTAAGCGACTTCTTTTGTCTGGCTACCATGTCATTGGAACAGTTAGAGATTTAGGTTTCCCTCTTGCATTACTATCACATCTCCAAATATATTTTCATTTTTTATTACATAGTCAATTAAAATTCATGAATTACATTTAAAGACATTAACATATGTATGGTATGGTATGGTACTCAGGGAAGCATAAGAAAGTTGAACATTTATGGAAATTGGAAGGAGCAAAAGAAAGACTCAAGTTAGTCCAAGCTGATTTAATGGAACAAAATAGTTTCGACAATGCTATCTTGGGATGCAAAGGTGTCTTCCACATTGCCTCTCCGGTACTCAATCATAAATCACATGATCCTAAGGTAAGGTATCATATCATTTTATTTCTATTTCTCTCTTTTTATGAAACATGGCAATTATTATATGATAATTAATATTGATAGTATCTCTATGTCAGAACTTATAAAGTCTATAACCATGGTATACATATTGAAATGAGTCATGCATGATACTTTGATGAATCTCTAATATGGTTATCAAGTTTTGTCCAAAATAAAAACAGTCAGAAATCTTGGAACCAGCGGTCCAAGGTACGCTAAATGTGTTGCGTTCTTGTCGGAAGAACCCAGCTCTTGTTCGAGTGGTGTTAGCCTCTTCGTCTTCGGCTGTTAGAGTGAGAAATGATTTTGATCCAAACATACCACTTGACGAATCATCTTGGAGTTCCTTGGAATTGTGCGAGAATCTCCAGGTACACACAAAAATGTTGTATACATACACCATTGTTTAGATATCTACATAGTGATATGTTATTGAAAATTTATGTAATTTTTTTTTTTACATTTACAATGTAGTAATCAAATTGTATTTCTAATCCATAGAGTTTAATAAAAAAGTTTATACAAACATTCAAATTTAATTACATTTTCTTCATCCTATCATTTTATAGTACTATTTGTACTTCTCAAAGCATGTTCTAATGTCTTATGTGACAACATAATGAAACATAGTTTTAGGTACATGTGATTTTTTTAACCAATATATAGTTATTAAACTTATTGTGACATGCATATATTTAAGGCATGGTACCCAATGTCAAAGATACTAGCAGAAAAAGCAGCTTGGGAATATTGCAAAGAGAATGGAATAGACTTAGTCACTATTTTGCCATCATTCATCATTGGACCTAGTTTGCCACCAGATTTATGTTCCACTGCATCTGATGTTCTAGGCTTGCTCAAAGGTACATTAAGAAAATCTTGACCTGTCTCTTAATTTGATTGGTGATTTATTTTTTAAAATTATGATTAATTATATTGCAAATGAACTAACAGGGGAAACTGAGAGATTTCAATGGCATGGAAGGATGGGATATGTTCATATTGATGATGTTGCACTTTGTCACATTCTTCTTTATGAGGACAAAGCCTCTCATGGTAGATACCTTTGTAGCTCTACAATAATGGAGAATGATGATTTGGTTGCCATGCTAGCAACTCGTTATCCTGCTTTGCCCATTCCCAAAAGGTTGGTTGATTAATGCTTCTCATAACATATATGTATTAATGGAATAACATACTAGTAATATCTTAGTACTAAAGTAACACATATAATTGGTAATGATTAATTGCCGGTGTAATAAAACTTTGTATAGAAAATAAACTCTTTATTTATTTGGTTTTCAGGTTCCAGAAACTAGATAGACCACATTATGAACTAAACACTGAAAAGCTGAGGAGCCTAGGATTTAAGTTTAAATCTGTTGAAGAAATGTTTGAGGATTGCATTGCATCTTTTGTGGAGCAGGGCCATCTCACTCTTCACCTAGAGGGTGGTCCAATTTAATCAACTTCGATATGTTTTTAGTTGAGATTGTTTTCTTCTTTTGTTTAATGAAAATTTGAGATTGTAATCTAATTCTTAATTGATTAAGACCTGATAGACCTTTATGTCATATAAGAGGATCCATTTCCGCGATGCATGAATCTACTATAATCTTTTATACTAAATCCAACTGCCCTTTTCAAAATAGAAAACTTATCCTTAGAAATAATATATGGATTAGTAGTGATTTTGGTCCCTAAAATTAAGTAAAAACGTAAAAAGTTGGTTTGTTTTAGGAACAAAAAATATATAAACTAATGCAATGTTTCAATCAACAAAAGGGATAATCAAAAATTGAGCATAAATAATTCAATACAATAGAAAAAAAAAGAAAAAGAAAAAAAAAAAAAAAAAAAAAAAAAAAAAAAAAAACATAATGAAATCTCAAAGTGATCTCCAAGACTAATAGAAACAGAAAGATAAAAAAAAGTTCAAATGGTAATGCCTAAACAACTACTCAAATTTCAGAACAAGCAAAACAACTAATGAACCATAACAAGACATATTTAGAGTGCAAACATCATGATGACAACAAATGTGACAAAAGTAGACACAAAACTTGAAGTAAAGACCATTGTGGAGGATGAAGCAGTCTGTATGGTATCAGATTCAGAAGAATAAGGTGAAGGAGCCATTGTTGGTGAGGTGGAAACTTGAGGTGAAATTGAAATGGTGGGTGGTGGAGATAGTACTGGAATTGGATGTGGTGCCATTACTTCAACAAGCAATTTTTGGCCATGGTTGCAATGATCAAGAGTTCCACTGATGAAGTAGAAAGCACCAGATCTGTCAAGGTTAAGAGTGCTCTTTCCATTGGTGAAAGTAGTGATTGGTTCAGTTGTATCACAGTTAAAGTAATCATATTTTTCAACAGTAAGAAGTGAATCATTCTGGTACACAAATACTGCATAAATTAAGAAGAAAAAGTGAGTAACAAATGCAAGTAAAAGAAATGAAAAAAAATGAATTATACCGAGAGAATCTCCAATTTGGAATCTGTTAGTTTGAGCCCATTGTGTATAAAAAGCAGTGTTGTTCTGATCAGGAACACGCCAACCAAAGTGATCACCAACTTGGAATTGCCTTGAAGCTTCAACAGTAGTGGTGGCAGCAGCCAAGAAAATGAGAACACAATTGCATAGAACGAACAAAAGGGAAGGCATGTTTTTTGTGTGTTTGTGTTTGTGTTGGTGTTCTAAGTATATCTTAATCTTAATTAGTGAGAAGAAAAAGTATGATTATGGTGGTAAGTTGTAACAGCAAAGTATATATAGAGATAGTAAGAGGGAAATAGGTGGGTTTAGTGGGAAGTTATGATTTGTGGTGGCTGGCGGTTATTCGTTCGTGTGCTTAATTTGGAACAAGACACCTAACGCGGGAGAGAGACTACCTAATGTCACAACTAATCCAAACCGTTCATCTCTACGTGATATATCACCAAAAATATTATTAGTCTGAACTTACCTATGCTATATCAATTACATGATTCACTTGTTTATACAATAAAATTTTAAGTTTATAAAAAAAAATATGTATAGTAACTTTTTTCATTTTCTGAGTAATTTTTAGTTTTGTTAAATGAGGGAATTTAACATCTTATCTACTTGTGACTCCAATTCCCCCAAACCATCTTATGTCTCCTTTATATATCATATGAGTAACTTTTAGTGTACACCTCAATCTAGTGTACATTCATTGACATTCCAAAAAAATGTTTAATATATACAAATAATTTTATTTATCACTTAAATGATGGGATGTGAAATTGATGTCCTTCGTATACTCCTAACTAACTCCTTAGTTTTACGGAGAATTAATCATTTTAATTTATATTTTTATTATGAGTTTAACTTAGTTTATATTTGAAAATAATTTAAGATTAATTATGTAATTTTCAATATAACATGACATAATAACTTCTAATAACCATCTTATTATAAGCACGAAGTATCCATTATTGTTTGGCGATGACTAATATTTGTTCATAAATTTATTGGGCATGCAATATTAATCAAAGTACGCAATATTAATCAAAGTGTGCAAGTCGCTTACCACTAAGACGAACCACTTGTTAGTACGATCCATATAATATTTTATATTATATAGGAAGTAAAAAGTAAAATTAATTTTTCATATATTATTATAATGCCTTAAAAATTATTTTAAACTATGAAATATAAGTGATTTTAAAGTAAATTTATGGAAATTAAATATTATTAAAAAAAAAATGTTGTAATAGTTGAATGAATAAAGATCAATTAAAATAAATATATGGATTTTGAATGTTATATTAAATTTATTAAATATATTTGACAATAATTAATAAGAATATCTAGTATTATCTTCCCTTCAATTTTTCTATGCTCTTTTCCATAAAGGTTGTGTAATTGTGTAAAGAAATAGCATATAATACAACAATACGACAATAAGGTACATTAAATGTGCATATAATAGAAAATTCACAAAATTGGTGGGGCACTTGCCCTTATGATTTGCCTGTTTCCTTTCCAATACTAGCCATTTCTTGCAGTTCTCTAAGCTTGGCATCCCTTATGTCAAATATGTTAACAGGCATTGGTTTTGCGCGACCATGCAACTGTACAAGATGAACTATGTCTTCTTTAGTTAAGCTTTTCTTCTCAACAAGTTCATTCACCACAGCATCCATCAGCACTCTATTTTGCTGCAGGATCTGATATGCAAAACAAAGTGGTCACTTTTTACTCACTAATAATCATTCATTTGAAACAAAGTTGTGGATTTGAATCCAATCAAGAGTCATCAAGTTCTTTAATCCTTCATTAAACTATAGCATGCATACCTCTTTCGAACGTTCATAGCACGAGTTTAGAATCCGCACTGCTTCCAAATCAATTTCCTGACAATACCATGCAATGAAAAGTTGGTCGGATGTTATCATTGCCATGTTGTTAGTATTGTTATTCTGTTTCTCCATGAATACCTCTTTTGTACATTGTCGTATATTTGTCTACATTATTTTCACTTCTTTATTCGAGATAACTAAATTGCAATGAATTCTAGTTTTGGCATTATTTCAGATGCAAGTGTAACTTATGAAAAGGCAAAAAGAAATGCGATGAAAAACAAAAATTTGGAACAGAACACGTACATTAATTCGGTCTGGCATCCAGAAATTGGATACTCCGTGATACTTTTCAGAAAGCCCGCCAATAGTAAACATTCTTGCTGCACACCTAGCATTGTCTGCAGCTTCGGCCCATATGGTACTCAACTGAAATATTGCAAATCAAGTTAAAAAAATATTTAGACATAACCATAAACTATATTTATAATCAAAGATACGAAAAAAAAATGCATAAAATAAGTATACGACACTGATAACTTGTGTGCACAGCACAATGATATTGATATCAAAACTGTAATTTACAACGGAAAAAAAGGAGTTATAAATTGTAACAGAAAGATTCTCTTACCTGACCTTTCCCAAACCACATTTCATCGGCTGCGCGCGGTGCTAGTTGAACAGTAATATGATCAAAAAGAGATTGTCGACTGCATGATATTTGTAGTTACAAGTTACAGGAAAATAATATGGGAGGCACGAAACATAGTTTTGTAATGCAATTTGATCAAGCAGTAACAATATGAAGGCGACAGAGAGGCAACTAATGCTAGAAATAAACAATATAAACATTTCATTCAGAAGGAATTCACAGACAGCTAATTTTATTAAAATAAAGGTGTAAAGGTTTAATTAAAGAATCCATACGTGAGCATTCCATCGTTAAATTTGATTGAATCCAGCTTCGTCCGAACATAACCCAATTCCCTACCAGCTCTAGGAGCAATTGTGATCTACATCAAAGCA
Organism: Cicer chorassanicum; assembly: GCA_037974735.1. NCBI lineage: Eukaryota > Viridiplantae > Streptophyta > Magnoliopsida > Fabales > Fabaceae > Cicer > Cicer chorassanicum. The sequence goes on along the minus strand of JBBPBP010000002.1, from coordinate 51,298,400 downwards.
ATAAAAAGCTAAAATATTGTAGTCCCTTGTTATTAGTAGTCAGATGATGAATATTAAGAGGACAAAGTAAAAGAGAAATTTTCATTTTGTATGTGAATAAATCTAATAACAATTAATTTCAAATAGATAGAAAGTAGGATTTTTTTTGGCAAAATCTTGACAAAATTTCTCTTTTCAGACATGAGAGTATGTCCAACCGAAACAAAAAACAAAATGAATAGAAAGTAGTGTCCATACATATTCAATATCGTCAAAATTAGGCAAGTTCATAGCTACAACAGCCATTGCAGCTTCATTTATAGCTACTTGTTCCCATTTCTCTTTGCTTCTCTCCTTTCTATCTAGCATTCCTCTCTCTTCCATTTGTGCAGCTTGTAATAAGTCATCGGTAGTAACCTGCAACAGTAAAAATCAGAAATGAAGAACTGCAAGCTACCATGTTACTGAAACTAGTAAATCCTTTCCTTATTACTTCCTCCTCTGAGCTCTTTCCCTTTTAGAAAAGCAAAATGAATAATTCATGCAATAAATAAAGCCCTTCTGGCCGAATCAACAGGCCTTTTATTTGCATGCTCGATTATAGAAAATGATAAGGATTGGATGTGACGGGCCATACAAGATACATCAAAGCAAATATCAATTGCCTATAAGGAAATACGTGAACAAGAACTATATGGCAAAGACAGTTACCGTGCATCATGGATTCATTACCTCGGTTCTCGAGTCCCGCATCATATTGATAGCAGCAACCTCAACTATGTTGGCTAGCTCTGCACCAACCATTCCATCGGTCATACTAGCAACAATTTCATAGTCCACTTCTTCAGCCATTGGCTTTTTACGAGCATGGACCTATCACAGTAACCAGAAAAAATTGAATATACGACATACCACATTTAAGTCAAATCCACATCTAGTAAAACTTTCCGGTTCACAAAACAAAACTGAATCCTAAAGCTAACGTATGCAAAATATGATAGAATGCTACCTTTAGAATTTCAATGCGGCCAACGAAACCAGGTCTGGGGATAGATATTTTCCGATCAAACCGGCCAGGTCTTACAAGTGCTGGATCCAGAATGTCTGGTCGATTTGTAGAGGCAATAGTGATCACCTCCCCTCTTCCTTCAAATCCATCTAAGCACACCAGAAGCTGGACCATTCACCCAATAGGAAACATCAACCAAAATATACACAAAACTTTCCTTATAAAAAGCGATTGGAAAGTTCATTATGTCAGGATTAACCTGATTAAGAGTAGCATCGCGTTCCTGTCCACCTGAACCTTTAATCAAGCCACGCTTCCTTCCAACAGCATCCAGCTCATCAATGAAGACAACAGAGGGAGCCTGAAAAGTATAATATAAAACGTTTGTCAATTAAATGCAAGCATTGAAGCTAGCGAAGTAGGTAAATTCCAAGTGATGATTAGAAAATGTAGTATGATCAAAACGATAGGGCACCAATCAGCTTGAAGCAAATAAAATTAGGAATAACAGAATGTGTCGGTTATAGATGCTAATTTACAAAAGAAAGTCATTTGTGGAAATAGGTTGCAAGAACCAAACTCTTATAATTTGGCTTTAGACAAATAATAAAAAATGTGTGAGTGCAATGGAAAAGCTAAAAAGATACACACATTTTCTCTGGCTTCTTGATAAAGTGATCGAACACGAGAAGCCCCAACACCAACGTATATTTCCACAAACTGTGAAGCAGATATAGAGAAGAAATTAACCCCTGCCTCACCAGCCACAGCTTTTGCCAGCAATGTCTTTCCCACACCAGGAGGCCCACAAAGAAGTATGCCACCTGATTAAGTGACCAATTTAACCTTCATTTAGTCAAGTTTAAAGCACTACAATATTGAATGTTTCTTCCTTTCTTTCTTTTTTTCTGCTAGACAAATGAAAAACTGTGTAACTACAAAAAAGATAATCAAATATTTCTGCAAGCACAACACTGCCAAAACGCTAGAGATGGTAAACGACAATTGTTCTATATAATTTCATAAAAACAAGCTTTCCCTAAGGCTAAAGTAGTTCAAGTTATTCTGTCAAACGGTTATCAAAGAGTTGAGATAAATGAGACCTGGGATTTTCACTCCTCTCCTTCGGTACATCTCTCCATGAGTGAAGAACTTGACAATCTCCTCAAGTTCAAGGCGTATTTTACCAAGGCCAGCAACATCAGTAAACTTCACATCCACACCTCTCTCGAGATACTGAGGAAGCCTTCTATTCTGCGCTCTTCGAACTCGTGCCCCCGATTTCATAAACTGCTTTGTCATTTTCAAATAAGGATTGTCCTCTCCTTTCCCCTCCTCACTCTCATCATCATCAGCACCAGCTTCAGTCCACCCCGTCTCGGCCTCCAACATCTTCATCTTCTTCCTCTCCTCCGCATCGGCTTTCTGAATCTTAACCCTATCCTCATAATCCTTCTTCTGCTTCTTATAACTAAACACCACAGTCCTATAAAAAATTAAGAAGAAAAACACTCCAAGTCCATTAACCACATTTCTATCCTTCGACATTCGATGCCAAAGATTAGCACTTATAAATGAAGTATTCTTTGCTTCAAGCATTCTTTGCCTATACTCTGTCTTCCTTATCTGTCTCCTTTGCCTCTCCTCCTCTCTCTTCTTATTCCTCACATTCCTCTCCAACATCTCCCTCTCCTGCACTTTCCTCATTACTTCCTCTTTCCTCTGCCTCTGCAACTCCATCCTAGCTTGCCTCAACTCCAAAGCCTTCTTCGATGGTTTCTTCGGCTTCAACCTATTTACAAAGGAAACCAAAGGCTTGTGAAATGGAAGAGACAACCAAATCTTAGACAACAAAGGAAGTGGCATCTCTGGAGTCTTAATGGGTGGTGAGTATGCATTCACACAAAAAGAATCAACCTTTAATTCATCCCATGAACCCCAAAACTTGCCATCGCTTTCGATCGATGGCAACACTGTTCTCAACACTCTAGAATCTTCCAAAACAACCAAAACAGCAACAGCACGTTCCTTCAAATCAACGGAACAAGGTTTCACTATGTGTTTGAGTTTCTCTGATTTCAACAATTCAAGGATTTCGGTATAGGGAATGCGTTCTGAAACAATGGGAAGTCCTTCGGTCCATGATTTCAGCTCCTCCAAAGTTAGAGCTTCGACCTTTTTGGGTGCTCGTTTTTTTCCCTTGACGGTGGTGACGGCGGTGGCGGATTGGGGAAGTGAAGCGGAAATAATTGTGAGGGTTACGGAGAGATTGAGGAAATTGAGGTTGTTGTTATTGGGGGTTTTGTCTTTTTCATCATTGTCGGGTTCTGGAGTTTGAATTCGCGACGAGATTGAACGGAATTTGGAGGGTTTGGGAAACTTTTTGAATTTAGGGTTTAAGAATTGTGATGATAATGGTGAAGGGGGAAAATGAATGAGGCAATGAGAAGCCATGGAAATGAAAGTGTTGAGTTATATGAACAAAATAAAAAATAAAAAAAAGATAATATTAAGGTTTGATCATGTCAAGTATGTGATGTTAGGTGAAGACATTGCCATTGATAATGATGAAGATGAAGATTAGAGAGCAATTTGATGAACATGGAGCTGAAGAAGGAAACTAGTTCAGAGTTGAATGAACTGTGAAGAGTGCACTCTCTGTGGATAACTGTATTTTTCCTATTTGTTTTGTTGCATTAATTAACATTTGAGCTATAACTGAACTCAATCCATGGAAATTGAACCAATTTATTGTAATATAACAAATAATATGGACTTAAATGCTTTTTTTATCTTTTGATATTTCTTCTATTGTGTCACCAAATATTTTATTTTATTTTGTTCTAATCCATTTTATCTTACATTCTTACTCTAATTGACCCATTCTATATTGAAACATAAACTATCCCCTAATTAGAGTGTTGTGCTTGGTAGAATTGTAAATGTTTGTTATTCGAATATTGAGCTTGGCATGTAGCTCATCCAGTTACAAAGCGCAATTGGAGCACCTTTGAGAGAGTAAGATTTCAAATTTATCAAATAATTGGTATTTGTTTTTTAAATTACCTAGTATAATATAATATGTTTGAATTAATTTTATAAATATTTAGGTCCACACCAAGAAAAGAAATCATTTAAAGCAAAAGACTGAATGATGTCGTAAATTCAAGACTAAATAAGAAGAAGCAAATGATTATGACATTGATGATTTTTCTTCAGATGATGATTGGATTGGGGGTAATGTGGAAGTGAAAGATAATTCTGATTTGAATGCTCAAATTGAAGTTGGAGAAGATGTTAATGGTGGTATTAGTGCTGCATTAGGAAATGATTTGGAAGATGATTTCCCTGAAGATGGATTAAATAATACTATAGATATCTAGTTAAATAGTAGGATTAATTATGAACTAAAATGAATTATGTTGGTTGTAACTATGTAAATTCGCATTATTTCTTTTTTTTTTAACTTGAAAAATTTATGTTATCGATTTCTATTTAAATTTATGTTGAGTTGTTTATTCGTTGAGTTTTATTTTATATATGTTGATTTCTTTGTCATGATTTTAGAGTTTATAGTCCTACAATTTTGTATTGTCTTTTCATAAAAATTCAAAAAAAGAGACATAGAATATTGCTACCATGAAATAAAATTACATCAAAGAATATTTAAAGATTAATATATTATTTCAAATAATTTATTATTTTGCCATTAAAATAACTAATTATTAATAAAGAGGGTGAGTTCTTCGGTTGACCAACACAACATATGATCTTTCATAAATCGGTTTTTAAAAATCATTTGAAACCCCAACAATAATCAACAACACTCCTCTTAAATAGAAGCTAATGGTCATCATCACCTTTAAGTTTAATACGGTAATCTAATTAATATTAGTTCAACGAGTTCAATTTGAATGACACTTAATTTTCTCTTGTTTTTATCGAACGAATATCAATTAAATTATTTTCTCAATCCTTAAAATAGAAAAAACTATAAACTTCTACTTTCATGAGACAACATCTCCCTTCATTCCTTCATTAGAATTCTGAACAATTTTCAATTATTAGTTGATGGTAGACCTCTTATCAAATGCATTCATCTTTGAATTGACTTCCAAACACAAATAAACTGTTCATCCTTTCAAGTTTTAAGGCCACATAAGTTTTTTTGATATGAGATGAACAAAAACAACAATGTAAGTGAGATAAAATACATGAATCAAACAAATCAACATTAGCCTCATTTCTGTCCATATATTATAATCCCGTTTCTCATAACATTTGGCCAGCAAATGCGGATCATTGCCACTCATAAGATCGCAATGCTAAGATGCCATAAAATCCGACCAAAAGAGTAAATATTCCAACTCAAATCCAATGAAATAAACACAGCAAACCCTCTTCAGAGGGTATGAATAACTGAGTAAAATATTGCTTATAATAAAACAGAATGATATAGTTTGATTCGCCAGAACAGCTAATCTAGACTCCAAACATCAAATCCATGATCTTGGACGCCAATGATTTTGTTGGGGAAGCAATTGTACCACCAGTCTGCCTTGTAGTTGAGCTTCCATTTTGCAGATAATATGGTCGAGAAAGAGCTTTTGATGTGCTTGCTTCTGAGTTTCTACCAGAGGGTAGAGGTAAGGGCATAAATCCTTGATTGTTAAGCCTTTCGTTCAAAGCTTGACGTTGCATGGGATCCAAGGGTTTCACGCCAACAATTAGGACCCCATTAATTTGCATACCGTTCTTGTTAAGAGCCTTTTGTGCACCAGATCGATTCTGCATCACCAATAAATTTATATTTAGGAGTGCATAGGCTAACGTCAAGGCCGTTAAACAGTAACTAAAAAATCACTTTCATAATAGCAACCCATGGAGAGAGAAAATAATATTAAAAATAAACATTTGGAATATTGATTAAGACTATGACAACGATGTCTAAATTGCTGTATGGATGGTGAATGGTCTTGGATTGGCATACAAGATACGACAATTGCTTTAGAAAGAAAAGTTTAACCATAGTGTTCATTCAAGCTAAAGGAAGATTGCAAACCTGATACAAAATGTGCATCCAGTTAGCATCTCTAGGACCAGGAACATGTTTCAAAATTTCACCACATTTTTCAAACTCCCTTAAAACCAAATTAGTATCACAAGGAGAAAATCTGCACAGAAAGAGAGCTTTTTTCAGAAGCATGTACATTGGTATATAATATAAAATCACATATACTCTAGAAATGGGCAAATAATCTACTGAATTGGTGAGAAATCTGTCAGCACAGTCAATTATCTATACCTAAGGTTTACAATATTTTATTTTGTGAAATTACATAAATAAGAAAACAAACTATATCACAGCTAAACAAATAAAAATGGAATATAGTAACTACTTAATAGATTATATCCTCCCTAAAAAGGAGTGAATACCTTCCAACATATACATAATATAATGTCTGACATTTATAGTTTATTGGTTTCACATCTCAAATGTAGCTACAAAAAGTTCAATAAGCCTAATCAAAGATATTCAAGAGCATATTCTCCAAGCTTCATAAAATTATACTTTAAAAATAAAAACTGACCTTCAGAAACAATACACATTGATTGTCAGTTAGGCAAGAAAACTGGGTATATTGATAAATCATTCCATAGTCGTTAATAGGGAACTTGTACTTAGTAGCAAAAGGTGTCAAACAGCTTTAAAAATAATAATGTATTTTTAATCCTTTCAAGATGATAATAATAATAATAATAATAATAACAATAATAATAATAATAATAAATAAGACACACAAAAGATGATGTAAATAATCCTCTCCCAAAAAGTCTAATAATTTTTTTCGAAACCTTTTAACGGTCTACGTAGTCACAACCATTTGTGATTTTGGCCACAATAGCAGGCAGCAGCGCAAACCGCTACACTGCAGTCATGTCATTCTATGAAATTGGCATCTGTCCACCTCAAAACACATTTCATTCTAATCCCATCCATTCCATCTCATTCCACCAATCCAAATATAGCTTTAGGCATTATTGACCCCTTATCATTAGGAAACTCAAAGCTCATTTTTTTATTTCCCAATTAGTTGTTCAAAATAAACATACTGATAAGAACCACTTTTCCCATTGCATGAAACAAGGAATCTAACTCAGAACATACAGAAACGGAAATGGAAAATAATAGCCATTAGGATAGGATAGCTCTTAGAGAAGATAACTTCCTTATTGCCAAAAGGCCCCAATTACTCTTTGGTTTTTGTCTATCCTCACCCTGTCCCTCATTATCCTCTTGATCATTCTCTCAAACAAAACTCAATATTTCCTCACTCCTCCTGGCAACATGGGAATTACCAGCAAATATCCTTCTATTTAGCAACCAAACTGTCAAAGTTGAGGTCTGGAAACTGTGACCTACCCTCTTATACGCCTATCACATGCATGGATGGCAATCCATTAGCGGCCTTTCAGATGATTATTCTTGAGACTGATTATACACCAAACTTTGCCAATACATATGTCTCAGTGATTATCAATCAATTCTTAATTTCAGTGACAACTTGCAAAACTAAAGTGTTGTGTTGGAACAATAGGATGTGATAAGAATTAAATCAATATGTAATGGCATAGATTTTCATACTAACCGGTTTTTCCCTATCAATATGTGTGATTGTGTATGCTGTGTCATTCTTACTCAGAAATAACTGCACATTTGATCTCTCTTACTCACATTTCCTAACAGTCTTTTCAATTTGGAATGTGTTTTATCGTGTGCTATAGGAAACTTGAGTTTGCCCCTAACTGCTAAGAGCAACTTCTTTTTTATTTAGGGGTTAGGAAGTTGAATTTTATGGCATTTTAACTTGCTTCATTCACACTTTTTTATGTTTTTTATTACTGCAGTAAAATGTACCATATTTCTAGGACAAATGCTTATAAAATATAAATAGTTTTAAAGTGGAATTAATTACTATTATTCTTCAGAAATAAACCAAATGTAAAATGCTAAAGTGGAGTTAAGACATTACCCATATAATGTAACCCATTCTTCCTCATTGAGATTCCCTGCAGGCAAGGAATTTCTCTGGACTTCAGGCCTTGCCACTTCTAGTGGTGGAGGAAGAGTAATCAAAGCACCAGGCTGAACCACACCCTCGACTGGGGAACTCCTTCCTTTCTCCTCTTGTTCACTGCCACTCTTTGCAGTTGCAGGCGACCACCAATTCAAACCTGGTGAGCTCTGTTGGTTTTGCTGCACCCCTCTTAAAGCATAAGATGTGCTGGCCTCAGATTTACCTTTCGCTGGAGTCGAAAATTCTCTATTTGGAGTTTGGGTAGGAGTTTTGTTGTCTGACTTAGTCTCGGGAGATATTTGGTAATCCAGTATGCCTGATTCAGGAGAAAAATCCGATCTGTCTTCCAAGGTGAAAACAGGAGGCGGAGGAAGGTCTGAATTACCAAAGTTTTCGCGCCATAGAGAAGAAGTTGCGCCTGACTGGCCCGGACTGGAAAACTTTCCCCGGCGGGAAGAAACAGGAGAAGCTAAATCCTGGAAAAATAATGACTGTCTACCAGATCTTGGAGTTCTTTGCACTGTGGTGCTCATATTAATATACTATATATTTCAAGTAATACAGTTTATATCTGCAAACCAAACCAACAAACAGATGCATTAAAACCAAATTCCTCGAGAAAAGTTGAGCTGATAGAATTCCTCAGTGATGAACAATTAGTAGATTTAACATAGAACAAAACTGACTAAGATTGCAAACTATAAAGTATTCCATGGAGATGAATACTAATTCGTTTCTATTTCATTTTTTGCACCAACCCAAACAAAGGGGAAAAAATGAAAATCAAGTTTTTTCCCACCATTAAAGATCAGTTAGATGAGATAAACTATGCAATCAGCAAATTGTTCAACTAATTGATCAACAAACAACAATTTCCATAAAAACTATTAAAATTATGAAGAGGAAGAAGATGTGTATGAGCTAGGTCAAGGTGTGATAAACACATCAAGAAGCATCGATATCACAACAATACAGGAAACTACTCTCATAAATAAATAGTTAAAGTGATTCCGTTTTGTGAGGATTTATCTCAGAAAACGAAGGATTGTGAATTCTTGCAAACCGAGTTTATGTGATATTCAAACGATGCAGAGTAGAGAGAGGGAGAGAAGTACCTGGTGGTGATGGTGGTGGATCGAATTGAAGGTCCTGGATATGAAGCTGAACTGAACCGATTGAAATTCTGAATTTGAGGATTTTATTAACTTTTCCCTCCCAAACCCAAAACTTGAAGCAAATAACTCTCTTACAATCGTATTTTTATTTTATTTTTTTAAAATTGCGGTGTCATTTCTAAACCCTAATTCTCCTTTTCCCTCTTCGTTTTTCCCTGTTTTTTAAAAAAAAAAATAGATAGATAGATTCCTTTTTCGACACTAGTGAGAACGTTTTGCTAATTTTTTTCTCTCAAAACGTGAGATATTTTCCTTTCTTTTTACCAGGTAATATTTTTTTCTTTAGTAAACAAATGTTTTATATAATTTTTATCATAAAAAATTTGGATGAAATTAGATTTTAGAAAAATATTTTATATTTGTTATGTATATAATAATATATATATAGACAAATTAAATTCTTCATCAACAAACAACAAATAAACAAGAGACAACATAAAACCGATGCAATTCATTAAAAATTAAATAGCTAACAAAGTAGAATATGATAAAAAAAAAAATAGGATTTAGCTAAAAAATTAGCTGTTTGAATTTAGGGTTTATTTAATTGATATGTACTTAGATCGTAAAAAACTTAACAGTCGATAAATTATGAACAATCATGTAGATAATTTTATAAGTAGTTATGATAAAAATTAAATATTATTAATAATTTAACCATTGTAATTAATTAATTATGTAAAAATATTTTACCTTTACGATGTATATAAATTAAATCCTTGAATTTAAATTATGGATAATTTAATTTATATATTTTCTATCATTTTGTTTTAAAGTTGGAAAAACAATAACATATAACTTAAAAACATTTTCACACCAAGTACAACAGGACATAGGGGTGGCCAAGTAGCGGCATAGCCCCCTTCTTTTATTTCTTTGGTAGTAACGTCTACATTGTTACTAATACTAATATGTAATGTGTTTACTGTTATTGTTTTGATAAAATGTGTTTATTATTATTATTATTATAAATAGAATAATATTATTGTTGTTGATATAAAATTCTAAATTAATGTTTTTAAAAGTGTTTTGTTTTTTAATATGTGTTTTTGAGTGTATTCATTAAATATATGTATTAAACATACCAACACAAGATCATTTTGGAAGAAGCAAAATCATTATGATAATCAAATAACATTTTTGTTAGTAAAAATAGAAGTCTAGAAAAACGAATATCATTTTTCCTCACAGCCTTCAATCTTATCAAACCAAGAACGTTCTGGTTCGTGAAAGGGAAATAAGACAATATCGTTTCTGTTATGCTAATAAACCATTCTTCATTACAAAATTACCAGATGTATGAACACAAGATTGTATCAGAAAGATCAATTCCGAAAAGTTTAACACAGGCAAAAGCTAAGCATCAAAATCAAATAAGCAAGATCAATCTCTAGATTGATAAAGCAACAAGTACAACCATAACAGACTTGATAAGACACTGCAACTGCACATTTGAGCAGTCTGCACACGAAATAGAGAAAAGCATGACATCTAACAGCTGTCAAATGTTCTCAAGTCCAGCACTTACTCAAAACAGAAACGAAGATCATTCTGGTTATAAAGCAAGAACATTTATGCTTTTTAAACAACATTTATCCATTAAAGCTATAATTGGACAGTTGGATTTCCAACGGCTAGATGAGCTGTCATCAGCCTTCACGAAGCCTATAAAAGGAATCCCAAGGTCAAGGATAATGCAAGAGTTTGAAGTGCAAGCAATCAATCACTTAAACAATGATACTTGAAAATCCTAAAGCTCTTCAATCAAAGTAAATGCTCCAGTTCTGCTTCACTAGATTTAAGGATCTATTTTGCTGAGAATCTAAACTCAAACGAGGGTTTAGTATATTATGATCCATCAACCTCTTTAATTCATTTCATTCGAAACTCAAGACTATCGTGTTGAAGATAGTTTTAGTGAATTGTAAAAAATCATTTTGTGGTTAAAAGGTGATTTGTAAAACCCTTTATAAGATTGAAAGGTTGTTGTTGGAACTTTTAAGGTAGAAAGGTGAAATATTGTAACTGATCAAAATTGATATGAAAAGTTAGTGTGAAAAGTAAGAACAATATTGTTTGAACATTTAGTGAAAAAACTCACAAATTGTGAGAACTGGACGTAGTTCACTTTGGGTGAACCAATATATATTACTGTGTAGTTCTCTTTCCTAGATCTCTATTTATTTTTGGTTAATTAACCATATATCACGTAGGAAAATTTTATTGTGATTTCACTAACCAACAACGTTATGCTTTTAATGTGTTTAACAAACCAAAATTGATATTGAGTTAACTAAATTTGAATTAATTATAAATTATTTCAAAAAGGAGCATATATATATATATATATATATATATATATATATATATATATATATATAACTTGTTAATTTACTATCTTAAGGTGTATTTAAAAATTTTGTAGTTATGACCTCATGTGCTAATATGTGGAAATAAGTATTTATCTTAAAAGTATATGGTTGCTGCTCAAAATACAACTTTATCTTTTTTTTTTTTTGTCATCTTTTAAAATAAGTGATTTATGACAATTTTTTTCTGTCAACGATCACCTCTTTACGTCATTTGTTTATTTCGTTTTATCTAAATTAGTGGATTTCATATAGATTTTTTTTTTCCGTTGATTTAGTTATTGTCTAAGTGCAGCGCTATGTGATGTTTATGTATTTGTGTGGTGTTTTTTGATGTTCTGGCCGTCTTTGTGCAATATTCGTTTGGTTTAGATCACCAAAATATATTTGATTAATTACATATTTTAATAAATGATTTTGGCATCATCAATTATATAGATTTAAAAGCATAGAAACTAAAATTTTACCATATTTGTAGACATATTACTCTTTTGTGCTAAATTATCGTATTATAGGTATGTATCAATTTACTAATTTAAATGAATGAATATCGTCATTATTTAATAAAAAAAAATGATAATTTGTATCAACTAAAAAATAAGTAGGTGTATGTTAATAAATTCTTATAGAACTTGCTAATATACACTCGCTAATTTTATAGTCGGTGTAAATTAGTAAACTTCACTTTAAAATATATTTAACGTTTATAGTTGTGACTAGTTAATTTACGCCAACTAAAAAATTTGAAATAACAATCTAGATATATAAAAGAAAAACTATGTATATAATTTTACTGCTAAATTGTTAGAGACATAAGATTTGATAATCTGAATTTATATACTTTTGTCTTTAATTTATATCGATATTCTGAATGATTTAACAAAGTAATTTATTATAATTATTTTGAACTTTGTATAATATTCGTCTGGATCCGTCCCTATCAAGAAGAATTTTAACAATATCCACAACATTACAACTATAATAAGGATTTTTAACAATATCTCAACTTTACAATACATTCCAATAACAACATATTGCTGCACCTCTAGGTTGGCCAAACACTAAAGAACAGCAAAATTTAGCCACCATAAACTCCACATGCATCTCAAATAGGCATACCTAATATATTGAAAAGAGGTGCCAATATTGCACTGCTTTTGGTCTGGTAAGTGGTAACAATGAATCTTACACACATAGATTGCCAAAAGTCACAAGAGTAGAGGTGTCCATGGTTTTTTTTTTTTTTTTTAATTATTTTATTTTTAAATCAAACTATATCCATTTTAAAATATTTATATAGATTAAGATTTATAATTAAATCTATTTTTTGGTTTAAAACCGATTATAAAATCGGTTATAGTTAAATAATCGGTTTCTGGTTATGTAACCGGTTTCGACAAATTCAATTTCAAAATTGATTTTTTTTCTTTTTCAAATCAGTTAAAATCTAGTTATTTTTTAATTGATTTGCATACTTTTAATTGGTTTGAAAACTTTGACATTAGATACAAAAAACTTGATATAACTTGTCAATTTCAAGAATTTGATACATTATGAAAATATGATGATAAAACTACGACCAAACTTAAACATATTTTTCTTTCCATTATCTTAAACAAATCATTACCATATAATTCAATCAATAATTAGTGTATGTAAATTACAATTTATACACCGCATTACATCACAATCAGTAGCATTCTTCAAATTTGACATTCATCCTTAAGTAAAATAGAAAATAAAAACTGATGAAAAATCAATAAATGATTTACAACAGGGTAAAATATTTACAAAATATAATATATAACATTTATATAAATATGAAATGAAAAAAAAAAATAGTTAAACTTATATAAGATATCAAAAGGAAAAAACCTAAGATGAAAAAAAATATTAATTTGTACAAACTGAAGTAGTTAAAAACGAGTCATGTTTATGTGCATTATTTTAAAACTGAAGGTATGAATCTTAGTTTATAAAAAAAGGCAAATATGTTTTTTTAGGAAATATATATATTTTTTTTTTGTGAAAAGATAAGAGTTTGTTAAGATCATGAAAATGGTGAAATTTCTACTGAAAACTCGTGCTACGTGAGTAATGATACAAAGCTTAATACTTGGAGAAATTGAGAGAAAAACTAAGTATTGTTAAGTTAGGAAGAGATTGAAATGTAGAGCAGGAAGAAATAAATGAAAGAATTGAGTTGGAGTTCAATAATAGGTACCTCGTTGTTGTCGTCAAAATCAGAGAAGAAGCAACAATTTTTTTTTGTTGCGTTAATGAGAGAAACGTCAAAATCAGAGAAGAAGCAACAATTTTTTTTTGTTGCGTTAATGAGAGAAAGATAACATCTTGCTAATTCAATTTAAATTGTATGTAAATTACAATTTAGAGAAAGGAATTAGGATTTCAAAAAAGGATTTATGGTTTAAATTCAAAAATAAAATATGAGTGGATAATAACCGGATAAAATTTAAATCTAAAAATAAAACATTAATGGATATCTGACCGGTTGTAAACGAGTTGTATGATAACTATATTATTTTAACTAGATATTTAAAATATATTTGGATCCGATAATAAATTTAGATTTTATAACCGAATTTTGTGTACAGTTCTATTCAAGAGTGCTACTCGAGATATCTAGATATTTCAAAATGGACAGTTGCTATTAAGCTCCTTAAAAACATACAAATCTTTTGTAAGAGAGTTTCAGATAATTAAAATTTTATATAAAAATATTCTACCACAAGCGTGATTCTAGTAGTATTTGTAGTACTAGTGAGTAAAATTAAAAAGTTGGCTGGACAATCATAATTTAAACGGGGTTGTCTTATGTTTAGACTTTGCATCAATATGTTTTAGGCCCAAAGTCCAAACTATTAAATGTTTTAGGCTAAAAATTATATCAACAAAGGAAAAACACCTCCAAACAAAATATACTCTATTATTATTAATTGTGTTACTTATAATTGTTGAATCATATTGTTCATGCTTCCAATTCATAATATGTTACTATTTCATTTTTTTAATAATTTAAAGGATATAAATCAAAACAATCTCCAGATACAAATAAAAAATGATTTTATTATATTTTTGAAAATAATAAATGTTTTTTTTTTGACAAAAAACATAAATATTGTCCGTATTAAAATTTACTTTTAAAAAATATGTGTAATAATAAATTTTAATTTATTTTTATAAAACCATATTTTTATGTTATAATTCGCATTAAAAAAAAAACTCATTTAAATTAAATGTCCAACTTTATACCTAAACGAGGAAATGTAATACGATGTTGCGACAAACAGGGGGATAAACATGGACATGATCTTACAATGTGAGCAAAGAAGAGACACTCACCACATTTCCATGGATGGAAATCAACATAGAGAGACTCTCCTAACAATATTGGCCATGAAGTTCATGGAGGGGGTGGGGTAGATGAGGGTGGTGGTCTCTTTATGTTTGGGCTATAATGGAGATGAGTTAGAGAAAGAGGAAAGCAAGCTGGCGTGAAAAGAGTAATACTATGTTTGGACAAGAAAATACAGTGAAATGAAAGAAAGTGAATGGAAAATTCTTAAAAAAAAAAGTGAGAGGAAAGTAAATAAAAAGTAAAATAATTTTTTAGTTGTTTGGTTGAAGTAAAGGTAAAAGAAAATAAAGGTAAAAAATAAAAATATATATTTATTGAATCACATTTATACCACTTATATAAATAGATATTTGTTGGTTAAATGACATACGAACACACTTTCTCTCTAAATTGGAGAGAGACACTTTTTAATATAGAATTACACAAACTTTCTTAAATTTTACTTTGCAAAAGAGAACCAAATGGAGGAAACACAATTTTCACTCTCTTGTGTTTTATTCTTCCATTTTCCATTGTTTTAAACAATGCATAAATGACATGATATAAACAATCTACACTATGATTTAAAAATCTCTTTTATGTTACTATCTAAAAATTCAATATTTTTGCAGATCATCCATCTATATGGTGATTCATGGTGTGTAAAATTTGAAAATTACTCAAAACTTTGACGATAATCCACATACTTGCCAAAAGTATAAGTTCACGATTCTTCTCATTTCGACTAAGTGAATTAATAGTGTGATTGGTACTAGCTCAAAAGAGTAAGGAAAAATTAATATGACTCTCTCATAATTCAATACATATTCATTTTCGTTTGTTTTTATTAATTTTGTGTCGACTAGAACACCATTTCACTCGCGAAAACAATAATGATTGTGAGAGTTTATTTCAAAAGGGTGACATCAATCACCAAATATTTTGAGTAATTTTTAAATGTTTGTATAAAAATTTAAAACTTAATTCATACATTTTTCTTCTTATTCTTGTTTTTGTTAAAAGGACATCAATTAAATTTTTGTCTCAATCATAATAATAAAAAAGGACGACATCAATTATTGTTAAATTTCTAAATAATTTTTAAATACTGAAATATAACCGATTATTAATTGATCCAATATAGAACCCACTTATAGATATAAATCTACAGTGAGTTGTTAATTTACACTTCCTAAAGATAAAAGTGAATATAAGTTAGCAAATTATAACTATAAGAGCACTATGCAAATCATACATTAGTTCCAACACTAAAAAAAACTAAGCACCTCTCTTACCGTATTCATCTATTGGAGAAACACGATTTAAGCTAAAATTATTTTTTAAATTATTTTTTCTTCTCATTTTATTTAAATAAAATGTTTCATATAAATTCAATTTTTATTTTGTGATTTAGTCGAATAAATGTAATGTTATTTTTTATTCTTTTAATAAGATTTTGTTTGATTTATTATTTTATCGATTGACTTAAATTAACAAACTTTTGATCTTTATAAATTGAATTATACAGTTTAAGATTGTTAAGGTTAAAAATGAAAAAACATAAATATATTTATTGCAGCAGAGAATAGTGAGTGTATATTAAATAAAAGGGACATAGATGCGGTGTTAAGAGGATTGTACTGAAGAAGAGGTAGCCGACACCTCCAACGACATGGTATATCACTGTACACACCTTACCTTACCTTACCACCCCTCCCATCCCATCTAATGTCACATGTCTCGTCAGTCAAACTCACGCATCAATGCTGTATCGGTATAATAATAGCATGTACTATGTCAATATGTCATGCAGAGTATATACGCTTCATACTCCTCTAGTATAGTATATACTACATGTGAATCATCACACTCCCATCTCATATATATTCTTAATTCTCTCTCCTCTCCTCTCCTCCATAAAAATATACTAGTACTATTTTTCTATCTATAGAATAAACATTTAAATTCATTAAAAATTATAAATTAAATGCATATGGTAAATATTTAAAACGAAGAAGACGCATGCAAAAAGGGTAATGATGGTGTTCTGTGTGACCCACTCTAACACGAACCTCCTCTCCTCCAATGCTTTTCTTTTGTGTATTTTAAGACTCTTTATCGCATTACTTGCTCCTTCTCCCAATGCCCTCTTGCCATTTCCTTTTTTACTATTTTGCCATTGTCTCTACTCATGTCACCATCCTCCATTTTGTTCGCTAATCATCACTCATACTTGGACAATATTATTGCCAACTGTCCCCCTTGCCGCAACAGGGATACAAATATCATTTCTTTTTCTTATACACAAGTAGGTGTACATTTTTTTTCTTTCGATAATTAAATTAATTATTTTTATTTAAATTGAGTTGTAATTTTTATATTAAATTCAAATCAAACTAATTCAATTATAAGTTGAATTGAACTCGTGAACTATATATTTTCTTTTATTTTAGACAATAAAATAAAATTTAGATATTTAAATATCTCAAAACTAATAAAACTATATCAAAATATATCATTAAATACTTAAAATACATCTACAAACAAAATAAAATATTTAAATTAATTAAAGTAATAATAAATTTTTAAATATAATCCAACAACTAAATTTTAACTATAAATCAATAATAAAAAAATAT
>JBBPBP010000002.1:51261559-51280585 GCA_037974735.1 Cicer chorassanicum | reverse complement strand
ATTTGGATGTTAGATAAAAAATAATTTCATCATTTATGCTTTCTCCCACAATTTGAAAAAAGTTTTATTAATAATGACTGGCACCAAAAAATGATAAAATTTTTAATTTCCTAAAAAAAAAATTAACACTTGGTGACATATTATATCCTAATAAAAATAAATAAAATAAGTGTTCTAAGACATTAGTTAACATTTTCATAAAACAATACTTCTAACTGAATTTCGAAAACAATATTATTGTTATTGAGAAACAAATTAACACTTATTTTCTTGAGCTATTGTTTTCCTAACTATTAAATATTAAGTTTTAAAAATTATGGTTAAAATTAAATGATAGAAATTAAAAATATATCAAACTTTCTGCATCAATTAAAAAATACCCACATGTTATAGAAGTAAGTACTACACATGACCCACCATGAGATGACCCATCACAAGACACTTAATTTAGACACTCCACACTTGAATACATTTTGGTTCACGAGTTACACTCTACTAATATAGTAGCTGGCATTTGAACGTTTTTTCTATAGAGTTATACTTTGCTAACTCATTTTGTTTAATGCAATCACAATTAGAATCCTCTCAACAAAATTAAAATATAAAATTATAAAAATGTTAAATTAAAAAAAAAACAATGAAGCACAAAGAACATGAGGAGGGGGTAATTATGGCATTATCCAGGTAATGATAGAGAGAGCGGCGGGTCCCGTGGGTATTAGGACGTTCCAAAGCAGAAAATGTCAGAAGAGCAGCCGCGCCGCGGGAAAAAGGGTAGTTTGGTCCATTTCCACATGTATGTATATTCCACTTCATTTCGTAAAACAAAAAATAATAATTTTAAAATTTCGAAGGGTGCTCTATTTTGAACCGAAAGCGAAATAACCAATAGCAAGAAAACGAAAACAAAAACAAAAAAACTCACTATGAACTTAGAAGAAGAATATGAAGAACCACCAACAACAACAACACCACCATCACCTAAATACAAAAAGTAAAAGCCTGAACAAGCTCAACTACACATTTCTCTTTCAACTAGGGTTTCCTTTCTTTTTCTTCTTTTCCTCAGTTTAATATTAATTCCTAAAAGCAAAAAAAAAAAAAAAAATGACAGAAAAAAGTTATTAACCATCACTCACTGTGCCAGAGATTCCCTCCCAAAAAAAAATCACTTTTCTCGATCTTATCCCTTCAAAAATTTTCTTCTGCTTATTTCATTTCATTCGTAGCTTAAAAATTATGGTGACGAAGATCGGTGAAACGGTGTCGTTTCGGTGGATACTCTGTTCTAAGAAACCAGATCGTTGTTATTAAGATGAAGTTTCTCTGATCTCGAAGGATTTAATTTCACGTGTTTTCTTGTGTTCATCACTGTCTCTTCTCAAGGAAACAGAGGAAAACACGGTTATTTCATTTTCTTCTCGTTGTTTTCGGTGCAAGTTAAATATATATATATTTTTTTACTTCCAAAAATGGTTTTCATGGTCTTAAAAGAGCATTTGAAATTGAAATCTTTATAGAAATAGAAGGAAGTGAAGTGGTTGGTGAAAGTGTTTGAATTGTGTTAGGGATTTGGTTTGGTTTAGGAATAGAAATGTCTTGCAAAGATGGTAAAGGCGGATTGGATAATGGAAAATACGTTCGTTATACTCCTGAGCAAGTTGAAGCTCTTGAGAGGCTTTATCATGATTGTCCTAAACCTAGTAGCATTCGTCGTCAGCAACTTATTCGAGAGTGTCCTATTCTCTCTCACATTGAGCCTAAACAAATCAAAGTTTGGTTCCAAAATAGAAGGTATATTAATTAGTTGCCAAATTAGTTCATAAATGATTGTTTATTATGATTTTGTGTGTGTTGAGTTTTATGAGTAAGTGTATGTGTTATGTAGGAATCACGTTGAGTCACCATGATTTTACTGAAGCTAGAAGTACAGTGGCTCGGCTTGATTATGATAAATCTACTGTGATACTAAACATGATCTTAATGATGTTAATGGCGGTGGTTTGTTTTTGTTGTTAATTTAGATGTAGGGAGAAGCAGAGAAAAGAGGCTTCACGGCTGCAAGCTGTGAATAGGAAACTGACTGCTATGAATAAGCTGCTGATGGAGGAGAATGATAGGTTGCAGAAACAAGTGTCTCATTTGGTGTATGAAAATGGCTACTTTCGCCAACATACTCAAAATGTATGGTGGTTTTTTTTGCTTACTTTAGCAAGTTTTTTAATCAATTATTTCTTAATTTAGAGTATTATTACTAGTTTAGAATTGAGTTAGAATGGTGATTTTTGTGCAGACTACTCTTGCAACCAAAGACACAAGCTGTGATTCAGCGGTGACTAGTGGTCAACGCAGTTTGACAGCTCAGCATCCCCCAAGGGATGCTAGTCCTGCAGGGTTAGTGGGAATATGATTGTTGGGTCCCTTTCTGTTTGTCCTTGTTTGTGAAATTTTGGTTGCGTATGTTTGGCCTTATGAAATCATGTGGCATTTTTTTCTCTAGGCTTTTGTCCATTGCAGAGGAAACTTTAGCAGAGTTTCTTTCAAAGGCTACTGGAACTGCTGTTGAGTGGGTCCAAATGCCTGGAATGAAGGTAATTAATCCAATGGCTCTAATATTTTTTGATCAACTAGTTGTTTTATTATTCAATATTTTTTTCCCATCGTGATGGGGTAGGCCAAATTTATATCTTTGAACAACCTCACCCCCCAACTTCTGATGGATATCTTTGTTACTCAGGGTTTCACTTCTATTTGTTGTGTACATGCTTGAACAAACATTTCAACATCATATATACATTCTCAATAATTTTTGCTTATTTGTGCAGCCTGGTCCGGATTCTATTGGAATCGTTGCAATTTCTCATGGTTGCCCTGGTGTGGCAGCAAGAGCATGTGGCCTAGTGGGTCTAGAACCTACAAGGGTTAGTGCTCTGAATTTATTGTCTTTGTGATAATTGTTTTGTCGATGTTCATGGGTGGCATGATAAACCGTTCTTTTTCCAGGTTGCAGAAATCCTTAAAGATCGGCCCTCGTGGTATCGTGATTGCCGAGCTGTGGATACTCTGAATGTGCTTCCCACAGCAAATGGTGGAACCATAGAGCTGCTTTACATGCAGGTAAAGCAACTCAAACTTAGTGTGTATGAATAGTGACTCTGTAACTTAACAGACTAAATCTCTTATTTGCATACTTTTTTTTGATCAGCTATATGCGCCAACCACATTGGCTCCTGCGCGGGACTTATGGTTGTTGCGCTACACATCTGTTTTAGAAGATGGAAGCCTAGTGGTAAGTGAATGTAAAGAACCCTTAATAATTCTATTTGATTTGAAGGTGTAGTTGAAAACAGACATCTCTTGTGAGCACATTTGAATCATTTCTTTAATGCTTTCCTGTCTCAGATTTGTGAGAGGTCTCTTAAAAATACACAAAATGGTCCAAGCATGCCTCCTGTGCAGCATTTTGTTAGAGCTGAGATGCTTCCCAGTGGGTACATGATAAGACCTTGTGAAGGAGGTGGTTCTATCATCCACATTGTTGATCATATGGATTTGGAGGTACAAGAATTCAACTTTATTGCATTGATATTATCATCAGACATCCAACATAAAATAACTTAAGCATGTTTGTATTATTCTTAGCCATGGAGTGTTCCCGAAGTACTGCGTCCACTGTATGAATCATCAACAATGTTGGCTCAGAAGACAACAATGGTGGTATGGATTTTTATATTTAATTATTGATGATGATTTATTTTTTATTTTTTTAATTTAAATTTGAACTCTTCGCAATTGGAAAATATTTATCATCTTAGAGAGTGGGACAAATATTGAATTAGGGCTCCACCAAAGGCTCTGTTTTTTTTACATTTTTCTCCTTTTCATCCAGGCCCTACGTCACCTAAGGCAGATCTCACATGAAGTTTCTCAGTCTAATGTCACTGGGTGGGGCAGACGACCTGCAGCACTTCGAGCACTTGGCCAACGACTGAGCAGGTTAATATATTCAACCGAGGAATAATTTTTTGTTGAAATTCATTGCATCTAAATTTGGAATCTTGTATTTCCTGGCAGGGGTTTCAATGAGGCACTCAATGGGTTTACTGATGAGGGATGGTCAATGATTGGCAATGATGGTGCTGATGATGTTACAATTCTAGTGAATTCATCGCCTGACAAATTAATGGGTCTGAATCTTTCATTTGCCAATGGATTTCCATCTGTCAGTAATGCAGTCTTATGTGCTAAAGCTTCAATGCTATTACAAGTAAGCATGTTTTCAAATTTCACTGAATTTCCATAAAATTAGAGAATAAAATATCAAATAAATAAGTATGTATTTTATTGCTATTTATGATTTTATATAGAAGATAAAGGTCAAACACCTATTTTATTCTTATTTTTTATTGCATGAGTTATTAGGCCCATGTTTAGTCGAAAAGTTAATATTAATGACTACCAATTGCCTAGTTAACAAAAACCGATTATATCCAATGGGATTATTGTGTGGGACATATAAGGGCTTGTTTGATCATTTATTGACCTTTCTAATTTGCAATTACTAAACATGTCTTATTTGTTATCCAAGTAATTACTATATTATTTAAGTCTTCTTCCAGTCTTGCTGTCCTCCTTAACAACAGCATGGCCTAGAGACATAGCCAAGTTTAAGATTTAACATTGCATTTTTGTTTTTGTCATGTGTCATCTCTTTGTCCAGAATGTACCTCCAGCCATTCTGCTAAGGTTTCTACGGGAACATAGATCAGAGTGGGCAGACAACAACATGGATGCTTACTCAGCTGCTGCCATCAAAGTTGGTCCTTGTAGTTTATCAGGATCTCGGGTTGGAAATTATGGAGGCCAAGTTATTCTTCCTCTAGCCCACACTATTGAACACGAGGAGGTAAAAATTTGTACCAACCACTCCAAAAAAGATTTATGAGTTTTATTGTTGTGTAGGTTTTAACTGTTTGCTTACCTATTCTAGTTTCTGGAAGTCATTAAATCGGAAGGAATTGCTCATTCTCCTGAAGACACAATAATGCCTAGAGAAGTGTTTCTTTTGCAAGTAAGTTTTCTTCCCCTTATGTTGCTTGCTTTATGTTTCTCAGTTCCCACTGTCAGAGATATGGTACTAATGTGGTATGCCCGTTTTGCTTGATGTGATACTGGTCAGTTGAATTGAAACAAATTGCATATTCATATATCTCACTAATATAAAACTTCTGTTTATGTAGTTTGAATTATTTGAGGCTCACTTATATGTAGCATGCTTATGTTGCGTTGCCTTGAATTTTTAAAGGTTGCAATGATAGGAAGTTGGACACATCATAATTCACAGTAGTATGTTGACCTGCTACGTTAGTACTAACATTTCTTTAGGTTTTGTGTGATGTAAACTTAATATAATGTTGGCTCCCTTGGTCCTGTTAATGCAATGTCATTTAAATTTCCCATATTAGAGCAAATAAAATCACGAGTTCTCCTCTCTGCTTACTTCTTTGTGTGTATGATGTGGAAAAATTATTCTTTTCCATCTTGATTTTTTTTATAGAAATAATAACTTGCTAAGTTAGGTCAGTTATTATTCAAACTCCTATGGCTCCCAAAATGAAGCAACTTTTGTTCTTGCCAATTCCCTTTACTTTGGTTTTTATCGAACCATTGCTTTACTCTTTATTGACAAAGAAGAAAACATAACGGAGCTCTGTTTTGTACACATACATTAAGCTATAGCAGTAACTAAAATTTATGGTATCCTATTTACGATATTTACATGATACGGTACAAGCAAAACTCTCTTGTTTACATTTTTTGTAATACCCCTGCATGTTAGAGCATATAGATCATATGCAGCAAACTGGTACATATACAGCTTCATGAGGACCCCCCAAAGACTTGGTACAGACATGTGATGATTGATCATTTGAACTGATAAACTAGTGGTGATGCCTAGATATGATCCACTCTCTGATGAAATGACTATCCGTCTCATTGTGCTTAGAATTATTGGATTTCAGGTGATATGTAGTGCAACTTGGTTATATAAAACAATTGTTATTTGCATAATCTCCCAAAGACAAGCTCTTGAATTAACTCTTAGAGCTAGATGAGCTCTCAAGTAGCAGATGTCGTGGCTCGATATATAGTTTCTGTACATGACTTGCAACATCATTCTGTTTTTACTTTTCAAGGAGATTAGTCCCAATGAATATACATCCCAAACCCATAAGTGATCCCATTTTTAGGTGTGCCTGTCCAATTAGCATTTGCGTATCCCACAACCATGACATGACCCTCCTGTTTCATAGATAGCATGCTGCTTTAATGTATTTCAAGATGTGAATCATGGTATCCCTCTTGGCTTATTATACTAACAACAGGAGAAATTTAACGTGATAGCAAGATAATTTTTTTTGCTTACTATTTTTCTGTTTCTCTTTAGATTTCAAAGTGGTTACCCCTAATTTGGTAGGAGCTTGACATTAGGATCTATAGGAGTGTCAACATGTCTAGCATTCATCAAATATGTATCCTCTAGAATGTCCATTGTATACTTATTAGAAATTAAACAATACATGAGTTGTTCCATCTCTATCCCTAAAAATTACCGAAGCTTGTCAAGATCTGTCATCTAAAAATGGTGGCATGGATGGCGTTTATTTGAGGAATGCCATGATGATCATTGTTTGTACAGACAATGTCATCAATGTACACAGCCTAGTGAATACATCCAGTGTTGAATGGCGATAAAAGACAAAGTGATCTATCTCACTCCGGGTCAGTACCAAACTACTAAACAACATTGATAGATATATTAAAACAATGCCTTATGTGACTATTTAGTCATTTCCTAAATTGATAGACTAGCTCCGAAGACTCTGGAAATGTGTCTTCATGTGCGACAAACAATGGTGGCACTGTTTGAGCTCAGACTAGGCTGAAACTTTGAGAGTGAGCTGGTCTTAGGGTTGTGACCTAGATCTGGTGGTTGCTGGTCAGAAAATGTCAATTGACGACGTCAGAGGTGCACAACAGCTGCCAGATGAAGGGAAAATTATCGGAGATAGAGGTCAGAAAGAAAAACGCTAGGTGAAGGAGGTGGCGATTGGAAACCAGAAAGAAACTCGGTTTTTGGGAGAAAAAAAATTACTATATATATATATATATATGTTTATATATCAAATACAAATATCATCATGATCCTAATTATTATATTATTACACGTTACTGTAAAACAATAACTATCCTATTCACATTATTTGCGACACTTTCTTATAGTTCATTTTATTTGTTTTGATAGCTGTGCAGTGGAATGGATGAGAATGCTGTTGGTACTTGTGCTGAACTCATATTTGCTCCAATTGATGCATCCTTTGCTGATGATGCCCCCCTTCTACCTTCTGGATTTCGCATAATTCCTCTTGATTCTGGAAAGGTCAGCCTTAGTCATTGTTGAAGCAGTATATTTTGTTTGAATTTAGTATACCTTTCCACAAGGTTCTCTTAATTATTGCTATGTAAAATTTTGCAGGAAGTGGCCAACCCAAACCGCACCCTTGACCTGGCATCTGCCCTTGATATTGGCCCCGCTGGAAACAAAGTTTCAAATGATTATTCTGGAAATTCTGGTTGTATGAGATCAGTGATGACAATAGCCTTTGAATTTGCTTTTGAAAGTCATATGCAAGAGCATGTAGCATCTATGGCACGGCAATATGTTCGCAGCATTATATCTTCTGTCCAAAGGGTAGCATTAGCACTTTCACCTTCTAATTTGAGTTCACAAGCTGGGCTCAGGACACCACTGGGTACTCCTGAAGCTCAAACCCTTGCTCGCTGGATCTGCAACAGTTATAGGTGTGCAAGCTCCTTTCATTTTTCTTGCCATTTGCCTTCATCTTACTGAGACCGAAGCTAGCGTTATGTATGTAGTCATGAATCTTATGGTACTGGTCGACATCTTGTGTGAAGATGTATGTTTGGCATGTTGAGTCATTGTTCTTCAAGATTGTGTTAAGAATGAGAAATCAATTTGATATCATGTCAATCGATGAAATTATAAATTACACCCGCATCTAGTGACATTCCCATTTTTTCCTGATAGTTAGCTCTTGTCCTCGTGGAACCAATGCTTGATATTCTATTGTTTTTAAGTTTTAACTGCTGACAGCCATTCCAAAACTCTTGCTAGTCCATGTATCTTCGTTCTAATCTGTTATCAGATATTTCAACAAAGACTACAATACTTCCATTTAAGTTAAATGATGGGTTAGATTAGTTGCATACCCACATTTAGTGAAATTTCTTGTCTTTAAAATATTTCAGTGAGAGTTTGGTACTTCAAACACACAGCTGTTTTCTGATGGTCATTATTTGTAGGTGCTTCTTGGGTGCTGAGCTACTTAAATCTAATAACGAGGGGAGTGAAACTTTACTCAAGTCCTTGTGGCATCACTCCGATGCAATACTGTGCTGCACTCTAAAGGTATGCTTAAAATTTATTTCAATTTTGTGGTATATGTGCATATATTTTCATTTTATATGCTTTCTTTGTATTTAGTGCAACTCAGCCTTCTGATATAAAATAATAATGAAAATATTTACTTACAAAAAAGTGCTTGATATTTCTAATGAAAGGTATCAAAGGATGTTCAACATTATCTGCATTGTATTGAATTGTCTAGATTTTGTTCTGTCTTTCCTTCTGAAGTTTAAATCCATGTCTAGCCGGTACAGTAGTTATATTTATTGGGATCGCAATTCAACTAATGATACTTCTGACTATCACACTATTCTCTACTTGTTTGAAAACTCCTTCATGGCACTCTGTTTTCGTAGGCGTTGCCTGTGTTCACTTTCGCAAACCAAGCAGGGCTTGACATGCTGGAGACTACCTTAGTTGCTCTACAGGATATAACGTTGGAGAAAATATTTGATGACCATGGCCGAAAGGTTCTGTGCTCGGAGTTTCCCCAAATTGTTCAACAGGTCTGCCAATTTATTTGAGTTGAACCAACATTTATTACAGTTACACCAGGCTTGCTATTGAATGGCCTTTGTGGCCATACAAATTTTTCTCCATGTAAAACTATGCCGCAGTTGCATGTTTTGCCCCCTGACTGTGAGATAGTCTTCTACTCCTGGATAGGCTGGATGGACTTGTTCCTTTATATTATTTTAGTCTTTCTCCCTGAATTGGGAGTATGCTGAAAATAGAAGTAGTAACATTTTCAAGCTTTATTGTGCTATCTATTGATTTCTCTTCATTCCTTTTTGTCAGGGTTTTGCATGTCTTCAAGGGGGTCTTTGTATCTCAAGCATGGGGCGACCTATTTCATATGAAAGAGTTGTGGCTTGGAAGGTGCTGAATGAAGAAGAGAATGCTCACTGTATTTGCTTTATGTTTATGAACTGGTCTTTTGTTTAATATTGTGATTAGAGAATAGGATTCAAAGTGTTAAAGAGGAAGCACTCTTATTAAGACATGTTTTGTTGCTTGGTGTTTTGCTATATTTGCTGCAAAAACTTGGGTTGCATGTAAAAAACTACTTATAAATTAGCACGGTACTTTTTCCTTACAATTATGCCGCTTTTATTTTAGGTATTACGAAATTTTGCATCCTTTAGGGAGATAAGACTTGTTTGTCGTTACGAAATTATACTCTTTGTAATGTAGGAAGGGTGGAAAGACTTCTGGGTGCCCCGCGTCAAATCAATCTCCTTTTTTTGGGCTATACACAATTTATAATAGTGAAACAAACTTGGTTCTCAGAAAACTAATGCTATATTTTCTTATGCAATAATTGGTAGTTGTGTGGGTGTTATTTGCTACTTCTGTCAGCTTATTCAAGAATGTGGCTAAGGAGGAGGAATCTCTTACTCTAGCAAATGAATTTTATGTTTTGTTTTGAAGGAAACAAAACTCTGTACATGCCTGTTTGAAATGCATAGTTAGTTGAATTGTAAAATTATGCAGCTATTAACAAAACAAAACTCTTGTATAAGAAACTTCGTGCTTCTTAAAACCATACAATATGATTGTGATCCTAGTGTAGTGTGATAAACACGAACGATTCCCTTCAACTGAAACTGCTTACTAATATTATGCACGTACTACTATGTTACTTGCATCGAAAAAGATCATTAATAAAAGGATGCGTGATTTTATTTCTGAATCACGTGCATTAATTAGATTGATCAACTGTCATTTACATATTTATATATCACGGCAATAATTATTTAACCGCTGTTACAATTATGTACAATGTACCTTACATGAATGAATATGATGTATCAGTATCCATCTATAACTTTTATGTTTCAGCTTTTCAATTTAGGCCCCTACCCTAACTCTAGCTCTAGCTCAATTCATAGTATCTTTAACAAAGAGAGTGCAACTTTATTTTGGTTGATAGTTCCATTGAAAGTGTACTAACTTCGATGGCTTTTTTCTCTTCTTACTTTTTTGAAGTCCTCGTGAAACGAAAAGTTAACGTTTGTGGAGGAAAGGCTCGTGTGATAGTCTTCTTTTTTCCTTCTTCATGTAATCAAAGTTTACCACAAAAGCAGAAAGTTGTGGCAAATATACATATATGGTTTTACCATGCCACCACGTGAAGCTACATTTCTATTAGTGCTTAGCTCTGTTTATTGGAGGACAACCAATCAATATGCTTTAAGGTATAACTTTATATTCATGGTACCCAACTTTCTAATTGCAATATTAATATAATATTCATTCATGCTTTAAACCTTATCCTAATAGCTACAGTTTTTTTTCTTCTTATGACTTATGAGCATATAGTTCTTACATGCACATTATAATAATAAAAATTAGATCAATAAAATCCTTGTTGAATTTATTTTATTATTTTAAAATTAATTTTCATTAATTCAACTTAAAAGTGTATTAATCCCTCCGGCTGTAAATATAAACGAAGAATAATCCAATTCTGATGGTTCAAAATATAAAGAAAACTTAACTAGCTTTATCATATTTAATAATAGCATTTCTAAAAATATTATTCAACTGATTTTGAATTAACTTGAGATTTTAATAACTTTTTATTCTTATCAAACAAATTCTTCTAAAAGATTTCGGAGAAAGCAATTATCTTATTAATTATATTAAGAAAATTAAATGACATTAACTATTATTTTTCTTAATATGAGATAACTTTTTTTTTTTTACTTATATTTAAAACCTGATGAAGTATTATATAAGAATTATAGGCCACAAAACACGGACCTTTACACTTGTGATTCTGACTATGTAAAATTTACACTTTCATTCACGATTTATTTTGGAAAGTGGAAACCCAGTCCAATTACATTGACCTGACCAACTGATCTAGTACCGGCGTAAAACGAGGGATCGTGAAAAAAGTATGTAGAAACAAAAATAATAATAAATGGATATGCAATTTGTTATAATAATCTTTAAATATATTAAAATAATTATAAATTTGTCATTTATTAGTCATCTTGATCTTTAAATATGGTTTTAGTTAATTAATCTAATCATCATTTTACATAGTCACATTTGTCTATAAAATTACTCACAAAATAAATATTTAGAAATATATTTGTAATTTTTGATAAATTCAGTTTGGAGTATTTTCGGGCAAAGAAAGAAATGATGCATATTGGTACGTCACCTTATTCTTGCAGCCACAACTACCAATTAAGCGTTGAAGTAATTCACTTGGTTGTAAAACATGCATATGAAAAAAAGGTCTCAACCATATTTCACACAATATCATCACTTCAAATTTCCAAAAGCTACTTTGAGTATATACGACATATCACATTCACCTCATTAACTCTTTCTTGAAAAATCTACCAAGTTCACGATCCTTGAAAACTGACATTTGCATTTCTAATATCCACATATTGTCATATTCTTAGAAACAAATAGAACCACTATTATAAATAACATTGCATGTCCCTAGTTTCTTCAACAATAATATTCACTAAGCAAAATTAAAATGGCACCTCATGGAGATTCTTTTCCTAGCTCATTCACTAGAAACAACAACATAGTATGCTCCAAACCACCAAAACCTTCATCTAATCAAAACAACAACAATATTCAAAGAACAACCTCCGACATATCGTTCGAGCTATCGAAAGAAGGTATTGATAATTTAACACTTCCACCAATAAATGAAGTTGAAGATGCAAAGTGTGAGTGTTGTGGCATGTCGGAAGAGTTCACACTTGAGTACATAAAACGTGTGCGTGACAAGTTCTTAGGGAAATGGGTTTGTGGTTTATGTTCTGAGGCAGTGAAAGAAGAGCTTGAGAAAAATGGAGGGAAAAATAATATTGAAGAGGCTTTGAGTTCACACATGAGTGCATGTGTTAGGTTTAACAAATATGGAAGGAGTTTCCCTGTTTTGTTTCAAGCTGAAGCTATGAAAGAGATGTTGAAAAAGAGTAAAATGGAAGGGAGAAGGGCTAAGTCATTTAACCCTAGAGACAAAGGTGGTGAAAAGAAAGGTGGACTTGCTAGAAGTTCAAGTTGCATTCCTGCTATTACAAGAGATATCAATGATTTCACCATTGCAAATTAATTTTAACTTCTTATTTTACATGTGAGACCTTAGTGTATGGAGCTCTACAACAATTGCATGCATGGTGCAATTAGAGATTCAAGTCCGAGAACTTAACCTATTTTAAGCTTTTTAATGGTATGTTAATTAATTTTTATTTGTGTCGGAACACGGTTTTGTATTACTAAAAATAATTAAATTAACGAGAGAAATTTAGAAAAGAAGAACATGAGATATCTCTCTAATTAAACCTATCACTATATAAGTTTTGTGAGAGAGAATTAGAGAGATATTTCTATTTTTTTCTTGTCAATAATTTCTATCGATAATTTTATTATTTTTATTATATCTACTTACCTGTTCCATTTTTTTTTTCTTTTTTTTTCTACTGACTAGTGACTACCAATTATGTTTATGAGACCGTCTTTGTGGGTTGAATAACATTAACCCTAAAGTTATACCTTTTGATATGAATCTGAGGTTTTTTCAAGGTCTCTTTTCCTAGCTATCACTATCATAGTTTTTTAGAAGTTATTTGATCCGTGTGAGTTCTCCTTTGTTTTTCTTTTTGTTGGAGAAGGTTATTAATTCTTTGTATTTAGTCAGTGGCTTTTTCAATGTATTTTATGTAATATGCTATAATCTTATAGTAGAAATAAAATTTGCTTAATGCATTGATCTACTGCTTTAATTGTGTACCTTGTCTCAATTCAAGGTTACCAAACCACAGAGAAATTCCGTGCCATAGAAGATATATATATAGTTGTGACATTTAATTTTTATAAAAAGGAAATATATAGTATATAGCAATAAATAGTTTAAAAATGAATTTTTTAAAACAACCAGAATAAAAAGAACTAATATATACATATAATCGCAAAGTTTAAAATATGTATTTTTACTTGTGCAGAAACTCATTTGTTTAATAACTCTATAAATATTAAAATAGTCATATATTGAAAGTTTTTATATAGAATATTATATTAAATCTATATTTTTTCATAAATTTTTAAATTTTTTTATACTTCAGTTATATTTTTAATGTCATATATAAAATATACAATTGTTTAAAATATAAATAAATATCAAGGACTATAAAAAATTTGGTGTGTATAATGTTAAGATGAGATAAAAAAAATAGTTGTTTATATCAATAAAATTTAATATATACAGATATTTATCACATATATAATATACTGACATAACAACATTTATTTACGAAGTTAGTGAATCTCCACTCATTGTACTTAAATAAAAGTCTATTTTCTATTTTGATTCTATCTTTAAAACAATTGTTAATTATAAGACATAATAAAATAATTACGTGTAATAAATATTTATTTTTAATATGTTGAAGAATATGTGATTTCTCTCCAACAAAATACACAAAACCATTGTGAACCACAATAAATGGGATATTTTCTTGCCCTTCTTACCTCTACAAACCGAATTTAAAAGAAGAAAATTGATTATCACATAATAGCTCCATTCTTGTATGCGTAAATCCAACAACTTGAAGACCTACCTCAAGACTTCCAAAATCTTTTGGACAAGATGCAAATAGATGGCTACTTGATTCTACTCTAGCTAGAAGCCTATCTTGCAATAGACACCAACCGAAAAACACAAATTTTAGAAGGAACTACTAGTTTGCAAAGTAGTTAATAACAATATATTGTATTTGCATAAAAAAATAATGTACTCTTATACTTCTGATAATAAATTTTGTTTATAAAAAAAAATATACCGAAGCGCAAATAATCGCAGTCCACGTCATGGACTACATATTTAACTTCTCCATAGAATATATAATGGTCATTGTTAACGTCCAATTTTTAATAATTTCAATTACACAAGTTTTTTTGACTCATCAATTACACAAGTTAAATCAATTAAAACCCATGATTGATGTTAATTTGGAATCAACTAATCATGGTGGTTTGACTAAATAAAAAATAATTTTAAGATATAAGTTTTTAATTTTAAGTAAGAAACCATTCTTTTAATTAAAATAAAATACAAAAACTAATAATTTGTTGTGTGTTTTTATTTTAAAAAAATAGTTATGAGTTTAATTTTCATGTCAAGTTAGTATAAAAATATTATCAACACATTACAATTAATTATATGTACAACTTTAGAAGTTATTGTAAAAATCAAATATTACTAATGATTTAATAGATTGTAAGTGAAAAAAACTCTTTATGTTGTATACGAATTAAATTCAAATAATTAATTATGTCGCATACTTTTTAAGATACAAGTTTTTAATGTATAAATATTACATAATATTAAATATTTATGTATAGATATAAATTTATTACATATTACATTTTTATATCTACATATTTCTTTCACTTTTTAAGATACAAGTTGTTACTTTCTATAGTTTACTATACCTTATACTAAACATTTGCTAGAGTGCACCACAGCTTCTCAAACTCACGTGTTAGATTGCATTTTGTAAAAATAAACATTAATAGCTGGCTGCATGTTTAATTTCAACCATTTCAATTCAACCAAGTAAAGCACTCTTTTTGTCCTCTCCTAAAAAGCAAAGGCTTTCCCTCAATAATGATCGATTAAAATATTACAAAATATTATAAAGACATAAAGTAATACAAAACATTTATGCACCCACGGCTTATTCAAATTTCCATATGGTGGATTCAATACTCATTTTTCATTCCCCCACTATATATAACCTCATCACCCTCCTCCCTCTTTTCATCAAATCAAATCCATCTCTTCATCTCTCTCTCTCTCTTAAATTATTCCAAGCAAAAAAAAAAACAACTCTATAAAAAAGAAAAAGAAAAAAAAATAGAAATGGAAAGTAATCTACCAGTGATATCAAAAAAAGTGTGGAACATGGTACGTGTGGTATTCTTCATGTTAAGAAAAGGCATATCAAAGGGAAAATTAATGATGGACCTCAACATGATGCTCAAACGCCGCGGCAAGCTCGCCGGAAAAGCCATTGCCAATTTAATGTTCCACCATCACCACCACAACCACGGCGGCTCAACATCGAGCCGCCGCTCCCACGACTCACACCATCAATTCACTTCATCAAGGGAGTATGAATTCAGTTGTAGCAACACTCCCAACAACTTTTTCCCAATTGGGAAACGTCATCGCCACAATCACACTCACAACCACTTTTTCACTTGCGCTCAGATGCCACCTACACAGGATGATGAGGTGGTGACCATGAGCGCAATGAAAGCAGTGTTGGAGATGCTTAATACTGAAACTTTAGTAGAAGCATCTCCAGCATTACCTGGATTCGGAAATAGTCCAATGGTAAGGCAATTGAGAGTGACAGATTCACCCTTCCCTCTAAGAGAAGATGATGAGAAGGACAATCAAGTTGACAAGGCAGCTGAAGATTTCATAAACAGGTTTTACAGCCAATTGAGGAAGCAGGATTGATTTATTAATAAATTCAAACTACCTTGTTTAGTTAGTAATTAATGTGTCATCGTTTGTTGTCGATGTGTAACATTTTCTTTTTTGGATATTTTCATGATATATAATCCCGAGTTGAATGATGTTCTTTGTCGGATGTTTAATTTAACTATTGCTTATCAACAATAAGAAAATAAATTACAGAGTTGAATTATTTGACTATACCATATTTTTGTAAGTAAATGATATTGAGAGTGGAAAAATTTCTACATAGAGTATTAACGAAAAATTAAAATATGTGTAAATGGTTCAAGCATAGGTTTGTCATTGTTTCTATTCTCATTATTATTAATTGATTAATTGAAATTATTAGAAAGTACACGAGCGGATATATGAATTAGCTATATTATGTAGTATGTACTCTAATAAACATGATAGAATCTTTCTGAGGTACCCTTCGTACACATCTTTGTACTAATTAAAAATAAAAAATTCATTGAATCTTTTGGATTTAGGATATACTCTTGATCGGCTATATGCACATTTTGGGTTGTAACAATTAATTATATTTTAAATATATTTTGTGCAAGTTCCAAGTGTTTTTTTTTTTTAAAATAAATAAAAAAAGACAATATTTGGTAACAAATTTTTGTATTATTATGTGTTTGTTTTGAAATTTTGAAAGATATAGGTGTAATGGCATGCAGTTGGTAGCAACCTTGATTCGGGTTAAAGTTAAATTGAATTAATTCGAGTTGGTTATCCTAATATGATTCCACCAACATATAGCTATAGCTGGCCCCTCCTAAATATTGATGCCTTCCTCAACTTTTTTACTTTTTCTCTCACGTACACGTACACACTTTTTCCTCTTTTATTTATTTAAGCTATTTTATTTATTTATAAAATATTCAAGTATTTTAAGATGAAAAATATTTTGTCAAAAAATAAAATGAGAAATACTTATACAAATATTTTCAACACACCAGTTAAACTGACATTATTAAAGAGTGAAAAATTAGTGAATTAAGATATATAATAATTTGTTTAAAAATTTAATGATTTCTTTGGTATGTATAAACATTTTTAAAATTAACAATAAACTAAAAAAAGTTCGAATACAATATTATTAGGTTGAATGTTTTTTTATGAGTTCGGATTCTGAACCTCCCAATTGAGTGAATTAATTATAATGATATTTACCGTCTATTCTAAAAAAAACTCAAATAATATTGCATCAAATCTAAAGTGTACTTCCTCTCTCATAAATTATAGAAAGTCGTCATTTTGAAAATTTTATAATAATTAATAAATGTAGTTAATCTTGTATGAGAAAGAAAAATTAAATCTTTCATTAATAGTATAAAAAAAATTAATAGAATTGAAAGAAGAGAGAATAATAAATTATTTAAGAGAAAAAGAAATTTTAATGTTTTACTTATAAAAAAAAATTAATTTTTATTTATAATTTGAGATAATACTATTATTAATTAATCAAAATAGTGTAAGAAGTAATAACGACATTTATGAAATAATAGGATATATGACTGATCTGAATAGGGGTGGGACAAACTTGTGTTCTAGTTTGTTGATAAATTGTAATTGTAAAAAATTTTAACAAGTCAATTTCAGTGAAAAGTAATTAAGTCGATGTGGATATAAACCTGGACTGTTGTTTATTGCA
Organism: Cicer chorassanicum; assembly: GCA_037974735.1. NCBI lineage: Eukaryota > Viridiplantae > Streptophyta > Magnoliopsida > Fabales > Fabaceae > Cicer > Cicer chorassanicum. The sequence continues at coordinate 51,262,930 of JBBPBP010000002.1, read as the reverse complement.
GGAAATATGGAACACTTTCGTTTTAACTTTTTTCAATCACAATGATGAAAGGTGGCAGCTCGTAAAGCCAAAAGCTTAGGTGAAGTGTTTGGTAGCAAGTACGAATTATGAATTTCTCAAATATTAATATTAATATTAATGTGGAGACGTGTGTGTTGTTTGTTTATAGGATAATTTGTCAAAATGTCGTTAACATGATTAAAATGTCGAATTCTAGACTTTCTATACAATATTCTTTAAGGATGTGATTGAAAAAAAAGGAGAAGAGAAGATGGTTAAAAGGTGGTTCTATAAAATTTTATTTTAATTTTAGTTTATATATATATATATATATATACTTTTTTTTAATCAATTTTTAGTTTTTCAAATTTTTGTAGGATCTATTTGAGATAGTTCCGGGTTTCTGATTTTTTATTTTAAGAGTTAATTTTAAAATTAAAATCTGTTTAGGTAAAATGGGGTTGATCGAATTTTTAGTTAATTTTAATTTCTTTTAAATTCATAATAAAAAAAAATATGTTTTATAATTCTTGTTTTCAACAACTATCGACTACCAATACTGCAACCAACCACTAATTTACGACAACTACCAACACTACCATCCACCCACCTCAATCAATTGGTACCACCATCGCCGACTCACTCCTCCAACCATTGCCATCACCACCACTGACCATCCATCTCCAACCATCACATTCGCCCACTACAACACCATCGACTACCCATCTCTAATAATTGTCACCACCATCACCTACGACTATTTCTACCAACCACCTACTTCCAACAATTATCTCCACAACTACACTACCACCATCCAACTATCAATTATCAATTGTCTCTTTTGACCACTATAGACGCATTCGACAACCGATCACTACTACAACCACTTTCAACTATTATTATTAAAATAATTAATTTTTTTTTTTTATTTTCAATTATTTCGACGTGTCGATATTTTTTGTATTTGATAAATTCTTAATGAGATATAGTAAAAAGAGTTATTCAATTCAAGTAAAATAAAAATGAAACTCAACTAATAATTGAAATTCAAAATTGAAAACTCAAAACTGATTTTTGTTTTTGAAAATTTCATAACAGAAAACTAAAAACCACCCGCCTCAATGATTTTTTACAATAATATTTATGATATATTTAACACTTCAATAAAAAAATTTAAATTTTTTTAACAAATGATGAATTAAATATGAATTTTTAAGCTATTTGTATTTAAAAATTTATATTTAATTGTCGTTTGTTAAAAAGTTCTTATAATATCTTAAATATTATTAAAAAGTTATTTAAAAATTCAAAATATACACTTTAGTTTAATATAAAATCAAAGATAAAAAATGAAAACAAAAATATCTGAGA
>JBBPBP010000002.1:51236272-51261371 GCA_037974735.1 Cicer chorassanicum | reverse complement strand
TTACAAAAACCACCCTTCATTAATTTTTTTACAATTCAATTATTGAACATTGTGTTTATTGTTTCTTTTATTTAAGACTTTTCACTTGGAACTTACAATTAATAAATTCATGTCCATTCTAAATGGAATGTTTGTTTTTACATTGTTTAGTCTTCTATACCAATTGGAAGTGGTTAATCGGTCGAAATGAAATCAAATCATTTTAGATACATATAAAACAATTTTGTAAGGAAAAAATCATAAAATTTTACTTGATAATTTTTTATGTATTGTTGGTATGATTTTTTACATTATTAATCATTGATATATAATTCTATATGTGCCATTTAAATTCTTATAATAATTAAAATAAAATATTTATTTGATATATATATTAACTTTAATTGATTGTGAATGTAAAGTTAAGTTCGCATTTGTGTATCAATTAAATTTTTTTTAAAAAATATTTATTTGTCTTTCCGTGTATTAAAATTGTAAGTTAACTATTTTGTCTGCTGAAATATTTGAATTCAAACATCTAGAGCAATATTTGACTAAATAAACTTTAGAGCAATATAAGTCATGAGCATTGCTTGCTTAATTTCAAAATGTAACGTGGGAATGAATAGCGTGCGTGCGTGCAGAAAGAAAATATTAATATAGTATTCGGGTTTTCTTTCATGTTAAGTTTTCTCCTTAATTCTTAAAAAATAAAGAAAATAATAGACCTTTTTCTTATGTCCTGTTCACGGATTTAATTACAAGCAGTGTGATTGCATCTGAATGGTCCAAATTTTTAAGTTAATTTAATTTTTTTAACAAAAATTTATAACTTAAAATCTAGACACTTGTATTAACAAAGTACATTCAACACCCCAAAATTGCCAAACACGTGCCAACACATAGGTACGTGGGCTTGCTATACACACTCTCTTAAAATATACTCCTTTTATGTTCCAAAATATAAATAAAAATGAATAGAAAAATTAATATATTTTTTAAAATTTAAATCAAATAAGACAATTTTATTTAATTATAATTTTAGAACGAAATAGTAGTAAATCAACTTGTGTCCATTCAATTCATTTAGGTACCGTTAAAGCCTCAACAAAGGTTTGTAATAAAAGAAAAAAAAACTCAACAAAGGTTTTTTATATTTTACGTCAGTCTCAACAAAGCTTGATTGACATTGAAGAATCAAACAATATTGACCGAGTCTAAAACATTTTGAGTTTGTTTTTTCATTAATAGTGAGATATCTTTCAATTTTTCTCAAGTTTTATAATATCATAATAAAAAAGAAAACAGTGTCATATAAATGATTTGTCTTTTTTTTATAAAGACGTGGAAGCCGGGGGGGCAAACCAATTTAAAATATGGATCACATGATTCTTGCTTATTTGTAATTTTCAAATCATTACCATATATATATATACCGGTTAATGTAATTTTCAACACAACATATTAAATAACAGTAAGTTTACATCAAATATTATTAAAGAAAAAGTAAGATATACTGTGAGTGTAAACTAATTTTACATTAACTGAATGGTAACTATTGATTTTATCATTTCATTATATAGTTATATTTGTTGTTAGTATAAAAATATTTATATTGAGAGTGTATGATCATTAAACACATTATTATGGATGTGAAAAAAATAAATTTCATCAATTCATGCATTGTAATATTAAACACGACAATTTCATTTGATTGACATTCATGATTTAGTGAAAGTTATATTTTCAAATTTATATCTATTCTAGTGTGACATCAATATCGATGATGTGATTATTGATTTATTTTGGTTTGTTGAAGTGTCAAAATACACAACATACATTATTTATCTCTGGGTTTATATTGTATCAAATTTTTATTGAAATTTCTTATGCACCCTAAAAATTGGTGGTATGTTTCTTTGATTGTTTGACCATTGTTGACGTTGTTCATTTTACACTTCATGCCAAATATTTATTATTCTCTATATTTTTCTATCCTACGATGAATAAATATTTTTCATTCTCAATTATCTTCTACCTTATGGGAGTAAGTCTTTTTAATTTACTTTGTGTTTCTATTATATATTGTTAGACATTTCTTATTCTCTTTATGTTTTTACCTTATTATAGCTAAGTTTTGTTTGTCACGATTTTGTATTTAATAGTCTCTTAAGATTGAAGTTCTTGATTTGGTTGGAGTGAGTGTTGTGGAAACATATGAAATTTTTCAAAGAAACAAAAAAGTAGGTTGAACACTTTGATGAGTTATACCCCTCGAAAATGTAATTATGGATTGTATTTTTTTCACATACTTTTATTTCATTAAGTTACATTGTATTCTATTTGATTATATTATTCATCCGAGTTGAAAAGTTAATCCATATTTTCAAATTTTGTCGACCGTTAGATACAGGCAAAATTAGTTATATGTAATGTAGTTATAAGTTGTTTAGTATTGACTACAAATTAATTAAAATTTGGTAGCTTGATCGTGATCTCTATATAAAATATATCATATTTCATTGCAGTCAATTTTTCTCATTGAATCAATTCAAAATAATTTAACCTTTCTCTCAATTATTTATCTTTTTGTTGATTACTATTATGCTTCCCAACAAGTATAATGAAGGAAGAACAACTAGTTGCTTTATATAAACTACATGCATGCCATCATTTTTAAAAATATATGTATTTATACATCAAAAGATTTTTTGTTTTTCTATATGAAATAATAAAAAAATCTGTATACAATTGCGATGTCTTAAATTTGAACTTGAGATATGATATTCAGTCTAATAATATTGAAATTTTTCAGTTGAGTCATACCTTTTAATCGTATAATTTTTTCTTTTAAAAAAATTGAGAGAAAATTAAGAGGAATTGTAACTCATCAATCATGCTCTAGTAGTTTTACCACTATATGTGTCTTTAGCAATCTCTTCCTCTTTCCCCATTTTTTTTACAAGTCCTTTTCCCTTTCTTGATTACAACAATACGCCAACAACGTATATAACACCCCCTATTTTCTTAGGTTTAGTGGACCTTTAATGATTTAGTTTCTAGATTTATTTGATTATTGTATTTATAAGCCTTCATATTAAACCATATGATTAGTAACACTTGGATAGCATGCGAATAATTAATTACAGAAAATTTAGGCAAGTTACATCAAAAGTCTGTGTTATCACACGTACGTGTATTGTATTATCAATCAAATATGTTAAATTTTGTTTGTTTGGTTCTAATCAAATATGTTTATAATCTATATATTAGATAAAATCATGCGCAATAAGATTTAGTTGTTTTATTTTTGCCGAGCAAGGACCATTGCCATCAATTCTCATTTTTGTTTGTATATATATTTTGTTTTTCTGCAAGTATTAGTTTTATATACAAAGCACTTGAAATGGCTACAAAAGTTAGGGGTGTCTTTCTCTTTATTGCTTCAACAAAATGTTATATACTTATAATGCAAGCCAAAAGGGGTGTTGGTTTCTTTCTTTTGGCCACTTCTAATTGTTTACTCAACCAAATAATTAAATTAAGGTTGTCCAAAAGCATATAGTTCGACAAACTAGTGCTCATTTCAAGGGTGGTGAAAATTAAAGGAAAAACAAAAATCTTTTGATTACAAAAGGGAGCTTGTTGGACTTGTAGGTGGCAACTTCCTACCAAGCTGCCTTAATGCCCGAACACGAAACAAGACCATTATTTTTATTTCCAAATTCAATATTTAAAATATTATCATTTTGATTTTGGAATAATTGAGCTTCCATTCCAAGTAATTTGCTAGATTTATTTTTGTTTTTCATATATTACTTACTGTAGGCACTGAGTGTGAGCACTTTTCTCAATTGAGATTTGAACATTATTCTCAGCATCGTAGAAATCTAACTCATTCTATTAGACTCAATTTCTTACGAGTTTTTGTTTGATTTCTTTAATTTACCAAACCAATACAAATTTTTGGTACAATCATATTTTTTCATCTAAAATAAAATATAAGTAAAAGTAATAACTCTATTTCAAAAATAAAAATTATAATAAAAAATTAACATATTTTAACTTAATTTAAAATCAAATACGTTAACTTTTTAATTACCATTTTTACATCTATATTATTTCATGAGTAGAGTTTATATTTCATTCACATAATTGAATGTTGGTCCCCTGTCGGAATCTTAAGAATGGTGGTTTGTTATGAATGGAAATGGGTCAATCTAGCTAGCTAGGTTTAAGAAATATATTAAACGGGTCTAACTTTTTAAATATGACACTTGATATTGTTTAGTTGCCTGATATATACGAACACTTTTTCTTTTAACGTATCTTAAGAACTTCTTTCATGGCTTAATTTACAATATATATGAAAGTTTTTCAATAACACTAATGGATCAACATTTATATCGGGTCTAAATATTCAATTTGCCAACGAGTAATAATAATAATAATAAATATTTAAATTTTGTCAAAACTCATCAACTCTCAATTGAATACTACAAAATAAAATAAATCCATACAGATAGGCACACATATGCACATCCATAAAATTTGTCTTTGAGGATTTTTTGTTTATAAAAACATTTTAAAAACGCTTTTGATTAAATTTTAAATATAAAAAATAGTTTTATCCAACCTTATTAAGGAAAAACTTGGATCCTAATTTAGAATATGTGTTGCTTTTTAAGGCGTGACAGAGCATGCACATATAATGTAACAATTATAGAGATAAAGGATTGGATAAAACTTAGCCTTATCTGTTAGAGGATTGGATCTAATTGCCCTATCCATTTTGTTGAATATATATTCTCATAATCACTTTTCTTACCATAAAATAATGATTAAATTTGTCTTCAAAATAATGTTTCGTTAGTTAGTGGACAACACATGATATTGTTGATAGAAGTTAGTAAAAACTATTGGACTAGGCAAAAGTATACAAGCCCAATAATCATTGCCACGTATAACCTACCCTTTCTATTTCCTTTGGCGTTTTTAATCACTTTTTTGGATAATCCGAAGCTTCTATCTGAAATTGGGGTAAAGGTGCATATTCTGGATCATTTTATCCTTGCTATTTCACTTTCTCATTTGTGATGGTTTCAGAAATGCTTAAATTTTCTATAATTATAAATTTGTTGTTTTAAAAATATTGTTTCAGGATTTTAAATAAAATAACTATTGTAAAAGTGAACCATTAGTTTTATTAAGCTTACATTTTTAATTGGGCTTAGAATTTTGCATATATCAACCCAGTAGAGTTCCTTTTTATGGGTGACTTGCATATTTTCGTCCAATACACTTAAGTTTTTTAGATACATAAATATAATACTAGTATATAATAATTATAAATGATTGTGCTTCTTTGATTCAAATGAATTACTTTTACAGTTTTTCTTTTTTTAATTTGAAAAAAATTATGAAATTGTTACCTTTACCCAACTATTGGAGTGTATCATTACTTTTTTTTTTCCATTAGAACAAAAATATTCTTCTTTATTTCCTTTTCTCTCAACCTCCACATTTTCCATAGTATGAATTTTGAATTGAAGTTACATTTACATTTTATGTATCTCAAACTTGAAGTTTACAACATACTTTATATTGTAAATTTAAAGTTTACGGTATATATTTTTTGTGTACGGTAAATTCATGTTCACAACAGAATTTTTTTTTACAAAGGATGTCTTTGTCTAAATAGTAAAATCTAGGAATATACCCCAATTGATGGGTATAAATTTTTTAAAATTATTATTAAAATTGTCGTTTAATTATAATGTTTGGTCTTATTTAAAGTGTTTATTTCTTTCTGTCTTCTTGTGTGTTTAAATATACGTCTGATTAATTCAAACGTTTAAAATTCATCTTTAAATTGATTAATTCAAATAAAAATTATGAATTTTGAAAAAACAGAAGGAGGGAGAAAAAGTTCACTTTATTTAATTTGCTTTTTGGATATATATACTCCGGTCCAACCAAGCAGAATTTGGGTATGGCCTTCGTAGTGTACTCAATTTTTGGGCCGCATATTTTAATAGAGTCGGTCCATTTTAAATGTTTCTGAGATTTTGATATTTGAAAACCAAATGTTCCTGGGATTTGATACATAGACCAATGAAAATAAAATGTTTGTTTTGCTTCTTCATATTATAAAGGTGAAGAAGATGAATTTTATATTAAAAAATAAACTTATCCATTTTTATAATATTATTTTTCAAATTATAAAATATAATTATTTCTTTTATAAAAATATCTCTAATAAACAAACAACTTAAATTCACGTTTGATATCTCTCTTTTGACATAAATAGAATATTTTTCCTTAATTTTTAAATTAAGGATTTTAGTCCCCTATTTCACAAGTTACATTATTTTTATCTACAAATCAATTTGAAGTTTTTGGTCATGATTTGTCATTTTCATTAATGATGTAAAATTATATTTAATGATGCGACATTGCTAATTTGAACGATAAATTATGGTTTTCACAGTGAATAAGTTTATATTTGATAATATTTTTAAAAAAAAAAAGAGTTGTAACAAGGATTTTAATCCACTATTTTTTATCCAAATCAACCATGTAAAATCATCAAAATTAACTCCTCATAATCAATGAATATAAAACGTCATAAAAATAATCCACAAATTATGTTGTGGGGAAAATATTAAATGTGGAATAAAATAACTAAAATCTCTTATTTAAAAATAGAGATTAAAATCATGTTTCGGTCAAAATAGAATAGCAAAAATGGATTCAAATTTAAATGAAAAGAATTACTAAAAGATGATTAACTTCTCTAAAATTTTTTAAAAAATTAACATGATAGACGCATTTAATATAAAAACTAATTTTGTTAACTATTGTGTATCGATGAAAAATGTTTAACCTATAAGAATGGAGGTAGTATGAAGAAAAAGTTAATAAAGTCACTTAACTGCCTTGTCTTGTCGCACACGTAATATTGTATCTATTGCCGTATTGTAAAAAGACAAATGAAAATGCGTTTAGAAACTAAAGCCGCCGTATGAATTTCATAATTTATACAAACAATCTTAGCTATGACAATACAAGGGCATTCCAAATGATTTGTCTGGGCATTGCTGTCTTTCGAATTTTGTAATGTATGTAGGTCCCTTAATAAAATGGCAAATTGGCAATATTTAGACAAGTTATGTAATAAAAATTACACAACACTTATTGTTTTGATTCGCATAGTCTAATCAATACGAACACTTAGGATCAATTTAGGTAATGGTAAATAATAAGTTTGTTTACAACGTATAAGAAAAAGTACTTGTTTGGCCACAAGTGTTTTGGTACATCATTTAGTCGCACATAAAAAACATATAATCATTTAATTATTTTAAAATTAAATATTATTTTAAAAAAATTCTATCTTTTTTAAGTGTGTATGTGTGTTTAAATAATTGTGACAATGCAAAACTTTCTCACATATAAGTTAGTAAAATGAATTTGAATAGTTTAATAAAATTAGTGGTTGAACTAACTATTAAATATATAAAATATTTTAAATTAATGTTTAATTTTTTAATTAAAATATTAAGAATAAAATGATAAAAAAAAATATGATATGCTATGAAATATAAATTCAAAGGCTTTTCAAAGTAGATGCTCAAAAAATATTAAAAGTTTTGTTTGATAAGGCTAAATAGTTTATATCGAATAAATTTGTATGACTACATATTATTTTGATAATGATTTTTTTTCACGAGTTTATAGAGTTTAAAGTGTTCTATGAGATGTTAATTCAAGTGAATTATTTTTAAAAATAGAGAGGCGTTGTTGAAAAATTATCGTAAAACGTGAGAGTTAACTCTTTTAAATGAATAAATTGAGCATTGACATTGTAATTACTCAAATTTGATTATAACTATTAATTATTGATTTATTTATTATCAAGCATTATATTCTTTAAAATAATTAATTGCTCACTTTTAAAGGAGGTTAATGGTAAAATATCACCTTGTAAAGAATGATTGGTTAATTAATTACTTAATAATTATCATTGGTTGCTCATTGAAGGTGTTCCATTTGGCTACCTTAATTAAACAAATATACCAAAGATACTTGCCATGTTTGATGGATTGCTTTGGATGGAAGTGTAGTTGTCATTTACGATCATTTATTTATGTGGGCTTTGGACTTGCTTGTGTAGATAGATATGTATGCATTTCTCGTGCTCTATTGATATTCTACTATTGGTGATAATTGATGGTAATTTTTTAATAAATGAAATTATTTTTATATATTAAATTTTTTTTAGAGTGTTAAATAGGTTTACACTAAATATAAATATGATGTGTACACTAAAAAAGTACTCTTATACATACTTGCATATACATTGTTCCTCAATTCACTTTTCTCCATAATAGGAAATTCAAATTTTTATACAATTAAAAAACAACCAATTATTTGTTTGATTTTTATTTAACCAAAAAATTAGTGTAAAAGTATCACATAGTAGAATTGACATCTCAACTATGTTGGCACCATAAAAACACCTATAACATCCTAATAAGTTCATTGAATAAAATAAAAATAAAAAAAGTTAAAGTTTGGGGAACTAGGTCAAAATTCAAGTAAATAAGTATGAACAACATTGTATCATTAAAAATCTTACTTTCAAAATCTAAAGGAATACGACCAGGAATAACTCGGACATCATGCTTAACTAAATATTTATGACAACAAATTCCAAGTAAAACATCAGATGTAAAAACCAGTGTTAACTGTTAACAAGTCTATAAACACAAGTGTTGCATTCCCTATGAATATAAGAGATGTGGAACTACATTTGTTTTGTAAGAGATATACTAATTCAACGATATAGTCTTCAATTTATATGGCACAAGATTTGAGTAATTGAAAGATTGGACGACCAACAAAGCATCACACCCTATTTAAAGGCGAAACCAACTTTTAGAGTGGACATTTTAAATAGCATACATAGCAGCATAAAACTCAACGTAAAACGACGTATTAGCACCCAAGTAATTCGAGAAGCAACCAACAATAACACCACTTGAATCTTTAGAAATAGCATCAATAGCATAAAGACCATGATTACCTCTAAAGACTTCATCAGTATTACATTTAATTCAAGGACAATGAAGCTTCAATCAAATATAAGATTTCTAAATAATATAAAAAGACAATGAAGTCTTTAGAGGTAAGAAAAACATATATTTTTATATTATTTAGAAATAATATAAGATTTCTAAATAATATAAAAAGACGATGAAGTCTTTAGAGGCTTCAACCAAATATAAGATTTCTAAATCTCTATTACATTTAGTAAAGTCTATCAATTAAATATATGATTTCTAAATAATATAAAAATACAATGTTAAAAAAAAACATACAAGTAGATAGGGATTTTAGATTTGAAAGCAACTAAATACACATTAAAATAATACCATTAAACCAAATATTTAAGGCATATATTTAACAACAAAATTAATGACACATAATAGGAATTTAAATATTTCATAAAATTCAATAATTAAAAAACCAAACCATTAATATAATTAATGACACATAATAGGAATTTAAGTAATTAACAAAATTCAAATTCAATGTTACATAATTAATGCCACATAATAGAAATTTAAGTAATCAATAAAATTCAAATTTAAGAAGGTTACACAAAGTTTTCTTTAAATCAAGACTTTTAGTAGAATTGTAGAGCACAAATGCGTCGTCACGTCTTCCCTTCATTTCAACTATGTTAATTTTTTTTTAATCCAACCAGTCTTTTAAAATTAATAACATGATAAAATTGAAAAAAAATACATAATTTTACAATTAAAATTTGCGGCATTTAGATTGTAATAATAAATACTGGAAAAATATTTTAATTTAGGTAATTAGACGAAATTCATTTTATAGAAATAAAAATATAAATGATTGTTGACAAGGGAAAATCCTTCTAAGTCTATTTTTTTTGTAACTTTTAACATAAAATAAAAATGGAAACGTTAACAAATAAAATAAAAAATAAATAATATTAATGGTAAAATAATTACAACAACATACTATCTTAGCTCTTAGTTTTACGGTGTGTAAACAACATTCATAAAATAAGGAAAACATCGTATATGTATATAAATTCAAAAAGAAAACGTAACTACATTAAATTTGTCTTAAGAAAATTAATTTAAGAAATAAAATTGAACTCAAATTAGTTTATTAAATACTTTTGGAATATCAAAAAATATCTTAACTAAGTAAATTAAAAGGAAAATTTACTTCTAACACTAATAATCACATCGAATTAAAAGATATTCTTTTTAAAACATATGTAGTTTCATAAAAATAACATAAAAGAGACAATGATAACAACAATAACATGTAGCACTATATTTTATAATATAATAATACTCATTTGTATCAAGTAGAAGGTGAAATTATTTTGTAATATTCATGATTATTATTAACAAGACTAATTAAGCCCAATAATAGCTAGATCACAAAACATTTAATATGAGTAAGAAGTTGAGAGTCGAAGATTATTAAAACAAAATAATCATACGATAAACAAGTAAAAAAAATTCATAAAAAGATAGTAAAGTCTATCAAATTAAATATAAGATTTCTAAATAATATAAAAAGACAATGTTAAGAAAAACATACAAGTAGATGGAGATTTTAGATTTAAAAGCAACTAAATACACAATAAAATAATACCATTAAGCCAAATATTTAAGTCATATATTTGATTTTTTATTTATATATAATATAAGTATTGATATTTCATTTTACTTTTGAAAAATATTGTTTTTTTAGCGGAAAAATAATTAATTATCATCAAATTTGTAATTTGATTAAAGGAATTAAGAGTTACGACAATGCTGCCAGCCACGTACCACACCAATCTTTCTCTTGGCTACCTCTCTTTCTTTCTACCAACTCCCCTCAACTTATGTGTCATTTTCGTATACATTATATATACTAATATACTAATTATGTATATATATATATAATATCAACTTTTCTTCAAAGAAGAAGAAAACTCAACCCATTTATAAACTCTAGTGAGTGTGAAAGACGAAAGGGAGAAGAAAGAAAAAGAAGTGGAAAAGAATTGAGGTGAGTGTTATTTCAGGTACTTTGTTCTGTTAATCCAAAAAACTAAACCCGTGACAACCAAGTAAGCATATTTATACAATTTCACTTTGCAGCTTCTTCTTCTATTTATATTTTTTTCTTTATCAGAAATTTAGGATAAGAAACTAGCTAGTACTTTAATTTCTTTTGTTTAGATATAGTTTGTTTAAGTTTAATTTATAATTTAATATTTTTGTCCGAACAATATTGTAAAACTATTTAGATTTAATTTATTAATAATTAAAATAATATTAATATTCATTTTACAACATTTCCGAGAAAAATGGAACTTCGTCCTCAAGGTTACAAAATCAAAATTTACAATATTTATTCACAAGACTGTCTAGATATTTTAGAAAATATTATTATAGTAATAACATGATAAAATAATAGAATCAAATTGAATGACTATGTAAAATATTTTTTTTAAGGAAATATAAAATATTGTTAGTCGCTTAGTCCTTAACTTCTAAATTTTGACAATAAATTGAGTAAAAAAAATCACCATAATTTTTTATTTTATATATCCAAGATAGCTAGATTAGAAATTAACATTCTTATTGTTTTGATATTTGAAATCCAGAAGAGAAGAATCAAGGAGAGACCAAAAAAATGGATGGTAATTTAAGTGGAAGCATAAGTAGGAGTATAAGTAGGTCAAGTTGGAGAATGGAAGGAGTGTTTGCTAGTGGAAGGTATTCTAGAAGAACTTCTAATGTTGATGAAGATGAAGAAGCTCTTAAATGGGCTGCAATAGAGAAGTTACCTACTTATGATAGGCTAAGGACAAGTATCCTTCAAACTTATGCTGAAGAATATTATGGCGATGAAGCTCATCCAAAAAGAGTACAACATAGGGAAGTCGATGTTAGGAAGTTAGATGTCAATGAAAGACAACAATTTATAGACAAAATATTTAAGGTTGCTGAAGAAGACAATGAAAAACATTTGCTCAAGTTCAGAAACAGAATTGATAAGTGAGTTTTCATATGAACTTCTCAAATTATGTATTTTAATTATTGCTTGCTTACCTTATATATATATATATATATATATATATATATATATATATATATATATAATATCATTCAAATTGTATATGATTCAAGTTTTATCCTCAAATTCTTGAAATTTAGCAACAATTAATGTTTCTCAATATGGATGACCTTATTTTTTTAGTACTGGGACAATTATATATGATTAAGTGGATTTATTTTTCATGTAATTTTTGTTTTGTTTTAATCTACATGTTTACTAACAATAACAAAAATGAAGGCTAGTTTAATTCTATAAAGGATTTGACTTTGGTTTGTGCTGCCGGCAAGCTAAATTAATGCCATGGTTGTAAAAACATATACATGAATTGACTATTTGTTTTTTATATTAATCGTGTACCTTCGTCATTTCTTGAAAACAAACATCAAGATACCCACCTCCCACTAGAGATAGAAAAAAAAAAAACCTGAAGGTGAAATAAATAAAATATTTTAATTGTATTCATTTGTAAATTTAAAAAATTATTTATATTTCGTAATATATTTTATTTATATGTTAATATATTAATATTTTTAAGAAATTTTGAGATGTGTGTTATATTTATGTGTTAATATTTTTTTTGTGACTAAAAGAGGAGAAATAATTCTACGTAATTAAAAATAATAATTTTTATATATAGACGATTTTTTTGTAAATATTAAATAATACTTCGAAATTCGTGAAATATCCATCTAATTATAGACTCTACATAGGTATAAATAGAGCGTGAATGTCATTTTTATTCAATTGCAGATCAATTTCAGATATTTTTTTTATAATTTATATTTTTAATTTAATGGTTATAAAATTAATCCTTCGTTTGGTGTTATAATGTTTTATTATAGTAGTATAATTAATATAAAGTATTGAAGTTAAAGTCAAATCTCTTTGTGGTAAAAGTAACTAGCACGGAGCACCCCTCCCCATGTCATGCATATTTGAATATTAATATGCAATTGCAATTTACAAAGTTTATATGATCCACTTGTTTATAATTATTAAATAAAAGAATTGGTATTATTGCAGGGTTGGTATCAAACTCCCAACAGTAGAGGTGAGGTTTAAAAATGTGAGTGTTGAGGCTGATTCATATGTTGGCAGCAGAGCTCTACCAACCTTACCAAACGTTGCATTGAACATGCTTGAATCAGCTCTACGCGTTTTTGGTATTACTACTGCTAAGAGAACAAATCTCACTATTCTTAAACATGTCTCTGGCATTATTAAACCTTCTAGGTACCACCTTCTACTTTTCATCAATAAATTTATTGCCAATTCTAACATTAATAATGTTCACTAAAAAATATTTAAAACTTCAATAGTCATAAATTTTAGAAGTAGACGTTAATTATCATTTTTTATTTTTATGATTGAGATAATTACTTAAATTATACTAACTCAATAAAAATAAAAATAAATAAATATGTGTTTCATATTGAACCGATGTCACCGTCTTATACATAAAGACGAAGAAAATTATATGCTATTAAGTCTGAAAAGTATAATTGAGCATCTTTAAAATATTTGTTAATTTTTAAATATTGTTACAACACTTATCACCTAGAAGTCATACTTTTTCTTAGTCAAATATTGAACATTTTTTATAAATTGATTAATTAGTTAAGTAATTTTTATTTTTTTATATAACATGTTGGCGTTTTCTATTCAGGATGACCCTTTTGCTAGGTCCCCCTTCATCAGGGAAAACGACCCTTTTGCTAGCATTGGCTGGAAAGTTGGACACCGATTTGAATGTAAACTCCAAAGTCCAACCTTATAATAAATCTTAAAATGACATATAAACTATATAAAGGTGATGTTTTGGTTTGGTATTGATGAATGAAACAGGTAGAAGGAGAAATATGTTACAATGGTTACAAGCTTAACGAATTTGTCCCTAGAAAGACTTCAGCATATATTAGCCAAAATGATGTACATCTTGGAGAAATGACTGTTAAAGAAACTATGGATTTCTCAGCTAGATGCCAAGGAGTTGGGACACGATATGGTATTTAAATATAACATATAGAAAATTAACATTCTACTACTCATCATTTTTTTTTAAAGAACTACTACTATTATTCATCATGGACAAGTATAAAATGCACTTAATTTTGAATAAATAAAAAATGCACTATTGATCTCTACTTGCTAAGTATGAATTTGTGAAAAGTGAATATAATATAACAATTAATGTGTGAAGTCTATATTTTGGGGCAATTGCATTAAAAAATGATGTTAGTGCAGACCTATTGGCCGAGCTTGGTAGAAGGGAAAAGGATGCAGGCATATTTCCAGAGGCAGAACTTGACCTTTTCATGAAGGTATGTATGTATAATCTACTTATCGAATATTAATAAATAATAATTATATAAATATTTGTTAATGTACATGGAATAGTTGTGACCAATACATTAAACATTTGTAGGCTACTGCAATGGAAGGAACAGAAAGTAGTCTCATTACTGACTATACTCTCAAAGTAAGTCATCACTGCTCTTCCTCAACATTAATTTCTTTAAAGGTTAGAAATTAAACATTTTTGTTTTTTTGTGTGAAATAGATATTGGGGCTTGATATATGCAAAGATACCATTGTGGGTGATGAAATGCGAAGAGGCATTTCTGGTGGTCAAAAGAAGCGTGTAACAACAGGTAACAACAAATCAAAAATCAAATCCCCTTTTTTTCTAACACTTTTCGTTCCATAAGTTGACAACATTTTTTAATAGCCTTTTATCACTTCTTATTTTACTAGTGTCAGTTTTTGGTTTTGGTCCTTTTCATTTTATTTTAATTCATATCAAATTTATTTGTCTTCAAATTGATACCTTATCTTTATCTTTATGTTTGAATAAGGTTAGTTTAATAATCAACTTATTCAAGTGTCCTCAGTCAAAACGTCCACTAAAAGATTTTAGTTTGACGGTCCTTCTCTTTCACAACTCTTTGTTTATTGTTTTTCTTTTCTTTTTTTATTTTTATTTTTTTTCTTTGTATTAAATTCTCAAACGTCATTTAATTCATTTTTACAAAATTGATTTATAAGATAAGAGTGTCTCTTTATAAATTTATTTGATACCTTATATATTTTTTATATAAATAGAATATTAAAAAATTCATTTAATTGATGTCAGTTCAAGGATAAGAACATCAAAACAATTGTTTTATATCTCAAAAAAAATTAAATTAATTATCTATTAAAAAAAACTGTACAAAGTTAATAAATGATTTTTTTTATTTTAAAATAACTAAAATAATAATTTTTCATAATAATTTTACTAAAATATCTCGTGTAACCAAATTCAAAACCCCACGTGTTTAATCTTTGAAGTCGATATTATTAGGAAGAAAATATATCTACATTGAAACCTAAAAAGAAATTGTAATGAGTAAATATTATAATGACATGGGTTGTGATTTGGTACAGGTGAGATGATTGTTGGGCCGACAAAAACTTTGTTTATGGATGAGATATCAACGGGGCTTGATAGTTCCACAACATATCAGATTGTGAAATGTTTGCAACAAATTGTACACCTCACTCAAGCAACCATCTTCATGTCTCTACTTCAACCTGCTCCTGAGACTTTCGATCTATTTGATGACATTGTATTAATATCAGAGGGTCAGATAGTATACCAGGGTCCACGTCACCATGTCCTTCAATTCTTTGAATCTTGTGGATTTAAATGTCCCGATAGAAAAGGAACTGCAGATTTCTTGCAAGAGGTATCATAATACCATCTTAACAAACCTCTCTAACTAGCCTAATCAAATCACATCTTATATTAATCATGTGCTTAGTAAAAGGTTTAAATTTTAATAAAAATCATTAAAAAAGAGAGGTTTAACTTTTCAATTAATTATCCCTAAAAAATATTTCACCGGCCCCACTTTTTTTTTTTTTACGACTTTCAACACCTAATGAATCACATGTAAAATATGATTAAATAAAATTGAATAAATGTTAATTTTTATCATCTTAAAAATTGTGGTTAATTGTACGTGCAAAATGTAGTTAATTTAGTTTAACAGAAGTTAATTTAGATCACGTTGAAAATTGTGATTAATCATATAGTTGAAGTAACTATATTTTGTACTGTGATTTAAATTACTCATTTACTTAACTAAATTAACCACTTTTTTGTACGTGATTAATTAGATGTTGCTATGTTTATATATTAAATATAAGAAAAAATTGTATTAAAAAAATTGATATATCTAATAAAAAATAAAGACACATATATCAAATTTTCAAATATGTTTTTTTGTTTATATTTGATTTTATAGTATTCACACAGGACTAGATTACATGAAGTGCTTATATTCAGATAATTAATTGTAGAAATAGCTTAATTGAATTTTATACAGGTTACTTCAAGGAAAGATCAAGAACAATATTGGGCAAACAGAAACATACAATACTGTTACATAACAGTAACCGAATTTGCAAACAAATTCAAAGAATTCCACATAGGAACACAACTTGAAAACGAATTATGTATACCATTTGACAAGTCAACATCGCACAGAGCATCACTTGTTTTCAAGAAATACACAGTTCCAACAATGGGACTTCTAAAAGCATGTTGGGACAAAGAATGGCTTTTGATAAAAAGAAACTCTTTTGTGTATATATTCAAGACAGTTCAAATATGCATTATTGCAGTTATATCAGCAACAGTGTTCTTAAGAAGTGAAATGCATAGAAGGAATGAGGATGATGCTGCTGTTTATATGGGTGCTATTTTGTTTACTATGATAATGAATATGTTTAATGGTTTTTCTGAATTACCACTCACAATTGCAAGGCTTCCTGTCTTTTATAAGCATAGAGATCACCTTTTTCATCCTCCTTGGACTTATACCTTACCCAATTTTTTTCTAAGGATACCTATTTCCATTTTTGAGGCTATTGTTTGGGTTCTTATTACATATTATACTATTGGATTTGCACCTGAAGCTACCAGGTAACTAACATTTCTACCTCCCCTAACATATATACTAACTACTAAAATTCGTCAATGAAAAAATATGAGTAATGTATCCATAAATTTTCAGAAGCAGTAATGTACTAATATTCATAAAACTAAGTAAAATTTGATAGCATTTTTTTATACCAAAGATTAGATACATTATCTTGATATTAAGTAGTGTATTCATATACTAACAGCAATTTGGAGCCTAATTCATTTGAACTTGTAGGTTCTTCAAGCACTTGTTGTTGGTGTTTCTTGTTCAACAAATGGCAGCTGGTATGTTTAGGGTGATATCTGGAGTTTGTAGGACAATGATCATTTCCAACACTGGTGGATCCCTCATGCTCCTTCTGGTTTTCTTACTTGGAGGCTTCATCCTTCCTAAACGTGAGTCACATAAAACTTTAATTGAGGCATTAATGTATGTAATGAAGTAATTTGTTATGCTCACCAATATGATTAAGCCTAATTAATGTTAATTAACAGGTGACATTCCAAATTGGTGGGTGTGGGGCTATTGGATTTCTCCACTGTCATATGCTTTCAATGCTTTTTCTGTGAATGAAATGTTAGCTCCAAGATGGAGTAAACCGGTGAGTTGTATAATATTACTCACACCAATTAAAAATTATGTGATTAAAAGGTCCATAAGAAACTAATAATATATATCTTACTTGAATTTTTTTTCTTCATGTTTTGCAGTCTTCAGATGGTTTAACTTCATTAGGTGTAGCCACATTAAATAACTTTGATGTTTTTAATGATAAACAATGGTATTGGATTGGTGCCTCAGCACTTCTGTGTTTCACTATTCTATACAATGTTCTCTTCACCCTTGCACTTATGTACCTTAATCGTAAGAACTCACATTCTATTCAAAATGCTAAGTACATTACTTTATTTCCTTTTTTGTTTTAGTGTCAATAAAAGCTTTTTATTTGTCTTGTTTTGTTTGATTCACTAGCTATTGGAAAGAAACAAGCAATTATATCAGAAGAAGAAGCAAGTGAAATGGAAGGTGATGGAAATAACACAAGTAAATATGAAAGTAGTGGGATAAAAAGTTATGATCCAATACTTGAGTCAGCCAATGGAGTTGCACCAAAAAGAGGAATGGTTCTTCCTTTTCAACCACTTGCAATGTCTTTTGACAGTGTTAATTACTATGTGGACATGCCAGCAGTAAGAACCTCATCCTCATACATAGCCTTTTCCATATGACTTTACAATATGAATCATTAAATCTTAGCTATGAAGGTGAATTGAACTTTGATAGGAAATGAAAGAGCAAGGAGTAACAAATGATAGGCTACAATTGCTTAGGGAAGTAACTGGTGCATTTAGGCCTGGAGTTCTAACTGCTTTAATGGGCGTTAGTGGAGCTGGAAAGACAACTTTGATGGATGTTTTAGCTGGAAGGAAAACAGGTGGTTACATTGAAGGAGATGTTAGAATCTCTGGTTTCCCTAAGAATCAAGAAACATTTGCAAGAATTTCTGGATACTGCGAACAAACTGATATCCATTCACCACAAGTTACTGTCAGAGAATCTGTCATTTACTCAGCTTTCCTTAGATTATCTAGGGAAGTAAATAAGGAGGAAAAAATGGTAAGTACTAAGCATAGTATCTTTTTTGGCTTCTTATTAAGGTCCTTTGTTTTACAGTCAAATGTAGCCTTAAAACATTGATCCATATTATAATGGTACATTAAGTAGTTGAACTTACATGTCATTTGTTTTATTTTTGCAGAAATTTGTGGATGAGGTAATGGATTTGGTAGAGCTGAATAATCTGAGAGATGCTATAGTTGGACTTCCAGGTGTTACAGGGTTGTCAACTGAACAAAGAAAAAGGCTAACAATAGCTGTTGAGCTTGTTGCTAATCCTTCAATCATTTTCATGGATGAACCTACTTCAGGTCTTGATGCAAGAGCAGCAGCAATTGTTATGAGGACAGTGAGAAACACTGTTGACACTGGAAGAACAGTTGTCTGCACAATTCACCAACCTAGTATTGATATCTTTGAAGCCTTTGATGAGGTACCAAAATAAACTTGTGAACTACATGTGTCATGTGCTTCTACTTTATCTTCATGGCCTTATGGACTTATGGCAGATTAAAATATTGTTTTGTGCATCAGTTGCTTTTGTTGAAGAGAGGAGGGCAAGTGATATACTCAGGACCATTGGGAAGAAATTCACACAAGATTATAGAATATTTTGAGGTTTTTAAAATTTTACAACAAATTGATTGAGTAAACCGTCATTTTTGTCGTTGAAATTGTAAAGGTCGATTAATTTAGTCCTTTAAATTTACAAAATAGCAAATTAATCCTTTAAATTAAAAATTATTAGACAACTTATGAAAGACCTATAAATTGAACAATGTTGTTTAAGGGACTAAATTGTTGTTTTGTAAATTTGAGTGACTAAATTGATCGACCTTTACAATTTCGAGGATTAAAATGTTGATTTACTTCAAAATGATTATATTCTTTTGATCAAGCTCATGAAAAGAAGAAATTCAACATCTCATTCCTTGGTCTCAGGAAATTCCAGGGGTCTCAAAAATTAAGGATAAGTACAACCCTGCTACATGGATGTTAGAGGTAAGCTCTACAGCATCTGAAGTTAGGCTTGGAATGGACTTTGCCGAATACTACAAAACATCATCATTATATCAGTAAGTCTATAAACAGCCAGGATACCCTTGTTTTCAATTGGATTTGCATGCTGTGAAGTACCGACACTCGACACAACACTAACACATTAAATCGATAATAATTTAAAAAATAGTAGAAATTCAATATAACTATACGTCGATATTGTGTTGGTGTCAAATATTGACACAAATATTGACAGGTGTCAGAAACTGGACCCGTCTTTAATTTAAAGTGTCGGTGCTACGATGCTTGTATACATTTGATAGTTTTAGCTAACATATATGCTTATAAGCAGGAGAAACAAAGCTCTTGTAAGTGAGTTAAATACACCTCCTATTGGAGCAAAAGATCTATACTTCACCACTCAGTTTTCTCAATCCACTTGGGGACAATTTAAATCATGTATATGGAAGCAGTGGTTAACATATTGGAGGAGTCCAGATTACAATCTTGTTAGAATTTTCTTCACCTTGGCTGCAGCTCTCATGGTTGGGACAGTATTTTGGAGAGTTGGCAAGAAAAGGTTTATAGTTTTTTCCAATAAAAAATGAAACTTTATTCCACTTTTCAACCATTTAGTATTTTAGTTTGATTTAAGCTTTTTTTTTTTATTATCATGTTTGTACAGGGACAACTCTGCTGACTTGAACATGATTATAGGAGCATTGTATGGTTCTGTATTTTTTGTTGGTGTCAACAATTGCCAAACTGTTCAACCTGTAGTATCCGTTGAAAGAACTGTATTCTATAGAGAAAGAGCTGCTGGAATGTATTCTGCTTTACCTTATGCTATTGCTCAGGTTAGAGGATGAGCTTACAAAGAAAATGACATAATTTTTAAGAGAGTTTAATCTTTTCACAAACTCTCACTAGAAAATAAAAGTTGAAATAATCTTGCAATAATTTTGAGTTTTTAAATAATAACTTATGCTATAAGTTAAATTCATCTTTTGCACCTTAATTTTTTTTAAATTTCTTTATCCTATGAAGCACTGACATAGATACTGGACAAGACTTTGATACTGACACGTTGATATCGATAATAATTTGAGAAAATAAATGAATTGAATGTAATTATATGTATCAGACTGTCGATATACCGGATATTAAACATGTCTTCGATTAGATGTGTCGGTGCTCCATATATAGATCTAACCTCTCTATAAGACTATAAGCAACTATTAATATATAAGAGTTTTTTCACAAGTCATGAACCAAATACTCATATATATCAGATGAGAAGCTCTCTGAAGTTAGAAAGATAATATAAATTTGGTACATGTTGTTTATTAAGTTGACATAGTAGTTTGATAATTCATATGCAGGTTGTTTGTGAAATACCATATGTGTTTTTTGAAACTATATGTTTCTCATTCATAGTGTATTCTATGGTGGGATTTGAATGGAAAGTAGAGAAGGTATTTTGGTTCTTCTTTGTGAGCTTCTTCTCCTTCTTGTACTTCACATATTATGGGATGATGACAGTTTCCATAACACCAAACCACCAAGTAGCATCAATCTTTGGAGCAGCATTCTATGGACTCTTCAATCTCTTTTCTGGTTTCTTTATCCCAAGACCAGTAAGTACCAATTTTTTTCATTATAAAAAAAGGGCTTGTTTGTTATAGTTTTTTTTAGAAAATAGTTCATTTTTATAAATAATCTTTTTTTCAGAATTTTGATGCGTTTGTTATGTATTTAAAAAAAATTAGAATGTGGAGAAAAAAAAATCTAAATAATGGTTTAAATAAGAAGCTATCTTGAGTTGTTACTCATAAATATCATTTTTAAAAGATGATTTATGAAAAAAAAATTATTTTTACTATGATAAACAAACACAAAATAACTTTTACTTTTTTTAAGAATCTAAAACATAATCTTTGAATTATAAAATGTCAGAATCACTTTTTGATATAATCTATTAACACACAGAAATTTACTCCTGTTATTTTTGTTGACATAAATTCTCCTACTAACTTTGACATCAATTTCAGAAAATTCCTAAATGGTGGGTTTGGTATTATTGGATTTGTCCACTGGCATGGACAGTGTATGGATTAATTGTGTCACAATATAGAGATGTGACAGTAGGCATAAATGTGCCTGGAGAGACTCAAAAAATTCCAATCAATGAGTATATTGAAGAACATTATGGGTTCAAAAACGATTTCATGGGGACAGTTGCTACTGTTTTGGTTGCTTTCACTGTATTTTTTGCCTTTGTATTTGCCTTCTGCATCAAAGCACTGAACTTCCAAACTAGATAAAGAGAAGAAAAAAAGTCAAATTGTTGAGAGTTTTACGAATGAAAGTGTCTTATGTATGTGTATATATATATAGCTATTAGCTAAGGACAACATATTTCATACTTGATGATAGATAACCATAGCAAACTTTGTTATAAAGTTTTGAGTGCCATTTGGTACATTTATGTATATCATGTTCATCATTTAATTTTTATACTTGTTTTCTTCCTTATATAGAAGAAATTATTAGATTCAATATTAGTTACACTAATTAATTAATAGAAATGTTTCACTTTATGTCGGTCATCTTTTGCAACAAACAATTATTAACACTTTGTTTCATGTTTGGAGTATATATATTATATTATAATTAATGTAGTGTTGATTTCATTATATGCGTACGTATGCAGTACATTATAATATATTTTGATCTGAAGGAACGCATGTGCTGACTTCTTTGCCCTCTTGTTATTGTTTCCACTTCTCTATTTATTTGTTGAGCCTGCAGTGGCGCTTTTTTTGATTTTTTATCGTAATTACTTTTAAAAGCATACCTATAATTGGTTGTGATGTGTGGAAAGTATAATTTTTTATACATTGAAAATAGATAAAAATTAAACTCATGGGAGGTTTCCTTCAAGGAAATGGTGTTGATTTTAATAAGACTTTCTCACATGTGGTAAAAATGTCATCGATTAGAACCGTGTTGAGTTTGACAACTACTGTTGACTTAGAGGTAGAACAAATAGATGTAAAAACGGTTTTCCTTCATGGTGATTTGGAGGAAGAGAATTACATGAAGCAAATGGTTTTTTGTTGAAGGCAATGAAGACTATGTGTAGACTGAGAAAGAGTTTATACGGTTTGAAGCAAGCTCCAAGGCAGTGGTACAAAAAGTTTGAGTATGTATGGCCAAGAATACATGAAGACTACTTCTGACCATTGTGTATTCATTAGAAAATTTTCTAACGATAATTTTTTTATCCTGTTATTATATGTTGATGACATGCTTATTGTTGAAAAAAATATTTTCAAGATTGACAAGTTAAAGAAGCAATTAGGCGAGTACTACTTTGCCATGAAAGACATAGGAACAGCTAAACAGATTCTTGGCATAAGAATCATGCGTGACAGAAATGAGAAAAAAAACTTTGGATGTCACAAACACTATATTGAGAGAGTATTGCAAAGGTTTTAGATGGAAAACTATAAGGTTGTAAATACTCCTCTCGCTATTCATTTTAAGTTGAGTTCTAAACAAAGTCTTGTAAATGTCATTTTGGCATAAAAAGGTTTTTTAAAACTCAAATTAATTAAATTTTATCTAAGATCAACGACGTACAAGAAAGATTAAATGGATTGGTTTTATTATCGATTAAACAAGAATTTTTAAATAAAATCGATTACAATATTTAATAAATAATTTTACATCAAAAAATTATAAAAAAATAATTTTTAAATAAAATATTAATAATTTATTTATTAAATTTAAATAATTTCATCTATTTATTTTACTTTAGGTAACCGACCGCATTCTTATCAAGAATTTTGTTTATGATAAAGACGGAAACTAGTAATTCTTGGCCAAAGTTTTTCTATAACAAAAAGTAAAATGGTGCTTATTAGAGAAAGCACCCTCAGATAGAAAAAATATTTAGTAAATGTTAGTCCTTATACAAATTAATAAATATATTTATTATACTTTTTCCAATTAATATTAATAATTTAATAATATACACATTAATAATATAATTATTTTTTTAATATGTATAAATAACACTGATTGGAGGCGCTTATAAAAAGGACCGAGGGAGATGCATAATTACCGAGAAAGAAAAGAAAAGGATGAAGGGGGGGTGCATTGAATAAGTGAAAGCGTGTGGTGCGCACTTGTAAGCTGATGGCCCACCAAAAGTGAGTGACGTTATTTTCCAGGACGCTGCGACCTGAACGTGGTTTATCTCTACCCTCTTATTAAATACCAACATTTTTTATGTTTATCTCTACCCTCTATTTAAAGACCAACTTTTTCGATCATTTTCTTCATTGTGGGCCAAAATGCTTGATCACTTCATGTACTTTTTTATGAAAATAATTGCTCCCATCTCAAATATGCAAAATTAGAGTAAAAAATAATTATATATTAATTTAAAATTTAGATCAATTCCATTAATTTTATTTGATTCTATTTTTTTATATTTGATATTAAAGGAGATATTGTTTATGAATTAATAAAAAAAAAAACTTAACATTACGTAATTTACGAAAATATTATTTTATTTTATTTTTGTTCATTTTAGACTAAATACCACATGTGGTCCTTTAACTTAATTTCAGTTAACGATTTAGTCCTTTATCTTTTTTTTTCCCGATTTGGTCCTTTATGTTTTTAAATAATTTCAGCATTACCTTTTAAGTGGGATTTCGTTAAGAAAAAGTTAAAAAAACCCTCATCTAGATCATTGTATATGTTTATCAAACCTATACAATGATAAACATATACAATGATTTAGATGAGGTATTTTTTAACTTTTTCTTAACAGAATCCCATTTAAAGGGTAATGCTGAAATTATTTAAAAAGATAAAGGATTAAATCGGAGAAAAAAATAAAGGACTAAATCGTTAACCGAAATTAAGTTAAGGGACTACGGGTGGTATTTAGCCGTTCATTTTAATTAATTTGGTAATAAAAAAAGAGTTAATTTTTAAAATGAACTATTGTGATAAAGAGAATACGAAACACAAATAAAATGATAATGATAATAAATATAGTACATATATCGCGTAGTCATCTATTACTCAACTGGCTAATGAATCACATTAACAAAAAGTTGCACTACAAATATATTATCCCTATTCCTAAGTATAATTTTCTTTTAAAAGATTATCACTAAATATAAACTTCAATGGTAATTACTAGACACATTGGTAATTGACTTTTTCTTAAATATATCTCTTCACTACTAATAATTTGTATTACGAGATAAAAGTTATCTTACACATTAATTATACTACTAACTATTTCTAATGTATAATATTATGTCTTAAAATATAAATAAATATAT
>JBBPBP010000002.1:51181244-51218048 GCA_037974735.1 Cicer chorassanicum | reverse complement strand
TTAATCTTTTAAAATTGTTATTGTTTATAAACATATATATTTATTCACATTTATATATTTGTACGAATTGTATTGGTGGATAATATTTATATATATATATATACAAATTTGTCAAAGTTTTTTATGATGTTGTTAAGTTTTGAGAACCATCTAGATTTTTTCATACAGAAAATATAATGTCTAGATTTATTTTTAGATTACCAAATGAACACTCAAAGCAAATTAAAAACTTCCACCAAGAAAAAATCACTAAATTAAAAAAGCAAAGTATGGAATATAGGAGTACGTAGATTTGGAAATGAGAAGAAAATCAAAAGCTCTTTTGCCATAAATATGTTTGTTGAGAGGATAAACAGATAAAA
Organism: Cicer chorassanicum; assembly: GCA_037974735.1. NCBI lineage: Eukaryota > Viridiplantae > Streptophyta > Magnoliopsida > Fabales > Fabaceae > Cicer > Cicer chorassanicum. Next base: position 51,217,686 of record JBBPBP010000002.1, on the reverse strand, counting down.
AGTATGCGTCCGTGTTTACTCTCCAACCGTTCTTTTCCTTAAATAAATAATCAAATACTCACCACGTTATCCATTTTGACCAACTCTTTCTCAATAACCAAGAAAATAAATCCTCGCCTTAATTACTTCTCTTTAAAAATCAAATCAATAATTTGGATTATCAATCCTAAAATGCAATACAGTTAATATATCTAAACCTTTTAATTAAACTTTAAAATTTGAATTATTCAATAGTTGGACAATCTCGTAATAAATTTCAATTTTAAAGATTATCTAATTGTTAAATTTAACGGGAAAAAAAAATCACAAGCTGTAAAAAAAAGAAGAACTCATAAAACTGAAAATTAGTTTCCAAAATTTACATAAAGGACATCACTTAGTTTCACAAGAAAGGATAATATAAAGTAATAGGGGTATAATAGTGATTGCAGTAATAATAAAAAGGAACGAACGATACACCGCGTTCAACTAGCAACCCATGTAAGACGTTAAAGGGAAATTCCAGAATTAACCTCGGAGTTAATACAAAAATCAAGAATTATCCAAGGAGTCGTTTTTCTTAATTAAGCGAAACGCATGCACTCGTTTTTTTCTCTCTAATTTATCTTTTTTTTTCTATCCATTTATAATATAACACTTTGTTGTTAATTGTTGTTTCCTATTGGAACACCTCGTGATTGCTCTTAAGACCGAGTCAGGCGGCGGAGAATCGGCATGACTCGGCGGTGCTCTCACTGCAGCAACAACGGCCACAACTCACGGACATGTCCGTCCAGAGGTGGCGGCGGGGTGAAAATCTTCGGTGTTAGGTTAACCGATGGATCAATCATAAAAAAGAGCGCGAGTATGGGGAATCTAACCCTCGCTAATCATCATCATTGTTCTTCTTCTTCGACATACGCTGGTTCATCGCTTAATCCTGGTTCACCTTGCTCCGACCCGCCGCATGACCCGGACCCGGATGGTTACTTGTCCGATGACCCGGCTCATGCATCCACCTTCGCCGCCCGCCGCGGTGGGAGAAAAAAAGGTTTTTTCTTGATATTTTTTTAACTTCGTATTTTGCTTTCACGTGATTATTTTTGCATTTTAAATTTTTTATTTTAAAAAATGTTGATAATAATATAATTTAGTTGTCAATTTTTTTTTTTTTTGAGTTAATGGAAATGAAAAATGAAGTTGGTGGTTAATGACGGTGAAGGTAAACCACACATTTTTAGCGTGTTAGATTTGCTTTTGAATCTCTCTGATTGTGAAATCCATTGCTTTTTATCTTTTGCACGCAAAGCTGTTCATAAATGTCTATGTTATTATTAAAATTTAAATTAAATGGTACAAATAAATAGGATACTATTTTTTTTTTTTAATTTGAAAAAGAAAACTGTTGTTGTTATCTCGTAAAGGTATACTAGTATACTCTTTTTTTTTTTTTTTGGTTATGGTTTTGGCATTGAGATTTTATGGTACTCATTTTGTTTGATTGGTCCCGCAATGCGAGCAATGACGGCATTTAATGTTAATATTCATGAGTAGGAGTAATTTGGATAGATACGAAACATTTATTTAATGTCATAATTGTTTGATAGGTCCCGTTTTATAAATATGCTTAGTATTTTGAGACAGTTGGAGCTTGTAGTGGTTGAATTTATCCTAGGACAAGGGAATGTTTACAAATTGTGCATGTGAGTTGCTGTTTCATACTAGTATTAATGTACTCAGATTTTGAGCAATGTTGTAATAGTATGTTTCTTTTTTACGGCAAATATATAAGTAGTACTTCTAAATTATTAAATAGAGATTCAAACATATTTAATATATTGCAAATAGAAAAAAAAATGGTGGGCATTGCGCCCTCATTTAACACAAAAAAAAAGAAAAAGAAATGATTAACATTTTCTTTATTTGGTTAGGAGGATTATTATGGAGAGTGATTAGAAGAAATTATAGGCATTATTAAGGTTTTTGTAAAATGTGGCAAATTAGCCACTACATACTCGTAGTACTCTAGACTGAAATATAAACAAAAAGATACATATATTATGATCAGCTTGGCAGCCGAATACTTTGTGTAACTGCTGTAATGATTGTGTTGTGTCTGGCTTTAAGACAGGCTTCTGAATCATGGCCTTAGGTTTTTAATCCCCTTCTTGGATAGTAGATTCATTAATCAAGCTGGGTACCTTTTTTTTTCTTTCTTGTTGATTGGATTACTTCATTCAATATGCACTTTTGTGTGTTTTAGGTGTTCCATGGACTGAAGAAGAACATCGGTTGTTCTTGGTTGGTCTCCGTAAGCTAGGCAAAGGAGACTGGCGTGGCATAGCACGTAATTTTGTTGTGTCAAGGACCCCTACTCAAGTAGCAAGTCATGCACAGAAGTACTTTATCCGGCAGAGTAATGGTACCAGGAGAAAGAAACGTTCCAGCCTTTTCGACATGGCTCCAGATATGGTTGGTCTTCATTTATCATATATGTAGTTTTAAGCAATCTTCATGCAGAACATACTTATGTCTGTTACATATATGTAGTCTGATAGAAAAGGAAACTAGTTTCCTCCTATCCTATTCCTATCAACACCACCACACCAGCCTATAAACATTTTATAAGTTATCATCACTAAAATAACAAGTTTTTTGTCGACAGCATCTTGTTTTGAGAAAACATATCTTGTTCTGTTATGCTTGAATTCATTTGAACAGAGTGCATTTATAAATCAAGAGAAATATGTTGCGATAATCTTTCTCAACACTAGTTCTTGCTTCAGTAGACAAAATATTTTTCTATTACAGTAACACATTTACTGAAGCCTTTTTTTGGCAATGACAGCAAATGAGGTCATCTTGGTTGTAGCTAGATATTGAACTATTGATTGTGAGTAATGTTTGATGAGTGTTAGTATTTTTCCTCTCTAGCTAACATTTTTTTTAAATCATACGTCAGTGTCCAGATTCAACTTCAAAGCCAGAAGAACAAGTACTACTTCCACCATCTGAGAACTCACAACCTTGTAATGGAAAATCACAGCCATCATTAAATCTCTCTCTAAAGTCAGAATATGAACCCATGGAAACTACTTCTGAAGAAAATGTAGAAGAGACCAATGAAACATCAAACGTATTGACACCAATGGCTCAAGGATTCTTCCCATCTTATTTACCTGTACCATTTTCCATATGGCCATCAATTGGAGCTCCCATTGAAGAATTCAACAGAGGAGAGACATCTCAATATCATCATCAGGTCCTTAAGCCAATACCGGTCATTCCAAAGGAACCCGTCAATGTTGATGAACTTGTGGGAATGTCTCATCTGTGCATTGGGGAAGCACAGGTACTTGATAGAGAGCCTTCCCCACTTTCCTTGAAGTTGTTAGGAGAGCCCTCAAGGCAATCAGCATTCCATGCAAATGCTCCCGTTGGTGGTTCCGATCTAAACAGTGGCAAGAACAGCGCCATTCAAGCAGTTTGAGGCTTTGAAAGTCTGGTGAAGACAGTAGTAATTAAGCCTTCTTTTGGTCATCTTTCATTTGTGTTATTATATATTAATTTTTTTAATTTTATTTTGTCTGAGCCATAAATCTTCTAAGTAGTAAGAAGTCATATGGTGGTATGTAGCTCAGGTTAGATCAATTCTTGGCAAATATTTATTCTTTCTAACTGTAAACAAAAGTGAAGTTGAAATAATCAAATACAGCCAAGAGGTCCCTGTTCCTCTAGGTTTGGTTATAATTGCCAGCACCGTGTATTCTTTATACCTGCTCCTGCATTGCATGATATTCCCATTTTATGTGTATTAGAGGCTGTTTTATAAATATGTCCTCAAAATCAAATCTGCAGATAACTAACTCAAAGCCACATTCTAGACAGACTAACCCAGCCCATATATTAGGTCACATGAGTTCAATTTGTTCCCATAGCCAAATGGGTTGGAATAATGTTGGGCTGCTCTATAAAAGAATTGAGGTGAGATAAGTAGTTTTGTAGTATGTACATGAGTAGTACTTCTAAGGAACATCAGTTTGCCAGCAAGCTTGATTATTCCAGGATGGTTGCTTTGTTAATCATTTTGATCTATGAAATATCAAATTTAGCCAAGCATTTGGATTATGTGTATGCATGTCTGAGTATCTATGAAGCACAAACATGGATATGACCTGACACGTTGATATCAGTAATAATTTGAGAAAATGAATTAATTGAATGTAATAAATGTGTCAGTGTCAAATATGATACATATTTGATGAAGTGACGGTGCTACAGAGGTGAATATCAATATCTAATGTTAACAATTAAGAACCATATCGCATCGACCTCTCTTTCTCTTCCGTATCTTTTGAAAATGCCAACTGTTGCATGCATTTCGATGTAAAACACAGAGAGAGACACACAAAAAGTATGTCATAGTAATTGGTACCTTCATTTCACGACTTGACACAGCAATAGTATAATATTAACAACATATGGTATATATTCAGAGAGTGTTACTTTTGTTGCTGTGTTGTATCATCATGTCTATGCTGGTGGCCCAATTATTATTAGTTGGTCCTTTCGTTTTCCAGGTTTGCAAACAAGGATCTTGTCTGATGCATTTGGATAACAAAAGTTGAGTTTAGTGGGCAATGATAGCTAGGTGCTTTCATTAATCAGTGGATTCTGAAGATGATGATGATGATGAGTAGAAGAAGAATTGATGCTGACAGTGCTAGAAAAAAAGAATAACACATAAATGTCACTTGTGTGATGTGAATAAGAAAGCAACCTCAACTAACACGTCCATGCATCAATTCTTACATGCTTCGTGTCAGAGCATATTACTTGATGAGGAAAGGAATAGATATACTTTTTTCAGGTCCTTTGAGGAGCTTATTCTATGCATAATCACTCATGTCCCTTTCAATGTAATTAGATCTTCCTCACTTTTCCAAATAGGAGATGCAGACAGATAAACAAAGCTTTCTGGTATAAAAATGGACATCAAATCACTTCAAACGTGTCTAGATTCTAATTTTGTGGTATGCTTTTTAATAACTATGCACTTATAGTGTAGGAATGTTACCACATAGATATTTATATAGAATAGATACTATAGGAAGTAAAATCTTTATTCTTTGAAATCATTTCTAGTTCAAAGACATTATTAGACCTCTTATTAATAAATGTTTTTGCATGGTAGTTTGATGTAAATTTGTATGGTGCATATGGGAAAAATGAGTGCTAATCTTATTGATGCAAAATTTTACATGGACCAGCAAGGTTATCAGTTTCATGCAGGGGAATTTCTTATCATAGTCCATGGTGGAATTCTTATCAAGATATAGTATATAATGATATAAGAGGAGGAGAAAAAAAAATCTGAGATTCTAGAAAAAAGACAGAAAAACCAGATTCTGATCCTCTTCCACTCACCTAAAACATTCCACATTTCCACATTTTCTCATTACAAAGTAGCAGATGTGACCACATTACATATTAAAAAGAAAGAAATTATATATCATTGGAGAAAAAAGAGGGTGTGGTGTGGTAGAGAATTAAACAATGATGCAGATACAATACTCACTTGTCTTGTCTTTTCACTTCACTGTGGCATAAGCATTAGGAATAAAGGAAAGAATACATAGAGAATTTCTTGTGCAACACTTCTTTGTCCTTTAATTGGAGCCAAATACACTTGTTTCTGTTGAGAAAGAAATGACTAGGACCACTTAGATGCAATGCAAAATTCTTATGTCAATCATTGGAAATTTTTCTTTATTAATTTGTTTCCCTCTTTTGGTTACAAGATTGATGATTCCCCTCTTTGTTATTCTCTGTGCACCATTTCTTACTACAGTTTCTAGAGTTCAAAATATTCAAAAATGGAGTAGTTGGATGGAGTACTTCATATGTTGCACTTAGTTCAAGTTCTGCTAATTTATCAGGTTAACTTACATATAATTGGCCTCACCTGCCATTAAAAAGCTAAGAATTGGACTCTGTTTGAATAAACAATTTAATTGAGTGTTTATGTATAAATTATTTTATAAACAAAATAAAATAAAATCAAATTATTTCATATAGTTAGAAGTTGTTTTTATAAACTATGTTGTTGACTAAGTTTATGAAAATTTACTGAAAACGTCTTATTGTCATGTCATAAGCTATTAATTGTACCATTTAATTATTACTATGTGTACTACTTTCAATGTATTAATTCTTTTTTTTTTGTTTATTCCAAAACATTAATTCTATTTTGTATTTATAATAGTGAAAAATATATCAATAGTTAAAGAATATAATTTGATAAATGACTATTCTCTTTCTATTATTTATAATAATTATAATTGTTTTTTAATATGTGTAAATTGATAAAAAAAATGACACTCATAATGATAGTGAAATAAAAAGAACAACAAAGGTTACACCTTTTTTTTTGTCAATTATACTTAAATAAATTAAGTGAACTCAATTCATACATGTAAACTTAATTTACAATGAATATAAATTTATTTGAGTGCAATTGAAAATATTGGAGTGTGACTATCAATAGTGTAAAGAGAATTAAAGAACATAATCGTAAAATGAAGCATCAAAGGACACATAAATTAATGGCCCTCAACATTGCCATCGTACATACAAGTTGGTTAATGAGACATTTTTGTTCCATTCCATTCTATGTAAATCAAAGACAAATCGACACATGTCCACTGAAAAGTTGTGAGCTTGACTTTGTTCACAAAGAGGGAACTGTTCTATTTACAACCAAAATAATCAGCTGTTACTTCTCTTTTTTGTTACTCATCAACGTGGTTCCCTTCTTTTTTTTAGGGTGTTTTGGGAGGCTTCACAATATTTTTAAGTTTTTATATTTAGTTTAATCTTTAGGAGAGTCAAAATTATTAAAATTATTTTTGTTTTATTTTTGAATTAAATATTTCTTTATTTCTTTTTTCTCTCATTGTCTCCCCTCGCTTACTACATATGTGAATTGAGAGGCACAATTGATCACTTTGCAAAATGTATAACATATTTTCATATACAGAATTATCTATGAGAAATAAGAGATACTTGGCCTGTAAATAAATAAGTTTTTTCATACTATCTTTATAAAAATATCAATTTTTTACCCTTTAGCACATACTCAATGAAATTTTTATTTTACCCTATGAATAAATAAGCGTTTTCTTACTATCATTTTTAGAAACAATTTATTTAGTAATCATTAAGGAACAACTTGATTCAAAAAAAAATTTGTGTAAAAGTTATTGATTAAATTTATTATGGGAAATTAAAAGAGAGCATTTATGTCGCTCAACATAATATATGATCAATTATTGATTAGTTCTTATTATTTTTAAATTTTGTTTAATAATGACCGACGATACTTTTTTAAAGTAAAAGTTCATCCTCCATATCTTGCGATTGAGATGATTATTTGATTTTTTTGGTTTGTCGAGTTCATTCTTTAAAAATAAGTATTGTTTTTTCTTTGTTTTTATTGAACGAATATCAATCAAATCACTTTCTCAGCTCTAAGGAGAATTGTGAACTTCAACTTCCATGACACCACATATGTCATTGTTGAAGTTTAGAATAATTTTCAAATATCAATCAACATAAGATCATGGTACGTCTTAAAATTTGCCTAAATAAAAATGGTAAAAATGGACTTTGCACTAAAAAAATAAATCAAATGACATTTAATAATCGCTCTTAATTCTATTATCATCACATGATTGTAATTGTTATGATAAAATAATTCACCAACCTAATTGACTATCGGGTAAAACTATTTAATGTCCATTAAACCTATAAAAATATTATTCTTTAATTTATTAAAAAAAATAATATTATTGAAACACAAAATGAAATGTAGATACCATATAAAATATAATAAGACCATATTTTATTTTTCATAAAATATCAAAATATTATATTTGTATTACTGCCCATTTTATATCAAATTTTATATTTCAATAATATTACTCATTAAAAAATATTGCATTTAAGAAAAAGAGGGAACAAAAGTGAATAGAAAAAGAAGAAAAAAAAAGTGAGAATACATACGTAATAATGATTACATATTTTAATACGGAATCGATCGTTAGATAGGTAGATGAATATAATCTTACATATATGAATTAGTAAAATCTGAAAACGAAAAAAGAAAGTTTAATTTTGTTTAATCATGATTGTATGTACAGTATTATTCATCCTAGTTCCAGAACTTTTTTTAAGCGACATTCTAGTTCTAGAATTGATGAAAAGAAAATTCTATGAAATAAGTATAAGTATCCCACTTAAATTATGGCAAATGTCTTTTCATGGAATCAAAACAACATTCTCCACTTTTCATCACTAGCAAGTTCTTCAATACATAAACCTTACTCATCACATAGTGCATGCAATCAATATATGCACTATGCAATTTATATCCGGCGCCCCTATCTAAAATATTACTATCAAAATAATCGCTTTAAACCTCTAAAAATAAATATATTCAACTTATTAAAAAAAACTTCTAAATTTTTTTTATACTCAATAAAAATATCTTATATTTTAATATTTTTAAATTTAAAAATAAGAATTTTTTATTTAAAATAATATTATTTTAATAAATGTTAAATTAATTAATTTAATCATCAATTAAAAATGAAATATTATACAAAATCAATTATATTAATTTAATAATTAATTTTTATTCTAAAATATTTAAAAAATAGTTTTTTTATAAAAAAATAACTTAAATATAATTTTATTTTTTTATCTTTTATCTAATATTCGTTTTGATCTTTTATCTTTTATTTATATATTTTGATCATTTATCTTTTATAAATGGTGTATTTTAGTATTTTTCATTGCAACTCTTTCAAACAACTGTATAATTATTGTCATCAAATTTTGGATCAATTGTAAAGTGAAGTGCGCAATTTTAATAAGGATAGATTGAAAATACAATAAACTTTGATAAACGTTTTTTATTTTAAAGCATACAAAAATAATTTTTCAAGTGGAAAGTCTATTATTGGGTTAAATGAATATTATACTAGATACATATTGACAATTGTTAAAAGCAATTTCAATGATAAAATGCTATTATAACTTTTGTTGTGAGTATGACAATGACTAAAATAGACCATTTATAAAAGATAAATGATCAAAATGAATAAAAGATCAAAATTATATTTAAATTTTAAAAAATTAATAATTTTATTAAAATTATATTATAAATTTTAAAATAATTCATATTTAAATTCATTTTAGACATTTTGAGTGGACTCTATTTTTATCATAATATAAATTATTATTATTATTATAGCAACAGAAACAAATGTTTTTTTTATGACATAACGGTGTAATTTATAGGATTATGCGCCGTAAGGAAGCTTTTACTTTAAGGTCCGTTTTGAGGATAAATTCTTTGTCTCATGCGATGCCCAATAATATTGTTTTTGGAATTTCTTTAGTTAATATTTTATTTTGTTTTGGTTGCAATAAAATAAATTGAGTTGAGACTAGAGAGCGCAGGGTATGTACTAAATTTGGCATATGTTTCTCTCCTTTTACAAAAAAGAAAAAGAAAAGAATTTATCTCTTAAATATCCTTACTTTTCTTATATGCTTCCGTATAGCAGAGATGGAATACGTACATGCATCTTCTTTTTCCGTCTATAACTATAACCTTTCTTTATCTCATTTTTTAGTACCTTTAATTCTTTTCTCTATAATTGAAAGCTAAATAATTCGCACTAATTAAAATTATTTTGTTAAACACCGGTTTTTCTAAATATATATTACTAAATTGTTCTGAAAATGTTATTTTCGCAAACTAGCCATACAATCACATATTCTATACCAATATCACATTATGACGCAAAAACACAATGATTTCTAATAACCTTCCTTCCAAAGAAACGTAGTGGTGAGGGTTGTAAGATATGGTTCGTTAGGGATATAAATCGTAACAAAACTTTCATTTTCTTTAGAAATAGTTTTATTAATGGACAATAAAGTAACATTTATTTTTTATTTGTTTTTCAAATAAAAAATATTTTTGTCGGGTAGTCATTTTAAAAGTTATACTCATCTTTTCGATACTATTTTTGTTAAGGTGACAAGATAATTGCATTTTTAATATTTTTTATTTTGTGTAAGAGTACTTGTTAAGATTTTGTATAGAAGTATGTGGCGTAAAGATGAATATAGAAACGTCAAATATATAAATCTCAGAATGGAGTAAAACATATTTGTTTACATTGTAGATAAATATAGATTTCTCAAATCATGATGATGTGTATTTTTCGTTACATATTTTAGATATTATCTCTGTTAGTAATAGTTTGTTTTTCGAAAACATCATAAGGAGAGCTTATTTCTTTAATGTCGTACCTTATAGTTTTTATTTATATTTCCTTCCATTATGAGATTATATATATATATATATATATATATATATATATATATATATATATATATATATATATATATATATATAGATTTGTCATCTTAAATGCTAAAATGAAGTCATAAGCTAGTCCACTTATCATGTCAATTAATTTTGTTTATATATCTTCTCTAAAAGGATGCCCCCCACGTTCCGTACAAATAGAGTATCCATGGCTAATGGTGCTAATTAAAGTATTAAACCTTTTTTGCCTGCTTAATTGATTACAACCATATATTTACATATACTTTAGTGGAATGGGACTTTCTGTTTACATGTGACACTAAATTCCTTTCAATAATAAAATATGTATCTAACTCTAACCATTCAAATTTGTGCGTATCTATTTTAATAAAATTTTAGCGTGTGAAACTTTGATTAGGATTTGACATATGTGGAATTTGAATCTTGATTACATTTTTTAATCAATAAAAAGTATTGTAAATTTTGTGAATGCATTAGAGTAAACAACCGAGTGCTTAAATAGTTAAATTAAACCAAGTTGTCAAAGTTGAAAGGCTAATTAAGTAAGTTGTTTTGATTATGTTAATGACTTAATTCTAGACGTAAAATCGATTCATGGACTTGTATAGTTGTATGAGTTTTTCTTATTTTAAAAAATATTTAAAATATAAATACACAGTATGTATTACAATAAATGAGAAGTTCAAAATTTTAAATCAATTATAAATAAATAAAAAATGTGACATGGAAAAAAATATTAATAGACCTAACAAAATGAAAAAAAATCAAATATGAAACTGAGATGTAGAAAAATAAAAGTTTGTTAAAAATTGCCTGCAAGTTTACCTTAATTTATCAACTTCACGTCAATTTGAGTAAATCACGGTTTCACTTTGATGAAATCGAATGTTCCACAAGTTAATTTACAATTTTAACAGTTTAGTATAAAGACTATATCAATCTAATTTTATAATATCAATATTCCAAAATAATCCATAAAAGTACAAAAGTTTAACCAAATTTATTGATTTGTCTAGATCTATTATTCAATGAATCTCTTACATTATTTACTTAGTTTTAAATTTGTCTATAATATTACCAATTTATGGGGCTTCTACCGTAAACTGAAAAATTAATATGTTTTAGTACTATGAAAATTAAATTATTAATAGTTGAATGATATATCATCTATATATCAAAACTCTTAATTTAGTCGATTTTAATAGATATTATAATAATACATACGTTAACAAATTAAAAAAAATTATTGATAATTTTTTTTTTATTATTGATGCACACTGTATTTTTTTTTATTGTACACTAGAATTTGTCCCAATTTATTATCATTTGAGTCCCTACAAGTACCAACAAAAGGACCAACTTATTAAATTTTTACAATTTTAATAATTATTTTGAAATAAACCAAATTTAAAAATCATGGTTTCACTTTCCCTAGTAGTACCATATCATATGATATGAATTGACCCATTTTACATGATTGAGTCACTATCACTCGTTTGCACAAATATAGCATATTATAATATAATGATAGGACATCTTTTGTGTGCTATAAAAACCCTGCCACCCCTCACTTCAAAAATCATGCATTCCAATTCCTACTACAATTAATTCCACAACATTGTGTATCTCTTTCTTCCTTTATTCTTTCTGTGTCTCTTCACCTTCTTTTAGACTCTCTCCCATACTTGTATTCATCATGGACAGAAACAATTCTCGTAGGCAACTTGCTGCAATGAAACAGTCCCTCTTTGATCAGGTTCCTTTATTTTCACTTTTGCCAATCATTACAAATATCATATGTTATATTTATTCTCAATCATCTCCTACAGCAGCTGCACGGTGCAATAGTTGTAGACAGTGGAATTTGTTAGATCTAATAAAAAAAATGTATATATCTAGATTTAATTGTCTCCGTGACTACTACATCATGCATCTGCTAGCAAAATAAAAAATAAATATTACTATAAATAATTTGTGGCTAATGCTAATTAATCATTAATTAAGTACTAATAATTAATTAAACTATGCACTTTGCATGCATGTGTCATCATTGATGGTACCTAACGAAATCAATATCTGGCTATATATGCAGGGACATCTTGATGAGCAATTTATTCAACTTGAAGAATTGCAAGATGATGCTAACCCTAACTTTGTTGAGGAAATTGTCACTCTTTACTACCGTGATTCATCTAGGCTTATCACTAATTTGGAACAAACACTGTAAGTTAATTATATTAATTTCATCCTACTTTGTATTTTATTTACATTAATTCTTCAAATTTTATATTAAATTAAGTTTGTGTCATTTTTGTGCTTGTGGCAGGGAAAGGAATCCAATGGATTTCAACAAACTGGACACAATCATGCACCAATTTAAAGGAAGCAGCTCAAGGTATATACTTACATATTATTTGTAAAAAATTAATAGTAATTTGGATTGAGTAAATTATTATATTGTATATCATAAAGTGAAAGCTATGTTGCTTTACATATTTTAACAATGATTTAATCAATTTTTCTTCATTATGGTTTTTGCAGCATCGGTGCCAAAAAGGTTAAAGCAGAATGTACTCTGTTTAGGGAATATTGCAGGACAGGACATGCAGAAGGGTAATCAATCTAGCTTGCATTAAATCTATTTTCGTTAACAACCACACTGCCATTTCTTCAAGGAATATGATACTTCTTTTATAAAAATGTTTTTTTTAAGTGCCTATGAAAAAAAATAATTAGGAAAAAGGTAAATTATCATTATCCAAAGTAACCGTGACGACTGTTTTTTAACCGTACGTTTTTTAACCGTTCTCAAATGAATTCTAACTTCATCTCTTGAAGATAAAAGTCAAATGTTTACTACTGAGCCGACAACTCATATATGAAAATGAAAAAAAAAATTAAATAGAAGAGATTTTGAAAAAATTGTGATGACATGTATATATATGAAAAATTAGTTGATTAAAAATTTAAAATACTCAAACGTCTTTTAATATTTATTTTTGTATATATTCTAAATAGTGATAGAATTGTTGTTATTTTGTATGAACATGCAGATGCAGAAAGAGCTTTCAACAAATGAAAAAAGAATATGTAGCATTGAAAAAGAAACTTGAAAATTATTTTCAGTTGGCTAGGCAAACTGGGCCCCTGGATAGAGCATGTCGCCCAAAGTAAAGACTTTATAGAAATAGATATTATGCATTTAATGAGGACATGCAAATGTAATTGGTGAATTTTTGTTACTGAAGAAAAAAAAAACATGTTCAGTATTCACCACTAGAATTGGAAAGGCTTTATAGTCTGTTTGAGAGCATTGTGCTACCAAATATGAGGTCTATGTATTTGTCAACAACAAAAAATGAGGTCTATGTTTTTTTTAATCAAAAGTGATGTATCCTTCTATGGAGCTTTATAGTTTATACTATCCCTATAGAGGAAAATTATGTTACAACGTACTATTAGTCACATCATTGTAATTCTCTCTTTGGCTCACCCATCAAAACCCTTTTCATTTTTTTCTTGTTCAAAATATTGTTTTTAATTGTAGTTGCGCTACTAGTTTTGGGAGCATTGTGTTTGTACCCGATATATATATATATATATATATATATATATATATATATATATATATATATATATATATATTTCAGTGGCTGTGGTATGAATTTATTTTTAATTTACATCAAATATTATAATTTAATATTTATTTTAAAAACAAATATATCCTACTTTTACTCCAAAATATCTTATGTACATCATTACTAGTTATTCTCTATCTGTAAAGTATCTTCAATCCTTTCAAATACTCTATAACTGCATGATATAAAGAAAGAGGAGGTTCGAAAAGTAATTATTGGAAGTACTATATAGACGGTTACGGTTTGATGGCCTGATGCAGATGTTGGACCCACTATATTGCGGCGTTGCAATGCATATTTGGTTTGGTTGTGATATCATTGTACACTTTGTCGCAACAATAATATTGCCACCGCATCAAATAATGCAATCAGCAATTTAAAACCCTATGATGATCATAGACATAGTCATGAATCTCAGTTGTTGAAGAAAATTTGGATCGCTTGTATAGTGAATTTGATAAGAGTGTCATTTACATATTAAAAATAAAGTGATTTTGACTTTCAACAATTTAGATATTATTTTTAAGAGATTTTAAACAAAACAAGAGCAATTGTGTTCTTTTAATATAATTAAAATCAGTTTTTGAAGGAAAAAAAAAAGTTATGCTGTAGTCTTTAATGTTTGAGAGGAAGCAAAGGAGGTGAAGGATTTGAATGAAATGCAAATGTGTCATATAATTCCGTCGTCCAATCAAAATCAAGCAGTTTAAATTTTAAATTAAAATCAGACAATTCGATCTTCGGAGCAAGTGACCGTACACAACCCGTGTATGACGAGCACAATAAGTATGTTTTGTCGTCCATCTAAAGTCGATTCTGTTACGTCATGGCAGTTAATATCCTCTAGCTAGGTTTATCAAGAAACATAGAGTTGAATGATATTTTTTAGGTATATTCATGGCTGAGATAACATATTTTTGGTCAGAGATTCAGACCAACCCACACATCTCAATCATGAAAAGCTATGTTTCAGCACTGGTAGAGATAGGTGTTCCCTGCGTCAAATTTAAATCTGCCTTTTCAGTTTTGAAACACAAGTAATATTTGCAACTTATTCCATGCTGTTAAAGGATATAATGAAAATGAATTGGTCTCGTATTCGTGGTTCGCCAGTATCATTGGGGTGCATGTAGCAAAATTTTGAACAGTCAATGTTTTACTAAATTACTTGGGATTTTTTTGTCAAAAAAAATACTTATGATTTGTTATAAATTCCTGTAGCAAGTTAATGTTATTGTCAATAAATGCATGATGCTAAACAATCACAAAAAAAAGATGGTCAATCATTTCAATGGACTTTAATTTTATTATATCAGTAAGGTAAGACTTACAACCTTAGATATTTACATGTAATATTATCAACCACTGCAAAACTTTTTTAGGGTGAAAGAATCCCTAATAAAACAATGCCCAAAAGCATTTACAGTAGCTCGGGATCGGGAAGCTGGTTTTAAACTTCAGAAACGAAGACTCCTCGATGATGTAATCGATGCCCTGTCAAATGGTCGTGCAAATATGAGTAAAACAAGCAAACATAACAGTTAATTGCAACAGACAGAATTGTATAGATTCCTGAATTATCTGAAGTACTAACCATGCTTGCCGACATTTTACAGCTTCACGGCGAACAGATCTCTTTGTATCATCAAGACACTTTGGTATTGCTCGAAGAACCTAACATAATCAACGTGGATAGTATTGAAGAATGACAAATAGGAACTCGAAAATACAAAAAGTTGTTAATAACATGCAAAATATTATTGAAAAAGTTGATTCATAACATTGAGACATTAGCACATATTGGAAAGTGAATCAAGTATGAGAATGAATGCAACTAAAAGCTTGACAAACCTGTGTTCTCAATGGATAGATACGCACATGGGGAAGCACTGACAATGCAACAAGACATTGAATAGCTGTCTCCCGAACAAGCTGCACAAGGAGAGGAGAAATCAACCATTAACGTCATTGTTAATTTTGATTGCTTTAAACAATTAAGATTGCAACAAAGCTTTGAAGGGTCTAAAGGTTTTGGAAGGAATTCTTAAGCACAAAATCATCGCTAAGTATTAGTTAGAAAAAGAAAAAAAAAACAAGGAGTTGAGGCATGTCTTGCTGGCCCTAATGTTTCTTGGAACTGCAAATATATCTAGATTATTGAAACTGGCAAAATGTTTAAGAGGCAATGAAATTCCTTTATAACACAAACTAAAGTCAGCCTGTTCTAGCAGTATAAAAAAAGTATACAAGGAAATTCTTGCTTGTACCGTCTTCTGAGGGTAGTCCACGAGCTTAATTAGACAATTGATGATAATATGTGCATTCTCAATGACAGCTTCTTGTCCTGCGTGCATGAACATAATTTATGTAAGACAGCATTTACAGGTACTTCTTTCTTCTTGCCAAAGATTACATGATTGTCATCACCTTCGCCCCCAACTCAACTACGACTAGCATGCTAATATTATGTGGAAACATAAGAAGCTAAATAAAGTAGCAAGTGTATCAGGAAGAAATACACTAGTATTTGCAAATAATAAATATTGCACCAGAATCTACCAACAAGTGCAATGGCTAATGATTGTAAAAATCCATACTAACATTGAAATAGATCCCTTCTAATGGCCCAATTTATTTCCCACAAGAAAACCATATAAATTGAATCACAGTATGAGAACTGAAAATTCACAACAAGCTAGAACCTAAAAAATCAGATAAATTAAATACTACAGCCATTGTAATTACCATTTTTCTCGGTCAATATCCCAGATAAAACTAGCAACAGACCATACAAGATATCTTTATCTTGGATATCTTCCGTCAACAAGGACAAGCAATCTAGAAGAACTGGTATGAGCTGCAAAATTTACAAAGAAACTTACTGTGATGAAAAAAGTCAAAAAGTCGATTATCCAACACAAATTTGCAATAGAAAAAGAACATAAGTAGTCTGACAAATGTAAGATATGTAATTACTGATAGTATAAAATTTCTCAAACTAACCTTTTTAGCTTCATTCACTATAACAATTAATGGAGTGTCAGACATGACATGTGCAAAAGCTCGATACAGAAAAGATCTGAAATTGTAGAAATAGAAATTTAAACATTTGGGAGGTGAAGGGAGACAATACATAGCACAACTCCAAGTCAAAATAGCTGTTACAGCTCTTTGGCAATTTAGTAATACTGCATTGTTTATGTATATGGACTTAAGACAATGGACACAGTTAAAAAGGTACCGATCAAAGTATTTTTTTTAGAATAAGCTACTCACAAATGCCACTGGGAAGGGAAATAGTTTTCATTTTGAGAGAGAACAGTACATCTACCTGGACAATGGAGAATCAGATCTTGTGATCAGCTGCTGAAAGATGGGCATCATGGTAGAGAAAAACCTCTGCTTATATAGAGGCCGTATAGTGGCATGAAATTTTCTGTTCAAACAAACTTCAGCATCACTCATAAGAATATGAAAAGCATCCGCAGCACATTTCCTTGGCAAAGGATCCGATTTATGCTCTTCAGTATTTTCTAGTGAACCTTCAATCAAAGGCAAGGAACTCTTTCTGTCTGACATTAAGCACTCTATAAATATCATAGTGATGTCTTTAATCTTTTCATGACCACGCAGCAGCAAACCTTTTCCAATCCATGCAAGCCCACAAATAGCATTGGTTTGAAGCAATCTATCATTTGTGATACCCAGGCATAAATCAGTAAGAACCATTTCACTCCCATTACTTGATCCATTACATCTCTGCAACATATCAGTACTAGAAAACCATATTTTGGTGTTGAAAATAATATCTAGAGCTTCTTCCAAGGAAAGCTCACCAGACTTCTCTGCGCCATTGGATTTTGAAATGAGTTTGTTGACCATAGAACCCAAAGCCTGTGCAACTGGAACAATACCCTTGAGGAGGGTTATTATAAAAAGTTGCAGAATCCCTCTTATATTTGGAATGTGTGTTTTGGGGCGAAGTGCAATAATTACAGATGCAAATAATAAAAGTATCCCTTCATCCCTAGGGGAAATGTCATATGCTCCGAGAGTTAATGGCAATCTTCCTACATCATTAAGCTGAAAGTTGGTATGTGACGATAGAATACTGTAAGCTTTTTGAATTATAGCATTTTGACTCTCTACAGAGCAACACCCAACAGAAACTTTCAATGCTTTCATCATTGCATCAAGAAGACCCTGCAGTACAAGCAGGGAAAATCACCATTGCTGCTTGGATTGTTTATTTAGTTGCATTTCTAAAATAATAGGTATAGATATTTAACGATATTCTTAAAATAATTAAGAAGATTAATACATAAATGTCACTGTTAGATTTACCTTTTCCTCAAATGGAGAATTAAAATCCATGCAATTTCCTGCTTGGCTCCAAATCTCCACAGTAAATTGCACTACGGATTCCTCTGCACCTCCGTTTTCATGGATCCTGCCCAGATTCAATTCAAAAATATCAGATACATCAAAAAAATTGTCAGGTGTGAATCCTCCCTGCTCCTTGCAAACAGAGAATAACATTATATGGCAAACAGTTGATAAACTGAAAGCGCTATTAGTCTATCCGTAATCCATTATTTCAAATACAAAATATCAGCTATTATCAAATCATAGTAAAGAAAACTCATACGGTCACAACAAAATGAAAATAATATGTCAGCCCTTAAAAGTTGAATACCATGGAAGTAACTTGCAAGAATAGCACTCCAAAAGCTGAGCAGCAATTTCAGAAGACGTTAAATTTCTATGAACCTAGATGACCAAATACCAGAAAGTTAATATCCAAAAAAAGTAAAAACACACTACAAATATAATAAGGATAAAAGGCAGGCAGCGACAAAATAAACCCAAGAACTTTCTAAAAGTGAGATGATATATTCCATGATGCCTTGAACACAACGGATAGTATAATGAAATTATTATAGAAACAAAAATAGACCTCAGATAGATTGGCAAATAGAGCTCCTTCCAACCCTTGAAGAATTGTTAGCATATTTTTCATGCCAGTCATGCCTATATCAGATAATGCTTCTACTTTAAGTGAAAAGGGCAGAGCAATATCATCAAGAGACAGCAGTTCCATAGTTTTGTCTACAACAAAACTCCTGTAGCTCGTAGCTTTTTCAGACTCACTAAAGTTTTGAACAAACGAGCCAATATGAAATAATGCTTTCAATGCGGCATTCCATAGTACTGTTCTGTTGAAACCCTCAATGATAATTGACATGAACTTCTTCAAAATATTCTCAAATGTTGATTTTGGTATTGGAAAAACATCAAAATGAAACATTGCCAGAATCTGCAAGCCCTTTACTGTATATCAGCTCCAAAAGCAAAAAATAAATCAGCAATGTGAAGATACAACAATAAAGTCACAAGGCACAAAACAGATTCAATTCAATGATTTATTTAAAAATGAGAGACTGAACAGGATAAAACTGCATATTATAATAATTTCATTATAATATGCATATTTAATCCAAAAAGTTATTAAATGTCAACCATGAGCTCATAAGACAGCTATTTAAGACGAGTATCACTTAAAAAAATACGAATAAAATTCTCGAAAGAACAAAGAAAGTGTATGTATATGAAAATGTTAAACTAAATAAAAAAAGAGCAATCACCTCCAATGTATATATCAGGACCAGGGGGGCATCTGTCAGCACTTACATCCAAGACTGAATCAAAGGCATTAAATAACACAGCTGAGAAACTATGAAGTAGGGTGCAGTACGTCTCACGCTTTTCCTCAGACAAAACAACTAATTCCCTGGATCCTGCAAGTAGCTCTATGCAGAGATAAAGGAATCCAAACTTCACATTTTGTGACGCAAAAATAGCACCATTTTGCAAGCCATCAGTGTTACTAACAGAAATTCCCAAATTATCCATCATTCTTAAGAAAAGACTTTGAAACACGGCATTGCAGGAAGAAATGGAAGCCTTGACAGTAATATAGAGAATGCGACCAATAGCATGTAGTTTCTTCTTTTCTTGCACAGAGATAGCGTCATACGTCTCATAAGAGGCAATGGAATTGATAATAAAGTTGACATCCTCATCGTCAATTATCAAGCTAACTAACTGACTGTTATTTTGCACAATAAGCTGCTGAAGGAGTGACAGAGCTTCAATCACAACTTCATTCTCTGGAAAGCCAATACCATTTATGGGTAAAGTAAAAGAAAAATCTGGCTCTGCCAAATAAGTATATAAGGTGTCTTTTAATGAAGACCAAATAGCTCCAGCATATTTTGCAATCCTCTCTTCCCCATACTTGGAGGAGCACACTCTAAGATATTGTAAGGAATCAATCTGAATGCATAGAAAACCAACACATAGAAAACTATAAATGATTAAGTTTTTTAAAAAACAACAGAGTAGGACAGTAATTACACAGATATTTGGAATGAAATATATAATATATTCTAGCAACACCAACCTTTGCTGAATGTAGTGAAGAAGAAAGTTTCTCAAGAAGCAGAGGAATAACAAATGGCTCAAAAAGAGGTGTAGAAGAGAATGCAGACTGCAGAAAATTAAAATAATTAGCTCATTATAAAGCATGACTGGAATAAATATAATTGCAATTTTTATATGCAAAATATACAATATTGTATCAGATTTCAGTTGTGTTTGAGAAATATCGAATATACTCTTCCATTTACAGGTGATAGTAAGCCCGGATTGCATAAAATGAATCTCAGTGCACATATATGTACAGTCTCACAGACCCACAACACAGACATGTATATGCATATTTGCATTTTACTTCCTTTATTAGGTAAAGGAAACAGAATAAGACGACAATGGATCAGTCTTAAAAAGACAACAATAAGCAACAAACTTATTCAACCCAAGCACATATATCTACTCCCTCCGAAATGAAATATAAGCAAAAATTGTGTCTAAAAAGTTGATGTATCTGATTAAAAATTAAGACCAGATACATCAACTTTTCAGATACTCTTTTTGTTTATATTTCACTCCAGAGTAGTAACATATATCCCACTACTGAATCTAGGTAATGTAATAGGCCACTCATAAACGCAAATGGCAATCCAGAGCAATAAAGTTACAAGTAGTTGAGAAGTATAAGTTGCTAATGCTATATGCTCAAAAGCTGACTAACATTGGTTGTGCAGTTGCTTCTAAATCAATGTACCTTTCAATCAAAGAAAAGACCATTGCTACCAATATTTGAAATTTCCCAGAGTACTCACTACACCAAATGAAACAAGTGTAGTAGCTGCTAACTTACACTATACATAACTCATACATACAGAAAACCTAGGTATAAAATCTTGGCTTATCAGGGGTACTGGACATTTCCAGACGACACAGAGAGCATATGCATGCTACTCAGTATTGCTTGGTTCTCTCCCTCTATCTTCCACAAAAGCACAGAATAATGCAATCAAGGAGATGAAGTTCCATCTGGGAAAAGCACTTCAAATGAGAAAGAAGGAACAAAGATCAAGATGATCAAATCTATCCTCAAGAAAGCAACATAACTGTATGTGGATTTTGGTAATCAATGACAAATATCTTAGAAAAAAGCATTCAACTTGAATCCCAGTCCCAGACTCCCAGCAGCTTAAGTCTATCTCCAGAACTTTCTGAGTTTTTCAGCAAAACTATATCTATGTTCAAAAATAAAGTTAGGGCAAAGAAAACTATAAAACTGCTCCACTATAACCTTCATTCCTTCAATTTCATATCCTGGACTCTTAGCATAAAGTCCAAAAATTTTAGAGAAAGGACAATTTACAAATTAAGTGTCAAATGAAAATTGAATAACATGGTTTAAAATTTCAGAGGTTCTCATCAATGACTAAATGACTAACTATAAAAAAAAGTACAACAACTATATTTAAGGGCCACAAAGTCTGGTAAGAAGTTCCACGTACCATCAGAATCCTTGACAGGTCATCTCTTTGCACATGAGTATCCCCACTTGATGGCTGGCAAAGAAACAAAGATTGTAAATAAATAACAGAGCGAGAATGGATATTTTCAGAGAAAATCTCCATCTTTCAGAGTCTTCCAGCATCAGTACTCAATATATAAGGACATGGCCACCGCATAGGTGAAAAACAGGTAGATACATTCATAAAAAACAAATTGTTAGTGTCTCGAACATACATGGTCATTGGCCAAGCGATGTATAGCAATCGGTATGCATAAATGGAAGAAGTTCAATGGATAAATATATGTGAAAGGTTAAACTTACATGTGTAAAGTGAATGGGAAAGTAAGGTGCTAAAATATCAAAAACATCACTAGCAAAGCTTGCAAGTAGACCAGATGGATCAGGATATAGTCGTGCCAAGGACTCAACAATATGAAAAGCAAGCATTAAACATTCCGGATCCTTTTCTGCATCTATGGCTTCACAAATTCCATAAATAAGGTCCTCCTCCTACAACAGAGTCAAGAACAAATGTGTTATAACTAATAAGATTATCAAAAAATAAATGAGTCCACTGATGTCACACAGAGCCACAAGCAGCAGAAGGGAAAAGCACACATCTGGAGATAAGTTTTACATTAAGCTATAAGTCAATAACTTTATTATCATCAGACAGAATAACAGTATATTCAGGAAATCTATTTTCTTTTTGCTTTATTCATTGCTATATAAAAGTTTCTGGAAGTAGGGACTACCAATGAAGCAACTGCATCGGCATGATGTTCTAGCAGGAAATCAAGCAGTTCAAAGCAAAGCTGCAGTATTAAAACAGATAAATTAAAGGTGAGATGTTTAACAGATATAGCTTACATGAAGTCAAAGAGGGTATAATTACAAAAGAACTGCATATAAAATATTTACCATGAAAAATCAATCAACTCTTAGACTAATTAATTAAGAAAATTATGCCAATAACAATATATAATAACTTCAAATGTTCACTTCTACTTCAAATGAGAGGTCTTTTCCTTAATGTCTTTGCTTACTTGGGACAATTCTACTTTACAGCAGAAGCATAAAATTTTATTGACTTTTAGCAACAAAAGTAATTTACCTTCCTGTCGTAGTGTCCTAAAGATTGAACTTGCAAGTATTGTAAAAAAGATTGAGCAATGGCTTTGGCATCACTACCAGTTACCATACCCGCAACACTTTTCCTCCTTATCAATGCCAAGCAACCCACAAGTGCACCTCGTACTGCTTTCCAATCTGCCTGATTATAAATAATATTATATAGTTTGTTATTAGAAAAATATTGCGGGAAAATTATGCAGCGTTAAAGAGGTTACAGATAGATCATCAATCACAACACTTTGTGCTATAATGCTATGGCAAAAACATGGCAGATGTATTAGGTGTTGTGGCCTATGGCTGCTGGCACAAAATCCACCCTGCTATAATGCCATGGCGGAAATTTGAAAACACTGATGTCTGATGTAATGCAACAGAGATTCAGTATTCTTTTCAAAATAATAAATGGAATAGATTTAGGATTGAGTATCCCAACACACAGGCTCAATATGTTATGTGAATGGAAGGGTCGTACTAGTTATAAGCTTTTAAACACAGCATCAAATCTCTCCATCACCACAAAGAATTCAACTCAATCTCTGTGCTATGAATTTCAGAAATATAGAGGGAAAAGGAATTGTGTTTATAAACGGAGGGAATAAGAAATCCATCAACAGAAACAAACTATAATAAAAATTTAAAAAAATCTCCAAACAAGAACTTAGAAAAGTAAGCCGTGTAGCAGAATAAATATATATACTGACCAGTCTTTCCTTGAAGAACCCAACCAAGCTATGTATCGTTTCACTGTCAAGAGGTTTTGAGCAAATACGAGTAAGCACCTCTGCCAGGAGAAGAATTCCTAAAGAAGTTTTTCCAGTAGACATTCACTCATAAGAACATACTCAAAAGCAAAATGCATGCTATTAAGACTTACATCCATAAACAAATAGGCATGCAAATGGTATCCATATGAAATGCTGAGAGTTTCTTCTCCCACACCCCAATGCTCTCCGGATTAGCCAATCTGTAGGTGTATTTTGGAGGCTTTTGAGAACATAGGGGTTGAGAAAAGAAGCTACCTAAAATGTATACACACATAGATAGTATGCATGCACACGTGTACATATAAATTGTTTAATTGTAGAAAATTTTAGCAAACAAATCAGGCTAAACAAAATTCAATCAAATGTCACATTGATTGTTGTGCAATGGGGTTTGAATAAAATAACCAACAGATATGTATTAATTCACCATAACTTGACAGAGATTGTTATTAAGTGCATAGAAGTTTACAAAGTATACATATCGCGCACCTCTTGCGCGAATAACTGTATCTGTTGAGGTCAAATACATATCCAATTCTCTAACCTAAATTTTGAAACAGGAAAAACAAGTCAAGTCAAGAAAATAAAACACAAATTAAGCAAGCATTAATGAATGAATGTAAAAACATCAATTTTTGTTTTTTGGTGGAGAAGTTGAAAAATAAATAAATAATGAGGAATAGACATACAAGTGCTTCTAGAGTTAAAGCATTGGTCTTTATCAATAATCCAATTGCGTCTAAGCTTGTAGCCTGCACAGAGCATAATAAGCATTATTAAGAGAGAGAAAGTAGAATAGAAGAGAGTGATTCTTGTGTTGTTAGAAGAGTTAACTGGGAGGTGAACCTGGTGAGTTGGAGTAGAAGATGAGTCAACATATGACTCAATGTGACGAGTCAATTGAGTGGTTTCCGCCATCGATGATGATGGAAAATGATTTGGGGGTTTTAGAATTTTGAAGTACGGGGAATAGCGATTGCAGTATTTAGGGTTTAAGTATATTCAGCACTATAGTAGTGTTGAGACAGTTAAGAACGGAAGAGAAGGGAGGGAAGGTTATTTTAAGATTTTAATGTTTGGTTTAGGAAATAAGTGAGCGGGGAGAGAAAGGAAATCAGAAGAAAGAAAAAACAAATGGAATTATTTTTTTTTACTTGTTTGATCGGATAGAAGGTAATGGAAAGAAAGACAAAAAGAAAGTTTATCTGTTTAATTGGGTAAAAGTAAGAGGAAAGAAATTGATGTACTTTTAACGTTAAAAAAAGAAACTCAAAAGTATCATACGGGAAAAAGAAGATTCAAAATTGGGATAAAATTGGAAAGGAACAAAAATTATCATTTTTTTTTATAAAATTGAGAAAAATAATATTTATAGAATTTATTATATATCTTTTTATATTTTTGCGTTGTTTGTGGGGACTAAATAATAGAAAATATTTTAAAATGTGTGTGTTTTTTTTATGTTCCATTTTTCTTTTTTTCTTTGTTCTAAATGAAATGTAGTTATTTAGATCAATTTCTAAATTGAGATGAGAGAAAAGCAAAAATAACTCTGAAGTTATTTTAACATTCAAATAAAAGATAATTTATAGAGAATATGATTATTTTAGTTTAAATTTAAATATATTTTGTTTAATGTGAGATTAAATATTAGAATGATGTAAAAATAAATTTATAGTTTTCGATCAAAATTGCTTCTCTCCCTAATTCAAATATAACATGTACTTCTTTTTTACGTTTTTTCGACGGAAGTCTATAACGCGTGGATTTAAGGATTAAGTTAGTTGGGACAAAAGACCACGTGTTATAGCAGAATTGGTAAGTGAGTTATATGGTGAACTTGGTCTCAATTTGAGTCCAGGTGGAAGAAACAGTCTCCACTCTGAAATTCAATTTCAGGATAGGACTAGAATCTCACAGCTCGCGAAACATGTCTATACAAAAAACGTTGGTTGAAATCCAAATTCCTGACCAGAAGCTTCTCCCCAACGGACTTCCATTCCCTGCAGTTGTCTCTCCATCATCAACTGCATCTTCATCTACACTCCCTCTAACCGCGACGCACACTATCAAAACCCACAAACCCTTTTTAGAATCACTTCTTCTCCAATCTGGCGCACTCATCATCAGAGGCTTACCAATCCTAACAGCTTCCGACTTCAACGATGTCGTCGAAGCTTTCGACTACCAACAGCTTCCCTATGTCGGCGGCGCCGCACCACGCACCAACGTCGTCGGCCGTGTCTTCACGGCCAACGAATCTCCACCGGATCAGAAAATCCCTTTTCACCATGAGATGGCTCAGGTTCCTCAATTCCCTTCCAAATTGTTCTTCTTCTGTGAAGTTGAGCCTGCTACCGGCGGCGAAACCCCCATTGTTCTCAGCCATGTTATCTACGATAGGATGAAGGATCGTTACCCTGATTTCGTTGAAAAACTTGAGAAGCATGGTTTGTTGTATGTTAGGGTTTTGGGTGAAGATGATAACCCTAACTCTCCAATTGGTAGAGGCTGGAAATCAACCTTCCTGACCAACGACAAAACCGTTGCTCAACAAAGGTTATATTCAATTTCATTTAATATTATATTCATTTGTTTATTTATCATGTCTTGGTGTTAATTGTTAAAAAAAACTTGCATGTTGTGTTGATGGTCTGAACAAGGTTTGAATGATGTCAGTCGTGATTACAATTGCAAATTGCGGTCAAATATAGTATACGGCGTAGTTGGAGAAACATTTTAATTAAATGCTTATCATATAAGTTGCTTTCTTCAAATTATTTACATATAAGTTGCTTGTCATAAGCTATTATGGAAAACTTATGAAAATAAGCTGAAAACAGTTATAGACATATCCAGGTTAGTATTTCCATAAGCTCTCTCACTCAGTCGCACAAGTATTTATGCGAGTAAATAAGTTCATATAAGTGGATTCAAACTAGCCCATAAAAAATTATGATGTTGTGATTCAGGTGATAGTTGTGGACCTTTTTTAAGACTTTGATTGTGAATTTTTGCAGGGCTGGTGAACTTGGTATGAAGTTGGAATGGTTGGAAGATGGAGTGAAAACGATTATGGGACCAATTCCTGCTGTGAAGTATGATGAGATAAGAAAGCGAAAGATTTGGTTTAATAGTATGGTGGCTGCTTACACTGGTTGGAAAGATGAAAGAAATGATCCTGTTAAGGCTGTGACATTTGGGGACGGCAACCCTTTACCTGCTGATGTAATATATGATTGTCTTAATATACTTGAGGAGGAATCTGTTGCCATTCCTTGGCGTAAAGGGGATGTTATGTTGCTTGATAATTGGGCTGTTCTTCATTCTAGAAGACCCTTTGATCCCCCTCGCAGGGTGCTCGCTTCCCTTGTCAAGTAGATAACCAATTCTTACCTTGCACAGTAATAAGGGTTGTTCTATATTTCAGCTACCTGGAATTCTTAGTTGTATTGGTAGTTTCCACATCAATAACAAGATATATACCGTACTTGTGTAGTTGTGTCGATATGCATAGAATGCCACTCAGTTGATCAAACCTAAAAGAAAGATGTAGCTCCTCAATATTCTTTCTTTTGGTGATTCTGTACTAGAATTTTATACTGAACAACAAACTCCAATTTGAAAATTTGTTGTGTACATATGATCATCCCAAAACAATGTAGCAATGCATTTGGCAGCATGAAGTGGCAGAACGCCTGAAAGATAAAGTTTAACTTTTTGGCATGGAACAAAGCAACATTTCTACAAGTAAAATGTGGCAATCGCATCACAATGTCAGAACTGGCCATGAAGCTCCAAAGAAAGGTTAAAACAAAAATAGCAAGTAATGAAACAATACAAACACGTGCAGATTATGACGACAAAAATTGAGTGGATTATTAAATTACAAAATATAAATAAGAATCATGGCACAAAAATCCTTCCTCAATTCCATTGCCATGTATATATTCTGACACAACATGTGAAATTCTCTGACCAATGAAATGCAATTGAACATAGTTAATACACCAAGTCACATGGCCAAAAATTGATATCAACCCCCAAGTCTATGTTCCTATAGCCTATTTGATTCAACATATCTATCTATTTAAAAAGAAAGTGGGATTTATAAAGAACGGTACAGGGGGTAAAAAATACTGTTTAAGTCATGAATGAGAAGGATCCAGGTGTGGAAATTATCTTCCCTGAATAAGCCCACTGAAAACTTGGCTCTTCCCAGCTAGAGTTGCTTCCCATTCAACAGAAGACAGCAGGATCTCTGAGAGGGAAATCACAACTTGCTTCATATCAGGACGTAAAATGGGATCTTCATCCACGCATTGCTTTGCCAGAATGGCCATCTGTGTACAAAACATGACAGAAAGAGAAGTGAGTCATTGCGTTAAAACCTCGTACATAATGTTACCCTTTGAGATGTCACTTCAATTGATTATTTTGTTCACACTAGCAATATCAGAAGAATACCATACTAGAAATATATGAGATTAATGTGGAAAATGTAAAGGTTAAATTACCTTAAATACACAATCACAAGGATACATATCCATCATAATAGGATCAACGTGATCTTTCATCCTTGACATGCTCGTGGAATCAGGTACATTCCTAAGAACACCCAACATCTGCAATTTGACAGATATTAATGCAATGCCCCACAAAACAGAGGCAAACTGTATGAATAACACAAGTAGAAATATTGATGTAAAAATCCGACAATTATCATTGAGAAGCACATGTGTTATAGCCAAGTTTATCTTTATATTTTTACATACCTCATGACACATCAATCTATGCACAATCATATCTTGGAAGTTATAAGAAGAACTTACAGTAGATGCCAGCGATTGTCTTTCCGAACATTGTACTTGAACAATGGCCTCCTTCCCGGATATAATCTCAAAAAGAACAACACCAAATGCGTAGACATCACTCTTGGTCGTTGCAAGTCCATTATTGCACAAGTATCTGCAAAGTTAAATGAAAATTTTCATCGTTTTTTTTCCCTCTTTCCATATAGTAAAAATGAATTTTGTACATGTTAAGTTGACATACTCTGGAGCAAGGTATCCATATGCACTGACAACATTGGTGGTTCTGGTTTCTTGTTCATTTGTTTTACCTACAAGTTCTGCTAACCCAAAAGCTGATATCTAGAAAGATATAGATAGAAAGAGATTTTGCAGTCAACAAATCTGTAAAACACTTAGAATAGTTTATTAATGCTGTCTTAAATTTGTTATTACCTTGGCTCTAAAGGAAGAATCGAGTAAAATGTTGCTTGTCTTGATAGCTTGATGAACATAACGAGATTTTGTATGTTCATGTATATATTCAAGGCCTCTAGCAGCATCAAGCACAATCTGGACCCTTGTTATCCAAGTAAGTGATGAATTACCTGCAAGAAAATGTTCTTGAATGACTCTTTCTTTTATCTTCTTTTCCCCATCTTTCTCTCTCACACCACACCTCTCATAAAATGTGAGAGCATAATTTTCGTATAACATCAAAAACACTTGAACAAAGTAGCAAGATCTTACCCTTACTTTGAGGATCATGCAAATGGCTGCTAAGTGAACCCTTTTGAGCATATTCATAAATAAGGAAAAGCTCATCATGACTAGCTGCATAGCCGACCAATTCTACCTTTGACAAAATCGGAAGAACTTAAACTCATAAATGATGCAAGGATTTTGCTGTAAAATTAAAGCATGTAATTTATTATCAACAACAAGAAATTACCAGATTTGTATGATGAACCTTGCACAGAACTTTCATCTCTGACACAAATTCTTTAGTTTTAGTAGCTGTCATTCTTTTAATTGCAACTTCCTAAAAGGATTTAAGTAACACAAAAAGTAGTATAAGAATAATACTTGGCTTATACTTTTTTCCTGCAAAATACTTGGCTATAACAGACTTTTGTATATATCCACAAACCTGCTCACGAAGGAGACCATAATAAATAGAACCATATGTTCCATGTTCAAGCAGATTTGAATCAGAGAAACCATCAGTTGAGTACAAAACTTCTTCATATGTAAAAACCATAGGCTTATCCATGTAAAATACATCAGGCCCTAGAGCTGCAATAACAAATATGTAAGTACATTATGCATATATTCTAATTTCAAATCTCAATTCTTAACAAGAAAGTTGATTACTTGAAGCAGCCGGAACGGTAATTTGGTGATTGCTGGATTCACCATCGTTTTGCTTCTTGATTGCATGTTTGCCGCATATGTATCTTCCAGAACCACATAACAAACCTGGATTCCTAAGGATACACAATTTATGATAAATCTTGTTCTCAACATCTTTTCCATTATTTCTTAGAGACATACACAGAATCATGCTTAATATTATCAGCGCAAGACCAACCCCTAAACCTCCTATCATCCATCCATAAGGTACATGAGTATGTACAGGAGTAGCTGTGAAAAAAATAAAAGGATTCATATTCAATTATTGCATAGACATAACTATGAACTAGAACTTAGAACGTGAATTTCTCTTTATTTTTATCTAAAATAACGATTTTTCCTTTTTTTCTTCTTCCATTATGTATTGATCCATACCTGATAAGTTATAAACTGATGGGGAAGGGACAGGAATTGGAGTAGAATCATTTTTAAGTTGATAAGGCTCACCAGGAACTGCAATGCAGTAAAAAAAAAATCAATATTTTGCAGTCAGGATCACGGTTGCATAAAATTATTACATTTCACTCATTTTCAAATCTTAACTATTAAACATAAAGTACTAGAAACAACCCAATTTCTCAAATTCCATCCAGTTGTTATAAAATGGATATAGTATGAAATTGCATAAGCAATATAGAACTAAAGCATCAATAAAATAAAACTGATTAGAACCTAATATCCCTTTTAAACACATACACATACACATACACAACCACATAATAAAAGCACCTTAGAATAAAAAAGGGTTGAAAGAGGTTGCAGAGGCTAACCAGAATCTAGAGGTATGTAATAGAGAGAACCAATATTAACACTATCCGGATCGTCGATACCATTTACTGTCTCAATGCTATCCATACTAACCCCAAACCGGCTTGCCAATGATTCAATACTATCTCCATCTCTCATAACATAGCTCACCAAATAGTTCCACAATCCTGTGGAGCAGCTACAGAACAAGTTCAATGGTATGACAGAATATTTTCTTGCCCAACGAGTTGTCTTTGGCAAGAAAGCAAGGCCATCATAGGCATCCATCACGATTTCAAATACAAACCCTTCATTGGATTTCAATGTAAAAGTGGTGTTAGATAGATACTTGTTCACCCCATTAGCACAAGAACAGTTTTTTCTGATGAACACATAATCCCAACCATTGCCTTCAATAGTTATGTCAGTTGGTAACACATCAAACATGCTTTGTATCAGTTGTATGGTTTGGTTTGATTGAGGCTTAAAGGCCAAAAATGAAGTGCAAACACGGGTTGTTTCAGTACAGTTCATAGGTGTGGAATAACAATAGAAGCAGTAAAGTTGAAGCAGAAAAAGATGAAAACGTAGTAGTAACTTCAAATGGGGTTTCTGTGTAAGAATATTCATAGCTTTTCTATCTTGCAACAAACCAGAATTTATGCAGTGTTCTGATATCAAACTTTTAAATGTGAATTTATGCAGTGTGGCATTTTTAAAAGTTTACATTCACAAGTGTGGCGTTTTTATTCATACCATTAGGAGGCATGAATTAAGTAAGAGTATTTATTACATTTCTAATTTCGATAAAAATAAAAGGGGTAGGAATAAAAAAACAGCATTCATTAAATTGCATTGCATTGCATGAGAGTGTTATTAATCGTTGACCTAAAAATGTTTTATAACTAGCTAGTTGCAGCAACCGACACAATTTTCTGAGTTTTTAATTTTATTTTAATTTAAAACAATATAGGTGCCACGTGGAGGAGTGTGGTTGGTGAAGTACGGGAAGGAAGAGTAATTGTGTAGGAAGGAGGCCCATTTTAAAGGGACATTAAATCAGAGACTTGGGCAGGGCCGCACGTGGACACAACACAAGTGTTTCTAGACATCAATAAAATACTACTTTTGCACCATTTTATTCACCCAAAAAATAAAGATGGTTTTTTTTTTCTTCCATATTTTCAGTATCTCTACATTTTGTTGATCTTATGTAAAATAGTTTTTAATTATTTTTATATTCTGATTTTTTAAAATTATAACAGATAAATGAAAACTACTTAAAGTAATATTTTTTAGAAAAATGTTCATTTTTTAAAATTTGTAACAAACAGATTTTACATTATATAGTTTAAATAGTTTTAAAAGTCTTTTGTCTATTTGGAAGTTACTAACAAGATCACTAAACTTAAAGAAAATTGTAAATTTGTAATTAGATTCATGATTTTATTATGCTGAAAAATAATAAATTTTAATATTTATACGAGAACAAAATATGTCATTTCATCGCATTTGTGGGAGTAAGAGTATAATTTGACGGTACCCGATAAAATTTCCAAAATATTAATGTGGGTTTGGTCATAAGGCCCACAAAGAAGGGCTAGCTTTCGAAAACTTTCACGGGCTTCGGTTTTGAGCCCAGATAATTGATGATTTTTGATAGGCTTGATAAGTATACCCCAAAATTTTACTATAGGTCTATAATACTTTTCGCTTCATTTTCTTCTTGTCCTCCGGGTCTCCACATTGTTAGCAAAAAATTACAGTCTACTTTGAACATTTTTAATAATTGTACACCATAAACTACTATTTATAGTAAAGAAATAGAAAACAAATTTGGGATGATCTTCTTCTCCATATTTTTAATAATTATTTTTATTTTTTTACTATAAACTTTAGTTTACAAAGTACGGATATAAAAAATGTTCATCAAGATTATAAATGATGATCTTTTTCTCCATATTTTTCGTCATCAACTACATTTTACAATTTGGATGTTCTAATCTAGCGTAAATGAATATTTATAATCATCAAATATTTGTCTTGTTTATCGTAAATTTCTAGTTGCAATATATATTTTAAAAAATAAACACAGTAAATAGCTATTTAAGATGGATAGTTTGATTTTTTTTTCCTCCATGTATCCTATTTTGAAAAGAAATAAAAATATTTCTTTGAAATTAAATATATCAAAATTTTACACTTTTTCAACCTTTCAGAGGTTGTTGAACAGATATGCGATCATGTTAATGATATTTTTGTTTTCTCATTTAGAAGATCACCTAGACACGTGTGTGTGTATATATATATATTTAGAAGATCACCTAGACACGTGTGTGTGTATATATATATATATATATATATATATATATATATATATATATATATATATATATATATATATGAAAATATATTAAAAAAATTAAGTTATATTAATGAATCCAATAAAATACATTAAATGATAGAAAAGAAATACATTTCATATCCTATGTCCACCCAACCTCCAATCATATCCTCCTTCAAACATATTTTCATGTCCATTAAACCTCCCAATTAACCCCACAAGAACAAACCATGGACCAAACTGCATAACTGTCTTCATCATTGTCTCACCTACAAATTGAATCATATATTCCATATTATGGTCCACCACCACCATATGTACATACACACACAAAAATGCCTATTTAGTATTACATTCCGTCAATGTCAGAAATAATTTTTTTTGGTTATTCGACAAAACACATGATTTTCTATATATTTATTTGGAATTCATTGCATAACTCCTGAGTCGACTTATGCTGATTTTGATTTCATGTATAACCCTGATGCTCAAAATTATATAGAGACATGTGATAGTAGCTATAATCCACACACATTGTGAATGATTTGAGTTGTATACACTTTCAATAATTGAGAACATCAATAAAGAACATGGTCAAAATGAAGATCAACCTCAAATTGTTCAAAGAACTAGACAAATCAGACAACCTCTTAGATATGAAATTGAGGAACATTTATGTGGACATGATTAATTAAAATTTAATTTTTTTTCTCATTTAATGTATTTTGTTGAATTTTCTTAAAATAATTTAGTTTTTTTATTATATTTTATGTATTAATTTAATATATTTTTTATTTGTTAAAAAAATGTTTAGATGATCACATCAAAAGAATTCGACCTCCTAAAGAAGGTAAAAAACATCATTCACATGATCATTTGTCTGTTAAGCAACATCCTAAAGATAAAAATAAATATTTAATATATTAGTCAATGTACAATATTGGAAGAAAAAAGTTCAAAATAAGATATATAAAAAAAAATCTAAATATGTATATATATATAACTACCATATAAAGAAAATATGCAAAAAGGGAATCATCATAGATAATTTTTTTTTTTAATAATTTAACAATTTTGATTCAATATTCATGTAAAAAAATTTAATATAGAAAATGTATATTAATTAAATCCATATAAAAAAAGAGTATCATTTCATTTAGAAAAAATAGTTTCACTTCATTCGGAAGAAGTTGCTAACAATTGTTGTTTTCGAATAGCAACCATGCATCTTTTTGCAAAAGTAACTTTTGTCGTTTTATGGACAATGAATGGGAAGAAAGTGCAAAATTTTATAAACGAAGTGTTAAATATATGTAGAGAAAAAATGTAATATTAGTATAAATATTAAAGTAAAATTAATTTATATTAATAAAAAAATCATTTTATTTTTTTATTTTATTACATGATCGTAATTATTCTTATAAAATATTTAATAGGTTGTATACACTCATCGTTAAACTCATACATATTTATTTATTTATTTGTACACATGCTAAAACTTTTGAAACTTGCATCGAAACGGATAAACTTGAACACCACGTCTGCATTAAATTTGGACCCCTCTTTTGCCTAATTCAACTATGATTTTCAAATTTATGACTGACATGCATCTTTGCCATTTTTAGGTTTGCTTACCTATCCCGATTTGCTCTTCAAATAAGAATAATTTAGCGTTTTATGCTCCATACATCATAGTGGTCTACAATGGCTCTTCCCAAGGGTATAAGTACTCCTCCTTAAAGACATAAAATAATTGATGCATAAAAGGATTGGTGCTTTCATATTACAAAATACAAAACATAAAAAACCTTTCATTCGTTTGAGATTTTATTTTTTTGGGAAATTATTATACATGATTAAAAACTGCGGAAAAACACTTTTAAAAAAATTCTACAAAGATGAAAATTTTCTTATGAAGCTTTGATGAAACAAATGTAATGGGGGAGGTAATGTACTAAACATATATAATAAGGTAAACTTGTACGACTTTTTTTGGTATAAAACTTATACTACTTTTAATCTTTTTATAAATGAATATGGTAGCATGAGCTTCTCATCACCAAAGGTAGGGAAGCCCCGGTTGATAATGGAAGAAAAAAAAAACTAGTATTTAAATTTGTGTACATTGACCTTTTCCACACAATTATAAGCCCACCACAATATAAATATCTCTTGTGTTTGCTTAATTATTCACCTAAGATAGTAAAAAATAAAATAAACATAAACATGGTTAGGTTTCGATTGCCACATTTAATTTTTTTTTGTTATTTTTATATAAATAAAAAGATATTTTTGTGAATGTTTAGGGTTGTGTTTTTCAAATCTAGACAAGAAATACAATGGTAAATGACAATATAACTAGTCATTAATTTGGAAGGAACTTTAACATGGTTCACGCAACATGTCCATAAAATAACTACACGGTCTAAAAATCTTTGATACTATGATACTATATAGTGTATTGGATTAATAATTTCCTATCCCCAAAGCATGGATGGCCTTAGGCCCAACTTCCAAGTTATAATATATGGTACAGTCGGTGGCTTTATAGTTTATTTAAGTTATTAGCATTCAAGAATGAATTGATAACACTCTTTTATTGCACCTGAAGAGTTTCTTGTGTGGTAGTAATTGAAACCAAACCCTCTTTTTCTTCCAAGGAACAAAGGCACTATATATTGTGCAAAAGTGGATACCATTATATATATTTATTGTTGGTAGGAGTACTATAGCGGCGCATGAGTCAATCATTCACTTAAAAGCAAACAAAAAAGGTCACTACACAAAGAACTATCAAAAAGACAGCTTGATGGGAGCAATGAATGAAACCAAGAATAAAACTAACAAAGATAAAATAAAATAAAAAAGCCTAATAAAAAGGAGGATATGGAAATGAATCCAAGTAGGAATAAACTAGCAAGCTCTATAGTTTAGTCATCTTATCAATGATGGTTAATATATTTTTTTTATCTAAAAAGTATTTTTGGAATATTTATTAAGAAATTAAATATAAAATATAATTTTCAAATTAGAATATTTAATACCTTAATTTTTTTTAAATTGATATTTTTTCATTCAAACTTCTCTTTTATTTATTTTATTAATTATTTAATAAGTAATTATTTATAAGTATCTTTAAGTTGCTTGTTAGTATGACTATTTTTATAATTAAAAGTTATATTAAAATAAAGAAGTAATAATGGAGATAAACTTAACATGTACAAAAAAAGAAATCAAAGGAAAGAAGTAAAAAAAATGAAATAAAATAATATAT
>JBBPBP010000002.1:51163088-51180589 GCA_037974735.1 Cicer chorassanicum | reverse complement strand
ATATATATATATATATATATATATATATATATATATATATATATATATATATATATATATATATATATATATATATATATATATATGTTGTTACCAGATTAAGGATTAATCTTGAGCTTTCACTAAAATCCTTTTAGGAAAAGAAAAAGGGATGGGTGGGGTGAAGTGGGGTCATACCACAAAGGAAAATAAGGATATGCATCAAAGTGTAATAATGGTTTGGAATTGGAGTTGTTGGAGCCATCTTTTGTGGCAGATGTTGATGTTAGAAAACGTGGTAGAAAATGTTGGTGTCTCACATACACAGTCCATATACACGGAATCATCGATCAAACAGCAGCCTCTTTAATTCTTTGCACTATGTTCTTGTTGTGTTATGTACACATTGAAAAAACCACTTAGCAAATTAAACGTGCCAAAGACAATGAAACCAAAATTGAAAAAATGTAAATACCGTGTTGTGTGGAGGACAAGTACAAGACAATTAGATATATGAGAGGTCCAAAAGATTATTTTTATGTGGAAGCTGTGTCATTCTCATTCATTGCTTTTCCCCCACCCTTTTTCTTAAGGGACACTTTATAGGAGCTTGCATTTTGTGACTCTAAATTATTCCATTAAATTTTCTTCTTCTTTTAATTTTTTTTTGGGTACACCTGAACAATTAGAGGATATATCTTGTCTAATGGACACAAATTGTGTACTTCATTGAAGTGAATGACTCGGTAACACGGTTTGGGAGGATTTTAATTATAACATATGTACCATGTGATATAAATGAATTAAGAACTTATGCCTTAATGTTTTTTCCTTTTTAATTTAAGTTTTATAAATAAAAGTTGATTTTTTATGTCTAGTGATCACTCTTGAGTGGGTCACTGTCATTCATTTATTCTTAATCAATTCGAGAATGCACTCTCAACACATATGCTTTGCATGAATCTGGTTCTATGAAATAAAAGTACTTTTAAGAGCTTGAAAAAACAAAAGGAGATAAAAGATAAGAACCTCGCTATCGTGCTTGTGGAGTTTTTTTTTTTTTTTATTAAAGGATTGAACTAAGTATTCTTGTGAACAACTTTTTATCTCATATTTGTGTCGACACATGACTAATTTTGAAGAAATTAAAATCGAATTTCAAAGCTAAGTTAGTACGGACTACTATTTTTTTTTCCTTATCAGCAAAATTCCATATTTTATTCCGTATTTTAGAGTTTACAACGATCACACATATTACACATTATTTGTTTGTGTCAAATCCAATAGATTAATCATCTTTCTAATGTCAATTTTCTGACCTCAATTTAACTGACTATTTTTCAAGGTATTGTTAACATGATCATATATGAATTCTTATTGTTTTGACCTCAAAAGGTGTAATAGTGTGTTGAGGAAAATAATGTTTATAACCTATATTTAATCTCAATTTTAATTTTTAAATTATGTGAAACTTTTTTTTTTTCGTACCAAAATATCATATTAAATTATTAATTGATTATCTCAAATTGTAAATGAATGTTAAAATGTTTTTTTAAATTTATATTACATTATAAAGTTCATCTATTTTGTCTAAAGTCAATCAAAATGTTTTTTTCCTCAATAAATACTATTAGATGTATCATGTAAGTGACTCGTAAACGTAGATATCACGTCATAGGGAGTATTTTAATCGTAAATATTACTTCTTTTTTATTTATCTATTTTCTTAAATTCATAAACCGTTAAATTCTCAATTCATAAAATCAATAAATCCAAAAATTAAAAGTTTTCTAACTATCAAATTAACTCCATATGACGTGACATTCACATTTATATGTCACTTAAGAGTTCATTAATGGATAGAGTATTCTGATTGACATCAGACAAAATAAATAAGCTTTTTAGTGTTGCATAAATTTGAGGAAGTACATTGACTAATATTTACAATTTCAGAGAACAAATTAGTGGTTTACTTAAAATATTAAGTATATTGAAAGAGTTCAAATACATGAAGAAAAAAAAACATCAAAAAAATAATTTATTTATTTTTTTTAAAAAAAAAGACTTGCTTAGATATGACTCTCAATGTATTTTTTAGACTCTCATAATCCTTTTATTTTGAGATAATTTTTAAATATTAAATTATAATAGATTATATATTTTGTTAGACCATCTTCGAAAGATTTTTAAACTACATAAAGTTAATATCACATAAATATTTTCATTGAAAACACTGTTAAATGAGTACATATATGAGGTAAATGCTTTATTAAACACTCTATTTCTATAAGTTTAATATAATGATAAATGATACAAAATTATATGACAAATTAAATAATGTTATGAGTGTTTATTATACGCATATTGTTCTTGAGTCTCACACAATTTTAATATTAAAATATTGATACATAATAATATCAAGTTATAGATAGACTATATGGAGTTATTAGTCTAACCTATTTAATAATTTTCTGAGGTATTGGATTAGAGAAATAAATAATTATTAATAATTATAAATAAAAAATTATACATAAGAAATATATACGGATACGTAAGTATAAAAAATTGAGTTCCACCCTAATGTAGATACAAGTTTAAACGATTGTATATATAAAATACCTGAGCTAACCATCACATACTAATAATTTACCAAAAGAAAAAGAATAAAGCTGTGATTGAAAAATATCATATGGGATGAGTCTGCGTCCCATGATAAGACTGGCAGGCAGCACATGCAGCTCCCATCATCCAACGGACACAGCAGTACGATTTTGATGGGACGCGAAAATCACCATCTATTTATCCCAAATCAACGTCTCCTGATTCATTGTGGTTCTCATGTCGAGTGGAATGGTGACACTTGATAACGTACTCCGCGAAACACCAGATTGAGGAGCATGCATTATAAAGATTCTAGATAGTGCTGTCCCTCGCACCCATTGGCTCATTGCAAATACACCAACCAACCAACACAAAATATCCCATACTTTCCACTATACTTTATTTTTTATTTTTAAGTTAATCAATTTTAACATGATACTCTTTTCTACAGTAAATATACTACATTTCTTCTTAATCGGGAATAAATCCAGAAATCCATCAGGGTTGAATAAAAAGATAATAACAAATTTACATAAAATTAAATTGAAATAGTCGTTTTTTGGAAAAAGAAACAAACAAAATAGTAAAGAAATTGTAGTAGTATTTTTTATTGTTTTTGTGGATGATTAATTTACATCGAAGTTGTTAGTTGATCAATTTTAATGAAGTATTATCTTTTCACTACGTTCTATTTATTTATAAGATTTGAACTTGAGGCATTACTTAAAAAAATTGATTTTAATTCCACTCCAATTAATATAATGTTAATAACAAATAGTCAAATAATATAAATTTATATTCTCTCATCTTATTCTATCATTTTATTTCTCATGTTCAGAGAGGTAGAGAGATAAACAGCACAAATTAATTTTTATAAATCGCAGATACTAAAAAATTTGCTTATATGCCTATCTCTCAAAAACTGTTGAACAAAGGAGAGAATTTAAATCCAAATAATATAACATATACTAAATAATTATTAAACAATATATATAATAAATATAATAGTTATTAAGTAATAGATGCAATGGTAATGAATATATCTCAACAAAATATGTAGATGCATTATTATATTATACATTAATTAATATATCTAACATGTCTTAGAATGCTTATTGCTTTATATATATATATGATCTACGTGAAAGGTTCAACCAATTAGTAATCCATGTAAATCGGTCTTTGTCTCTTATTATAAATATTTATGACATAATTTACATATATTAAAAAACAATATTGTGTAATTAATGTGTATTACTGTTACTAAATGGATAATATTACCTTTTGTATATAAATATATTTAATATTGTCTTTTCATATTCTAAAAGAAAATGATAGTATTAAATATTGATTTTTCATACTCTATTAATTGTCAATGAGAGCGAAATATTTTCCTACATTATGAGTTGAAAAACATTAAAATTTTAATGACTAGTGGGTAGGAGATCACTATTTATCATAATCTTCAAGAAAATAATATATACTTGTGCATACTTCACGCTAATAAAAGAGTAAGTTGTTTTAAATAATTTGTCATCTTACACGTTTGTTGTCTTGAATTAGACTCAACTCGATTTATTGATAAGTTAAGTGTTTCTTTTTTAAAAGTGTAATCTTATTGGGTTTTTTAATCTCATGTAACTAAAAAAAATTAAATTAGTTGGATCTTAATTTTTTCAAAGAAATCAAAAGAAGCTTAGAGAGAATATTGGAAGGGAAAAGAAAATATATGTTTCAATAATTTTTTTTATTGTGTGGTTCAAATAAAATGTAAGAAGGAAAGGAAAAAAGTTGAAGGTGAGATGCACAAAAATAATTTCCCTCTAAAATGGAGAGAAATCCGACAAAGTGAGTGTAACCTTTTTTTACAATTTTAACATTTTCTATGATATAGTTTATCTTTATTTTATTACGGTTTCTTTTACACCACAAAACTAAAAAATTCTCTCACTTTATATCTTTACTTGTACTTTCTCTTCTTCTCACTTTTTTTTTTGTTTAATTATTTTTCATAAACCAAACCAAGTGTAAAAGTTTACATAGAAAAAAAAAATATTCTCACTACTTAATTGTGTATCGAGAAGATTAGACAATGCTTTTTGGGTACACATAAAGATTAGACAATGTAGCTACCTGCTCGTGTTGAATTCCTTATTTTTATGGGCTAATCTAACTTTATTTACCTAATTTAATTTAACTAATAATTTAATATCACTCTACTGAAAAGCCGTTTGAAAGCCATAAAAGACAGACAAAAAAAAAAAGCCCTTTGAAATATGTGACGCCCTCATTTCTAGTTTAACTTTTCATAACATTTTAAAGTCTTTATCAACAAAATAATACTGTATGTTAAAGTCCAACGCGTTGAAATCAATTTACTAAAAGAGCTTAAAAAGTGATGATTAAATGTATATAAGAATGTCGATACTAATAGTTTGATTATTATATTATAAATTCGAATTTAAAACTTCACAAATTATGTATAAATTTTTTATTTTTTTTAATAATAAAAAAATGTTAATTGTTATGAAATGTGTGATTCTTGAGTAAAAAAGAAAAATTCTCCCCAAAATATCACAACCTATTGTTATATTCAGTCTGTATTCCAGCAAGGTAACTATTTTATTGGCTATAAAATATTCTTGAACTTCTCCTGATTAATTACTCTGCCATAAATAGTATTACTAAAAATATTATTAAGAAAAGTCATTCAATTTAAATCAACTATTTTCAATTGAAAATAGCATAAAAATAAAATGTTAAAAATATTTTTTCTCCGAAAATAATTCATACCAATATTACACCCAATATCTGATTTAGAAAAGCATGTGATGTAAATTTTTTATCAGTACCCTTTTTTGAGTCTTTAGTATACTCATAATTATATTAAATAATAAATAAAAAAAATTCGGGTAAAAGATGCAGTTTAGATAGTTTAGTACACAATCTATAATTACTTCAAATTTGATGGGTGTGACTTTAGACATTAGATTTTTGAAAGAAAATAAAAATAAATAAAAACAAATGCAATAAAAGTATTCATCCTTTGAGCTGTTAAAAGCAGACTTCACTTCAGAGTTTTTCTTTTTCTTTCGAATTTTATCTAATAAAAAATAAAAGAAAAAATGAAACTTTTTTCAGGTTGGGAAGTAGACAACACAAATCCCAAAGCAAAATATCAAACGGAAAGAATAGCAGCATGTTTGTTAATCATCATATAATGCAATGCAATGGCGCTACAGCAGATTTCAACCACTACTGATATGATATGATATCATTATATTGGGATATGTGGGAAGAGAGAGAAAGTGTGAAGAGAGAGAGAGAAGGGAAAGAGTGCAGAAAACACAACAGAGGAGACAAGATCATGGGATCTGCATGTTTTTATTGCACAAGACCTGCAACCATGGATCATGCAAATTCTCCCCCTCTTAAATTTTAAAATAAAAGGTATATAACCAAACAAGGAAAATAAAAAAGCATCAATTGATATTTTTATATTTCTGAAGAATTATCTGATTTAGATGTAGGATATTTTTTTATTATATTTTTCTTTTGAAAAAATTTATTTGTTATAAATATTAAAATTTATATATAAAAAGATTTTATTTTTTGATATTCAGTAGGTCATAAGACTGATTTACGAGCACCTAAAATAATTTTGTGTATGTTTAGAAATATATAAAGTCATCCTCAAATCAAAATTTTCATAACTTTCATTTGTATTTTTATTCTAAATTAAATTTGGAATTTGCAAATTTTATACTTGTAGAATTAATTTTTAATCTAAAATATATTGCTATTTAATAATTCATTCTTACGAATTAATATGGTATATTATACTACAACATTTTTTTTAAATGATGAAATTTATGTAAGATCTCAAAGAACATTGAGTATGGGATAATCTATTTTATTTTTGCTACATAACTATACAAGTTAAGTTTTTTTATAATCAGTTTATATCGATCGTCCCATCAAATCGAGCAGTTTGAATTTTAAAATTAAAAACTTATAAAAATTAAAGATATTTCCTAAAATTTAACTTGTCAAATCTTAATAAAAAACCAAAATAAATGTAATTACTGTCATCACATTACATGTGTCTAAATCCAAACTATAAAATAGTTTGTATTTATCCCATATATCTTATCCAACCAAATGAATCTTTGATTAACCAATTAGCTTTTGATGTTAGCATTGATTAATTATTAACTACTAAACGAGTAAAACCTTGTCCCCTTGTGCCAACTTGGACTATATATAGCACGCCATGGCAAGTGTCCTTCTCTTGGTTTAGATTTTATATAAAGTGCTAGTACTACCGATAACTGCTAAGTAAGTAAAATAATTCACCTAGAAACATAGAGAGAAAAAATAAATGAGATTCGGAAAAATAAAAAGAAAAAAATTAATATTAACGAAAAATTATTTTAACATATTATCTTTAATTAATTAAGATATACATATATTTTATTAAATTTACATGACATCAATTTATTTTAATATGATTCATATAAATTTTTGTTGTTTTTGAGTTTCGAAAAACTCTTTAAAATCACAATTTATGCTACTGGGTTGAGTCGCGGACTAGGTCGCTTTCTTTAAGACGTTTCGCGGCACTGCTCAAATTGTGCAAGGCAGACTATCAACCACGAAGTTCCCAAGATAAAACAACTCAGATTCACTGTATCGGAGTTCCACTGCACCGTAGAAAACCGTTCTAGAATTACACCCTCAATATGACAGTTAAAGCCACCCTCGATATGACGATAAAGTCATTCGCAATATGGTACTATGACCACTCATAAATCAAAAGGACTACGACATAACAACCGTTCTAAAAACCGAAGGGATTGCGGCATAAAAACCGCTCTAAAAACCGAAGGGACCGAAGGGACTGCCGCATAAGAACCGCTCTAAAAACTAAAGGGACTGTGGCATAATAACCGCTCTAAAAACCGAAGGGACTACAACATAATATTATTTATTTATTTTTTTTCAATTCACACAATAACATATTATGTTCCAACAATTTTAATAAAACAATAAAATGTGTTAAAAAATATATATTAAAAGTATGTTGTTTAGTTGTATTAAAAATTAGAAGTCACTTTCATAAGCAGAAGAGAAGTAATAAAAGGTGTTTGGGGTAGTGTGCTTGTAAGTTGTAAGAAGGGAAAGGGAAGGGGGAGAAACAATAGGAGCTAGAAATAAATAAATAAATAGGTGTAGTGTGTGTGTGAAGAGTATCTGTAGGGGGTGGTCAGCACAGAAACAAAACAGAAAATCAGAATGCTTTACTTCCTGTGCTAAACAACCTTGTTGATAAAATTGGTTGCGTGCATAATGTTCTAATTCCGTTCCTGTTTTGTGTTCTTAGGGACTTGTGGTTTTACAAAGAGAATCTCTCTCTCTCTCTCGTTAGTTATTATCACTCTTTTTAGCCTCCCCTTAAAAAGTGGAAAGAGATAAATTGAAACCCACTCAGCGTGCAAATATAAAGCAAATAGATCACAATCTCTTTGCTATTATAACTCTCTCTACCTTTCCTATTTTCTTTTCTCTCTATTATATTTCTATTTCTCTTTTTTCAAACATTTTTTAAGGTTTATTGTAGTTTCTTTCTGCCTCTTGTCTCTCACGCATCAAAGCTAACTACCTCAGAGCTGTTAATTTTCATGTCTTGTTTCCTTGTTTCAAGCTGAAGTATTGGAATCT
Organism: Cicer chorassanicum; assembly: GCA_037974735.1. Classification (NCBI taxonomy): domain Eukaryota; kingdom Viridiplantae; phylum Streptophyta; class Magnoliopsida; order Fabales; family Fabaceae; genus Cicer; species Cicer chorassanicum. The sequence continues at coordinate 51,172,288 of JBBPBP010000002.1, read as the reverse complement.
TCTTTTTTGTATGTATTTTTTTTAACAAAATACTCTTGTTGTTTTTTCACTTTTCTTTCTAACTCACTTTTTTGTTTCATTTTCATAGAATACAAATATCAAAGGGAAGTTTTCATTTTGATTTTGAGTGTGTTGTGTTCATCTTGTGATATCAAAATGATGGATGAAAGATCAAGAAATGAGAGAGAATCTTCTGAAGAAAGAAAGCTAGAGCTAAAGCTTGGTCCACCAAGTAGTGAAGATTGGTTTTACACCAATAAACTAAAAAATGAGTCACTACTCTCTCTTGGAAACAATTACTTCTCAACAAACAATATTGTTCTTCCTTCATCATCATCATCATTTCTTAACTTCACATCAAATCAACCTATGAAGGGTAAAGATTCATTATCATCACAAACCTGTTCACCTAAGGTTGTAGAGTTACAGAATGGTGGTGATAACAAAGTACTATTCTCTCCCTCTTCTGTAAACAACACAGCTGTTTCCAACACTTCTCAGAAAAGGTACTTCACCTTTTCAATATCTAAGTTTTTTTTTCCTTCATTTTTTTTTGTAACTTTTTAGACAGAGGATATTCATTCACATAGTTACTTTTGTTTGTTTCTTACACACTACTATGTGCTGTTCAGTTGTGTGGTCCATGCAACTTCTACTGTCTTTTTTTTCTACTTGTTTTAATGTGTAAATAGATCTAGTGTTACACACTATTGTTGCACCTTTTAATGCAAGAGTTTTAATATCATGTCTTCTGTTATTAATTACAACATGCCTTTTATAAACATGGCACTTGTGTTACACAAAAATATACAAAAAATTTATTATAAGGTTAGATTGATCCCTTTGTACTCTGTACTAACTTTTTTTGTTCTGTTATCCTTTCATTGCAATGTTTGATTCAGAGATGTCTACATCGTTATTTTGATGCTATCTGTCATTTATTATGTGTCTTCGTTATCTATTTTTATTTGTTTTCCTTGGGGTTTGGTTATTTGACATTAGCATGTGAATATCTGAACTTGTCTCAGTTTATTTCCCTCTTTTTCTCTTTCCTCTGTCTATTCGTTTTTATTTTTTCTTTGGTCCCTCTTCATGAGAAAAAGGCTATTTTTATTTTTGCCTTTTTTATAGTAATTTAAATATGCATATGTTCTCAATAAATATAGTGTATTTTGCTTTTATTTTAAAAATATTATTTTTTGTTGTTACAAGTATGCTGCCATTTTTTCAGCTCTTTGTAGTTTTGTTTATAGTCCTATAAAATTTGTTTATATTAAAATTTATCATATAATTTATGTATAATATTTTTGTAGTCCTTTTAATCTCATATTAGAGAGATTAAAATATAATATTCTACATATTAAAAAATTAGATTCCAATATAAATTAATTTAAAGGATGAAAGGCAAAATTTTGTATATTGAAAAGTAGTATTTGTTTTTTATGAGTGATTGAATTTGTGGGATTTGAAGGGTTATGCTAATAGGATAAGCATAATTGATAATTCTATTTTATCCCAAACAGCATCTTTTCCTATTATTTTAACTTTTAGCTTTGTTCTTAGTAGTTTCACTGTTTACTTTCATGCTTAACTTTGTGTATGGACCCCACAAAAAAACAGAACTGCTCCTGGTCCAGTAGTGGGTTGGCCTCCAATTCGTTCGTTCAGGAAGAATCTTGCAAGCAGCAGCAATTCTAAGCCATCACCACCTGAATCACAGACTCAACACAACAAGGTTGTTGGTAAAAAAATTATTGAAAACTATGGTAAAGGTTTGTTTGTTAAAATCAACATGGATGGAGTTCCTATTGGGAGAAAAGTTGATCTTAATGCTTATGATAGCTATAAAAGTCTCTCATCGGCTGTCGATGAGCTTTTTAGAGGACTCCTTGCAGGTAACATGTTTTGGCATAAACACTTTAATTTTAGTATAATTGTTTTTATATAAGTGCTTAGTTATACTTTTTTTTTTATTTAATTCAATAATTGTGCTCATATGGTAAATTTTTCTTTTCCATAGTAGATATATATAAATGTTCTGTTGGAAATTTGTTTATTTTGACCGATAGGTACCCTACTAGAAACATGATTTGAAATTATAGTACTAGTATATGATATGATGACTAGTAAAGGTCAATTATGTGTTTCGGATTGGTAAAAACATTACCTCAACATTAATGGTTAAGGTCAATCGTATTTAACAAAAGTTTTCTCATGCAAAATTTCCAATTGACCCTTTAGACCATGTTGCTTTGAATTTTAATTTCCCATGTCTATTACTTTTTTTATTTTATTTTGAAAATCCATGTTTGAAGTACAGTTTGATATAGACATTATGTTGTATATTAATTTGTTTTGTTTATACTTGTTTTTAGCTCAACGAGATTCCTCTTGTGGTGGTGGAGGTAAGAAGAAGGAAGAGGAAGAGAAAGTGATTAGAGGTATATTGGATGGAAGTGGAGAGTATACTCTTGTATATGAGGATAATGAAGGAGACAGGATGCTTGTTGGTGATGTGCCGTGGCAGTAAGTATCTTCATTATCACTCTCAATTTTATGCTAATCTATTATTATTATTATTATTGTTTTATTTTATTCAATATGATACTTATTATATTATAGATAGATTTATAATAATATTTTAATTCCATCATCCGATGTGGCATTTTATAATGTTCTTAACAATGCAATAACAATTTGTTCGATTCCTTGTGCTTAACAATTTATTACTATTTATTTATAATTTGTAATTATTATAGGCAATAAGCTTTATGCTTCGTGTTACGAATAAATTTGTAACGCTACATGGCATGGCATGGCATGTCTTGTTCTATTGTCCCCTCGTAGAAATAATAATACAAATAAACTATAGTGTAAATAAATAACTACTGCAAACTACTATTATTTTATTGTTGTTAGAAATCTATTATTGGTAGCACAAATTGCTATTGGATGGTTTTTAATGTTAGTTCTTGGCAGCATGTTTGTATCAACAGTGAAGAGGCTTCGAGTGTTGAAGAGTTCTGAGCTTTCTGCTTTTACACGTGAGTTGGATATTCGAATCTTATATGGTTTAATTGAAGAAATAATTTAGATACTACATTATTTTCCCTATCTCTTTTTATTTATTTTTAATTTAAGTTGTGTGCTTCAAGATTTAATAAACATTTTTTGTTTTGTTTTTCAGTTGGTACTAAGCAAGACAAGATATCTACTTGATTCGGCAATGAAATGAAAAGGCTGATTGTGGTTTTTTACATATTCTAATTTGAACGTTTTGGTTCTTTTGTCTATTGAAAATCATGGAATGGAAGTAGTAGCTTACATTACAATGAAGTAATGTGTATGATTATGAATGTAATTTTTTTTTTGAATGAAGATTTGAAATGTTTATGGGTTGTATAAATAGGCAACGAAAACTTCACGGATGTGTGTACTCATGATTTACTATTGAGTAACCCATTAACTTGTTTTGGTTTGTATTTTGAAGTCCCTTTTGTTGATTGGGGTTTTGCAATTTTTTCACATATACTTTGATATATCATTTAACAAGATTTCGAGGATTGTCAAATTTCATAGAATAATCGGTTTTTGTTCAACACAACAGTAACTTACATTACTACCCCCTTAAAAGCACTAGTATTGGACACAACTTTTAATTTTTTTTAGCGTGGTCAAAAGAGTTTGAAGAAGTAATACTATTTATTATACCTAGGTTCAATTTGTAATTAGTGTAATGCAAAGAGAGAATTATGAATATAAGCTTATTTATATACATGACTATGAGCTAACTACAAAGCTTATGAGCTTAACAGCGTGATTTACCCTTTAGGCTAATTGACTGACAGCACACTAACTAACTTTGACTTACTAACTAACTAAATTAGTTTGACTTATTGACGACACAATTTTCATAGGTTTATTTTTGGGGTATATTCCTAAGTTTATTAACTTCAATATCTTAGATTCTTAGTCATGCAAAATGGGATGGAAGTGTACTGTAATGCTATTTTTAGCCTTAATTTCGCCCTTCATATCCAAATTTAGGATAAAAAAGGGCAATGCTGAATTTGTTAATGGTTTTGTCGTTTATGATAAGAAACTCTTTTTATAATTTGAATATATATTAAAGTGGTTCAAGTCATATTATTTCAGAGAATGAATTCTTTCTCTTTTAGAATCCTCTCAATTGCAACGTCTCAACCATTAAATTCAAACCATGCAATTTAGAGCATTTAAATTGATAATTCATCAAGATAAGTAAATGATAAATAATATCTAAATACAATTCCAAACTATTACTAATCTTTTAACTATTTAAACAAAGTCATCCTTATTATAACCCTTTTTGAAGCACATTCATAATTTTTAAAAATACTACTAAATATTCACATCTTGTTAATCACATTTCATAACTTTTAAACATACTGTCAAATAACATATCAAAAGAAAAACCAAATAACATTCTTAATCTTCTTTTTTATTATCATAAAAGATATCTTACAATTCTATGATATTTTTTTTTGTACTCAATCACCGACTAAAAACTCTTATTAAACTCCATAAAATTTAGTGCAGTGAGTCATTTTAAAATTTTATTAGACTTGAATGTTTATTTAAATATATTCAATTTTTTAAATCAATGTATCATAGCTACTATAATAAGTAAAAAAAAAAAAGAAAACCTTAGTAATTTTGAAACCATATGCAATAGTTGAAATTGCACATACCGATTACGAGACCTAAAAATACTAGTACTCTTTAATTAACAATTTTTTTTTCTTCCAATAACTCTTATATTCTGATGAATTTAATGAAACAAATTATTTATGAATGACAACTTAAAGAATACAAATACCATTACTTTCCCTTCTTTTTATATATAACAATGGAGGAGTAGTTGTTATCAAAATATCGTGTGTGAAATAACCCAAGTGTAACCGACAATATATACTAGTTGTCCTAATAGTTGGAGTTATTATGGAGTACCATAAAAGGAGAGTAAGGGGTATTGTATTGTATCCTAGGTGACGGCCACAAGTATAAATGGGCAATTACTAGAGAGCAAAGCAAGTTGGTAGATAATTGATTGGTCGTTGTCGTTGATTGCTGCCTAACTTATATGGCTGTCCAAATATGGCACTCTTTTTTCTCTAGACCAATGTATCTCATCTATTCATGGGGACAAGTGATGGTGTCATAAATAAATTACAACTTCATTTATAAATCAAAGATTTCGATATATTATTTTTAAATTAATAAATAAATGATTATTTTTATAAATAAAAAATTTATTTATCGATTTTTGTATTTTAAGAAATAACTTTTCATAAAAAAACATTATTTTATTGTTTATAAGTATTATACAAACTTTTTATATTTTATAGTAAAAAGATTAAATATTTATTCATGAAATAAACAAAACTTAAAAAAAAAATTAATTCGTTGATGCTTTTGATAAATATTATTTAATTATTATAATTTTTTAAAGAATAAAAAATATTTTTTTCCAAAAAAATCATTTAATTATTGATTTAAAAACTAAATATACCGGTGTAAATATTTTTTAAATAAATACATACATTCATAACTTTGCGTGACTCAAGTATATATTTGAGTATGATGTCCACTGTTTGTTTATGGACTTTGAATCATGCATTGTTTGACCACTTATCTTCACAAACTTGGTAGTTGGTAGAAGAAAAACCCAATTTTGGGACTTAGAATTAAAATGAGACTCAGATTAAAGGCTTTGTTTGATTTGGGCCGTTTCCGGCCCAAATTATAAGGTAGCAGCCAACAGGCCGTGTCTCCTTACACAGTGTTATATCAACACAAGGAAATTTTTACCCCCGCAGTTAAACTCATCCTTCACTATCCTCCAAAGTTTTTAATTTTATCTCTTGTTATTTTTTACTATTTTTTAAAATGTGTCTTCAGAAAAAACATAAATCACTTTAAATTTTATCAAGAGATATTGGGTGCGTATGTTTGAGTTTAAATAAAAATGATTTTTAATTTAAAAAATTTAGAAATTATTTTGTCAAAATTTATTTAAAAATGATTTTTTTTTATTTCCGTTTGTTTATTATCATAAAAATGATTTTTTTTAATCTGTTTGTATACAATTTTATAAAAGTGATTTTTTAAACTACAAAATTACCATAAAGGACATGACTTTTACAATATCCTATAAAATTTATAAGTTAAATCTATTTCTTATACACATTTTAAAATTGATTAATGTACCTTACTAATCAAAAAGCAATAAATAAACACACAAAAGCAACAAAAAAAATAGTATCATCGTATGAATGATGTAAAAATCAAATGATTCAAAAAAAAAAGACGTAAAAATAATTAAAAAAAAACGAGGTGAAAAAATTGAAAAGAAGAGGAAACTTATTCGATGAAAAACCTATATCAGAGCCTCATGTAAGGAGAAAAACTGTCACAATTGAGTGCGTGAAACTGATGCAATATGGAGAAAAAATTGATGGAGGGTAATTTTGGATTTTTCAAAAAGTGTAAGGGTAATTACATCATTTTCTCTTATTAGTGGGTTAAGTTACGTGTTTTAAAATTTCTGGCATCTTTCTCTCTCATCTATTGCATAGCGAATTTGAGAAACTACTATTTTTAACTTTTCATTTTTAGTCAAAAAATAATAATTTTTTTAACAAAATGATCCTTGAAAAATCTGAAACAAACACTCTTCAAATCCTACAAAATGATTTTTGATTTAAAAAAATAAATTTTTTCATAAAAATATCTGAAACAAACCCATTCATTGGAATATAGACCGATATGCCTCATTGGTTGCTTATAAAAAATATTATTGAAGTTGTTGGCGTCAAGATTGAAATTGATCTTAGAGAACATAATTTCAAAATTGAAATTTTCCTTCCTCGTAATTAGATTCTCAACATGGAAACCAATTGCGCATTAAGTTTCAATTGGTGGGAGGTTAACTTTAATAAACTCGATTTTAAATAGTCTTCCACTCTATGTCTTTCTCTTTTTCAAGGCATCAACTGAAATTATTCAAAAGCTCACAACAATTCAAAGAAACTTCTTATGGAGAGACATGCATGATGAATAAAAAGTATGTTGGGTGAGTTGTGAAATAAACATGCCGACCAATGGAGGAGGGGCTTAAGAGTAGATCAAGAAATTATTAATTTTTTTTACTATTTAACTAAGGTTCGCCACAAATAAAACCAAATATCATAAAAGGACAAATTAGCATATAGGAACTATACTCATATATGCACCCAGAAAATAAGCCAAACTTGATATTCCATCTAATTTTTTATTTTTTTTAATAATTCCATCCGAATTCCTATCGTTAACTTCTACATAAAACATATATATAAAGTGAAAACTTAAACTTCAGTTAGTAACAACAATATTCTAGCTATACAAGATTATACTAAGTAATATATCTCTTAGAATTGTTTTTAAGAAATAATATATAACTACAACTAAAGTAGACATTAAAAGCGTATAACTTAACTGATAAATGTTGATATTGTTAGTTTAGACATTATGTCTCATATTCAAACATGAGATTTCACATTTGTGTATGTAAATTTCTAGTGCTTACCATTCTCTCTAAAGAAAAAAAAAATAGGCTTCATGAATAATTATAAGTTGCCTGGCTTGAGCCTGTGTGCCGTAAGAAGGGGAAGAAGATACAAAATTAAATATAAATCATGATGGAGTGATCATCACCTTCACCTAAATTCACCACCTTGTTTTCTCCCATCTCTTGAATTGGATACACCATAGTAGGTGGATAGTTTTCGCTAGAAAAGGCTTAAGCATTAGAGATATATAGTATGTACATATATATTATAGGAAGAAAAAGGGGTGATCAATTTATGTAGGTGCATATAATATGAAGTATAATAATAATGATGATGGTATAATGCATCACCCATTCATTTGTAACTCTTGTTATTTGACCCAACCCTTCCAACATAGCCAAACAAGTAATCATATATGTTTAAGTGGGTTTGAGTTCTTTCATTTTTCTGATATATATATCACTTGCAAATCTGGATGGACACATTTGTGGACGGCAGAAAACCAAACTTTATTCTTTTTCAGATAATGTTTTTTAATTTTTAATTTATATTTTCACTCTTAATTATAAAATTATCTCAATGTTTAGTTCTTTTTATATAAAACAAAATATTAAGCAGTGCTTTATGTACAAATATATTAATTATAATACCAACATTACATTGCATAGTCCGATATTGGTCTTAAAAAAATAATCCAAATTCGATTTATGTGAGTAGAAAAAAATATAGCTGATAAGAAGATTCTATTAAAAATGATCAGCAACAGACATAAATTAATTATTAATAAAATTGTTGAATTCTCCGCACTAATAACATGGTTACAATTAGAAAAACCATTGTAAAAATTAAAATTAAAGAAAAATAACAATTAGTAGGAAAAATGATAAACATGTTTTCAAACCAAACATCATATATAATAATTAAGTTGAACATGTGTGGTTATTGTGTTTTAATTAAGGTAAAATATTCTAAAATTCTTCGATTGAAATTAACAATTACATAGATCAAATAATTTTATTTACCTCTTAATTACTAAAATTTTAGTTTTATTAGACAAAATTTCCCTAAAAATTAATGGGTTAACATAAAAAAATATCAAACGTAACAGATCAAAACAGGTTAATGTGCCACACTAGCTAATAGGAATTTTATCTATCACTGTGATGTATTTGCCGTACAACTTTTGCTTTAAAAACAGGTGGAGCAATGTTTGTGAAAGTAGTCAACTAGGGTTTGATTTCTTCGGTGACAATAAAAAACAAAGCAGCATTCGAGGGAGATTACGAGTTTATATTTTATTCTTCTCATTATTTTAAATGTATTACTTAAGTCGTGTATAATTCTTAAAAAAATAATTAATTTAATTAACTTTAATGATAAAATAAACTTTTTTATTCAAATATATTTATTTATTGTAATTAGTAGAGAAATTTGATGAGATGAAAATTATAAATAAAGGAATATTGATAAAAAAAAATAATTATTATTATATTGTATTTGTATTGTAAAATGATAATTCATTTGAGAGAAAAAAAGTAAATAAAATATTTAAAGTGAGCTTGAAGAAGTATATACACCACTTTTACGAATATAAGTATTATAATGGAGATT
>JBBPBP010000002.1:51118396-51143173 GCA_037974735.1 Cicer chorassanicum | reverse complement strand
ATATATAATTGAATTATTGACTAATATTAATATCGTAGACTAGTATTATCATAGTTGTTGTTAACTAGTTCTCTATCTATTCTGATTGTTGGTCGAATATGTTTTATGTTACTATTTTTCATATATTTAATTTACATTTATATAGTTTAATTAGACAATTACTTTATTTTAAAAAATAATGTAAAAGTCAAAGATGTTGAGAATACAATTAGTTAGGATTATTTGTTAATTTATAAACTTAGTTATTATTTAAGTCATATAGTTGACTCATTTGTGCTATCTTTTTCAGTTGTATTTTCATTTCTACAATCATCAACACAATAAATTTTAAATTTTTTCTCTTTCATTTCCAAAGATGCCATATTTCTTAACATGGTATCCAAACAATTATAGTATTCATCGAAAAAAAATCAATTTTTTCTTTCCTTGCAATGTTTCTTAACAAAGATATAGAAATTTGATTTTTAACTATGTGATTTAAATTAACAAATCCAACCGAGTTATTTCCGAGTTTAAATCCAGTCTAATTCGAACTAAAAAAAATATTGGTATTAAACTAAAGCGAAGTTTTGAATTGAACCAATCTCATGGAGTCAAGTTGTACTAACTTCAAGCTTTAATTATTTCCGCCCCTACTCATAAATATTAATTCCCGCATGCTTTAATAACACGGACGTAGTTGACAAAAAATTTGTTTAGCATATTATAAATATTCCCGCATGCTTTAGAACCAGCGTGTTTTTTAGGTACATGGAATGCCATTTTGATTCTTTACATTTTACATATTATTCATATATTTTAAGTATATCTTAGGTTTAAACAAGTCATTAGTTCCTATAAATATATTACTTTTTAATTTTAGTTCTTGTAAAGTTTTTTGTTTGGATTTAATCTAATAAAATTATGGACGACTTTGGTCTTAGATCCATGTCCCTAACGGTCAATGTTACAAAAAAAAAAATAAAAGAAACAGTCGTGGCATGTAGCTTTATAAATGCACACCAACATATATCTTTTTTATTATATATTAAAAATTAAAATATTTTATATTATCAACTAATGAATTTTTTTTACCATTTAATAATTAGTGTTATTTTATATAAAAAATATAAATAAAAATTAAAAGAGGGATTTTTGGAAAACATGTCTTATTCTCTACCATAAATCATAGAACTCTTTTCTTCTTTACCCTATTCATTAGCGTTCCTCTACTTTCATTTCCTTACCACAAATAGACAATTGACTTCAAAAACATACCTTCTAGTTGGAGTGTTACAAGAATGTTTGATAGATGAGGGATGATGTTAGTACCAACCCTTCAGACATGTGGCTCTAAAACTCAGTTTTGCCCCTCACTCCAACAGTATCATCAACTTTCTCCTCCTACCACATTTATGTGGTATATAATTAAAAGCAGAAATAGACGTTAATGGATAGAGTTAAGAAGAGAATAATTTAATGGTTTATGACAGAGAAGAAGATAGATTTTCCAAAAACCATCAAATGTCCTTTTTAATTTCTATTAATTTTTTTAAATAACACTAATTATTAAATGATAAAAAAATAAATTTATTAATTAATAATATAAAATATTTTAATTTTTAATATATCATAAAAGATGATGTGTTAGTGTACATTTATAAAGTCACGTGCCACAACTATTTAATAACTCTTTTTTTACAACATTTATTTTACGTTAGGAACCAAAGTCGTCTATGATTATACATAGACTAAATTCAAACAAAAGAATTTACAGAGACTAAAATAAAAAGTGATATATTTATTGAGACTAAAAACATATTTAGATCTATATTTTTTTTCTAAATAAATATGTTTTAAAAATATATCTATTATTTTTAAAAAATAGATATATATTTGATTCTTTACATTTTACATATTATTCGTGCATTATAAAATATATTATAAAATATACTTGTTGGTAAAAGAAAATATTAATCTTCATTTGTAAAGAATGGCATTTAGGTTGGGTTAACGAAACGAAGTTGGATAGTTTTGAGCTAAGGAATTCAACAATTTGAAGGTAAAAAGATTTTAGGTTTAAACTCTATTGAAAGAAAAAAAATAAACATAATATACTAATATACTACGAACTAAAGTTTTAATCTAAATTGAATACAAAGTTAAACAACTATATATCATATAAACAAAAAGAATAAAAAAAAATTAATGAGATAATTGTTTAGGAGAAATCGAATTCGAACCCTAAAAAATTATTAATTAGATTCTATTTTATCTCTCCATCAAATTTTAAATTACTTAGATTTTATTATCTTAAAATCAGATAGTTGAAAGAATAAAAAAACTAAAGAATATATATATATATATATATATATATATATATATCATAGTCCCAAAAAATATGGCTTAATTTATCAGCAGCCAATACTCGATCGATCCTTCACTTTACGTTTATTATTAACATTCCAGTCATTACATAAACTATTGGTAGTTGGGTGGCTTTTCAACTCACTTAAAAGGTTAAAAAGCAAAAAAAAAATTAAAATGTTAAAGCTCCTTAGTAATTCAGAGGAATAACTTTGACAACAAATATTTTCCTGAAAAAAGAAGAAAAAGTAATTTTTCTTATATAGTAATAAGAAAAAAAATACCATAATTTAGCTGTGGACATTCAGTTGGATCTAAATTCCGATGTTAAACTCGCCACATCATATCATTAAATCATTATTAATATATTTTGACAAAAAGTAAATCATTATTAAATTCCAAACGTTATTTCCTATGCATATGTTATATATATACGTGTGTGTACTTTGTAGGAATAAGAAAGATACTTTGAAGCTAGGTGTAATAAACTTGCGGAAAAATAAAACCCATGGTAAATCCGAATTGTGGTATTACAATATCCAACAACACTATGCTAGATTCTGCCAACACAACAGTTTCTGAGTTCCTACTTGAAGATGTTCCTCACTTATCTGATTACATCACTGATCTTCCTGTATGTAACTTTTTTTTTTATAATTCTTTTTGCTTCTCTTGTTCATTACTTGGTATATTGATGCTTTGGTTTTTCCAGAATTCAGTGTTGTTTGAATTGATAAGTATATATTTATGATTTTTTTGATGATTTTTTCTGCTTCTGTTTGATCATGCAGACATATCCTGACCCATTACAAGACAATCCTTCTTATTCAGTTGTTAAGTAAGTCAATTTTATTAAAAGCTATTTGGTTAAGTTTATTTTAGCTTCTTTTATGTGATATAAGCATTTGTGTCTATATTTGAGTGATTTTGTAGAAACAAACATGCATAAGGTGTATTCAATCAATTTCCTAGCATAATTTATAAACATGCACTTAATTAAACTCTCTAGAATAACTTAATGAATAAAGGCTTAATTATACTTATACATGTAGTGCATAATTCTAAATTGTAAGTGTAACTGCGGCTGCAATTTAATAGTTTTAGAGGTCTTCTTAATGGTATTGCAACCGCAATTGCCGCTGTATTGATCACATTTGTCTATATTTTACTGCAATATAAAGATTCCTAGCGTAGCTGTAAATGCGACTGCAACCACCGCAATTTAAAATCACGACTATAGTTGGTTTACCATGTTGTGCTGTCAGTTGTTATTCAATGATGATCTTGATTAATTTATGTTTCCACAGGCAGTATTATGTGAATCCAGATGAAACAATTGCACAACAGGCAAGTCACTTTGTAACATTTTGGTTCTGTTTCTCCTCCTGCAATTCCACAATTCTTTCTGTGTTTGTGATTTAGTTATTCAATTTTTTTTCTTTCCATTTTGTAGATAATTATACATAAAAATAGTCCAAGAGGGACCCTTTTTCGGCGTGCTGGGCCCGCCCAAAAGGTTTGCCTTTTCCATTTTAATCATAATTGAATATTAGCTTATATATATAATGTACTAATGTAATATATGTGAATGTATGACAGGTATATTTTGATTCAGAGGAAGTGTATGCTTGTGTTGTTACATGTGGCGGTCTTTGTCCTGGTCTAAATACAGTGATAAGAGAAATAGTTTGTGGCTTATACCATATGTATGGAGTGAACAAAGTTTTGGGAATAGAGGTATGTATAATTTATGTATCAATGTTTAATAACTACCTTTACTTATTTATTATGTAACTGTGACAGTTTTTGATGATGTTGTTTTCATTAAAATATGATCTAGATTCTAATGGTTTGGTTGAATGCAGGGAGGATATAGAGGTTTTTACTCACGAAATACAACTCCTTTAACACCAAAGATTGTCAATGATATTCACAAACGTGGTGGAACCATCATTGGGACATCATATGGAGGACATGATACCTCAAAGATTGTTGACAGCATTCAGGATAGAGGCATTAATCAGGTTTATATACTTGGAGGATTTGGAACTCAAAAGGAAGCAGCGTTGATTTTTGAGGTAGTAATTAATTTACGTAGTTTGAGTGCTTTTTATGATCTATTATTGATAATTAAGGTTTATATATACTTCTCATTTTGTCGTGTGCGCTTATGATCTAGTGACAACATATGTTTTAAATGATGGTTAAATTTGTAGTCATGTTACTAAGTGGTTGGACTCAAGTGATTGATGAGATTCAGTTACTATCAAGTGATCGAGAGCACTTGAGTTTAATCCCTGACTAGAACAATTCTTGACCAGAAGTATACTGATGAGGTTTGGTTATTTATTCAGGAAATTAGAAGCCGTGGCTTGAAAGTTTCCGTAGTTGGAATTCCAAAAACTATTGATAATGATATCCCTGTAAGGATGCTTTGATTCTATATGAAAAATCCTATGTTAATGAAAAAAGAAAAAAAAGATTAGTATTTTAAATATACTAATGCTGTTCTGTATCTGAAATAGGTTATTGACAAGTCAATTGGTTTTGACACTGCTGTTGAAGAGGCTCAACGAGCTATTAATTCTGCTCATGTGGAAGCAGAGAGTGCTGAGAATGGTATTGGTGTTGTCAAGTTAATGGGGCGTTGCAGTGGTAAGCTTCATTCATTCTTATGGTAACATACACCTTTAGCCTCATGGTGTAAATAAAATATAGATTATCCTCCGCAATTCCATGTTACGTTCATAACTCTTTCTTATTTTTCTGTATTTTACAATGTTTTAAAAACCAAACCTAATATCGAATAGTCGAGATCTCCAGATAATGGTTCAACTGCTTGAACTAGGACAAAACCATGAACAAACCCCTCAAATAAACGAACCGTAGACCGTGTTGGGTCACAGTTCAATCAATTAAATCGTTCAGTTCGGTTTTTATAACCTTTTTTTTTAAGTTATACGAGTATCATCTTTGGTCATTTTCATTTCAAATTCCTTCTCACCCTTGGCACTCATGGTTAGTTGTTATGGTGATATATATTGATGCAGGATTTATAGCTATGTATGCAACTCTTGCTAGCAGAGATGTGGACTGTTGTTTGATTCCAGAGTCACCCTTTTACCTTGAAGGACCAGGAGGACTGTTGGAGTTCATTGAGAAAAGACTGAGAGAACAAGGACACATGGTCATAGTAATAGCTGAAGGTGCAGGTCAGGAGCTAATTCTTAGTAATGACAAGTCTACTGTGAATAAGGAAGATGCTTCCAACGATGACTTGTTTCAAGATGTTGGTTTGTGGTTATCTCAGAAAATTAAGGTAAAAAACCTCAAAGTTTTCCCTTACTATTATTATGGTCAATCTGTTTTTCTTTTTAGTTTTTTACAGTTAAGTGTTCAAATATTTTATAGGATCACTTTGCAAAATGTAAAAAAGTGGCCATAAATCTGAAGTACATTGGTGAGTTCTCTATTTGGAACTGTATATATATTTATTAATTAGAGAACAAAATGATGTGAACAATAAAAAAATATTGCATTGCAGATCCTACTTACATGATCCGTGCTATTCCAAGTAATGCATCTGATAATGTGTTTTGCACCCTACTTGCCCAAAGTGCTGTTCATGGTGCAATGGCTGGATACACAGGCTTCACAGTGGGGCCAGTTAATGGCAAAAATTGTTACATTCCATTTCATGTAAGTTTTTGTGACTTTGCTATCAGCATCAACATAAATAGTCATTTACTGCATATTCATTTACTAGAATTTGTGTATGTTTTGGATTGACAGTGAATTTGACAAAATTCATAGTGGCACCATTTTTTTGTTGATATTCCGAAGTATAACTTTTGGTTAAATTGTAGCAGCCTACTATAATTTAATCAAACTCACCATCAATGCAAATATGCAGAAAGGCGACATGCAAGAAACATATATTTGATATCTCAGATTCTTCCTTTATTTCGATCGGCAACATATTTGACACATTTTTCTGCCTTGCTGTATTTTTGATTTGTATTAGTGCTATTCTTGCAGTATTATAATGTTAGTTTACCTCAAGTGAAGACATTCTTTTGTTGTGCAGCTTATAAATGAGGGGGCGAAGAGGGTTGTTGTCACAGACAGGATGTGGGCAAGGTTACTATCCTCAACCCATCAGCCCAGTTTTGTGAATCCTCAACATATCACAGAAGAAGCAATAATAGAATGAACAGAACACCAAATACCAGAAGTCGAAAACAGTGTATTAAGTTCTAGTTATAAATTATAATAATGCCTTTAAAATGGGTGAGTTGTTTCAGCAAATTTAATGCTTGTAACAACAAATTACATAATTGACACGAGACAACAAAATTAGTACACATCTATATTTACAAACTTCTGAAAGTGTCAAATTTTACATCTTACAAACAAGAAAAGAGATTTGCACAACACTGGCAGCTTCTTTTAATTGTCTTTAGTGCTGAATACTTCGTTAATAAACTCTTTCAGATTCTTGCAACCTACTACTTTAATATTTTCTAGACCTTCAGTTCCTAAAGCTTTTACAGCTTGCTTCGGTACTACACACTTTCTGTAACCCAACTTCGCCAATGCGTGTACTCTTTTGTCGATTCTAGGAACCTGTATCATTAAATAAGCAAACAACCAGGTTAAGGCTCGATAAAATAAATAAACAAACAAAACAATTTGTTACAATTATCTTTAGAAATGCAAAGCATCATCACAACTAAGATCCCTTGAAACAAAAGGACAATGTCTTAGGTTTTACTCTAGATTGCACGGTTATAATCAAGCTCAGTCAACCTAACCAAAGGAAACAATTGCTATCTAACAAGGTGACATTGCATTACTGATAAAATACTAGCAGATAATAAAGAATTGTAAGAGCAATGCTCACAGCCAAGAAAAATCTCTTTGGCCCTGGGCAATATCAATTATCAAATGAAAATTGAAGAAAAGCATTGGAAAGAACATGCTCACCGTACGAAGCTCTCCGCTAAGGCCAATTTCACCAATGAATGCAACGCCCTTTGGAATAGGGTACTCCAAGAAACTTGAAACAAAAAAAAAACATTATATTGGAAAAGAAAGTGCACATGTAATAGTCCTAGTTAACTTATTCTCCAGACAAGAAGTTTGAAACGGTAAACACTTAACAATAACCCCACCAATTCTTATAAAACATTAGCCATTGCCTGATCAAGATTGAAAATCATTTCAATGAAATTAGAATACAAACCTGCTGCAAATTGCAGCTGCTATTGCAAGATCTCCAGCAGTCTCAGTCAGTGTCAATCCACTAACAACATTCAAAAGCACGGCCTTTTGTACAAAGAAAAGATAAGGAAATAGAACATAAGAATAAGAATACAAATATCAAAAAGAAGAAAAATTTCCACCAGTTATATTTTAAGCATTAAATAGACATGGACATGTCAGACAATTATTTCGGAAGACAAGATAATTCACAATTTTTTGCTGTGAATTCAAAATGAGCTGTACAGGTTAGAATGACAAGCCGGAAGTAAATATTACTATTTGTTGGAGTTCAAGCCAATTAAATACCTTCTAAGTTTTACTGAAATTACCCACAATCACACACTGCACATGTCTATATTCTCAAAGCAGAAGCAGGCCATACTCATAAGCATGCTGACACAAGGTGCAAGATAGGATGGATAAAGGATGAAAATTTAGAATTATCACATTTTAGTATTTGGCAACAAAACCCCATTGCAAGTCTTTTTCTTCTATTCCACTGAGATTATAAGGCCAAACCAATAGAAAAAAAACCACCTCAGCCATTTGCTTCCCCTTCATTATTATTCTAAAAACCAAAAGAAGGCATCAATAAATTAAAGAGATGGAAAAAAGATGGGCATATGTCTTGAGTCTTCACATTCCCATATTTGACATCTTTCTCGGATCATATTCACACTTTTAATTTTCATTATCTAATTTTGTTTAATAGTCTTAGTTTTGGGGAAACATCAATATTGACATGATATGAATATTATGATGAAACAGAAACACATGAAACGCACTATCAGGCAATACACTGAGAGAGGAAAAACAAACTTGAAAGGATATATCAAATTTATTAATCAGCTTACGTGTGCTGGGATATGAAGACCTGCTTGCTTTATAAGAACCTGCAGTTCAAGGAACAGGACAATAATTAATGCACAACTGAAAAAGTTCCAATGCTGCAGATTATATTTTAAACAAGAAAATCAGTATCCCACTCAAGTATTCCTTTCATTGATTTTCTCATTAAGATAAAGGAAAAAGAATATTAACCATACAGTACAACTGTATAAATCATCAACAATAACTTACACATTTGATCATGTTAGCTCTATTTGAGTCAATTCCATTAACTACTTTTGAAGTTGGCCCTGATATCGGGGGATGCAAAAGGCAGAGTGCCTGCAAAGCCAATTTAAGAATCAGTCTAATAATAAAGGCGAAGATGAGTACAAGACACAGAATCACAGATGAAGAAATTTCAGGTATATTCGGAGATAGACAAATTATCACAATAATGTGATTGGAGCTTTGAGGAAAGCTGTTGGGGTGATAAGTAAAGATTCTTCATAGACCTCACCACCATGTACTGAAGCCAAGCTCCAGTACGCATCAGTTATTACACTGGCTTGCAATATATCCACAATTAATGAAAAGGGTGATAGTGATGGTGATGTTTCTTGAGAAAATTGTCTGGTGTAGAACAAAATCCCAAGAGAACTCGACAGTTTATTGTTTTTTATACAACTATATGTCAACCTCATAAATCACACAGATGCTTGAGACAATAAAAATTTAAATTTTATCAATAGATGATTTTAAAATATTACCGCACAAAGTAAAAAAGAATGATAAATTCTTAAAGCTTTGCCTACATTAATACAAATAAGTTCATCGCAAATTTAGTCCTATCATCAATTTTCTTCAATTTAAAAACCTTTCAATTCTTATTTTCTATCTAATAGCATTATGATGTATTTGGGATTAAAAATAATTATTAAATTTAGAAGTAAAAATTTTAGTGGAAGTTTAACAATTTGAAGGTTTTTTGTTTGATGTGAAATTAGGGTTTAAACTTTAAAGAAGGGGAAGTTTTGGGATTTTCTTTTATTTTGAGCAAAATTTGAGGTTGTGATTGGTGGATTTTGTGTGTAACTTAGTGAAGGCAAGGATTTGAAATAATGCAAATTTCATATTATTGAGGTTTGATTATAACATAACCAATATGCAACATGATGCTATAAAACTCCCACCATTACGTGCTTCACGGAAGAACCCATTGTACATATATTATAAGCAGCCTTTCATTGCATTTGCAAGAGGCTGATTCCATGAGTCACACCCATGACATTGTCACATGGCAACAACTCCAACCATTGCAGCAAAGATCATTACCATTATTTTTGGTACAATGACAATACAAAAATTACCTGAATTTCAATTATGAAAGTTCTTGAACCATCCATTATTACAGTAAAAGCCAACCCAACTAAAACATCTGAATCAGGGTCTTGTTCAGTAAGAAACATTTCAGTAGCATTGGAAACAGCCTTAAATCCTGATTGTGACATCTCAAAAACTCCAAGCTGTTAACATAAATCAAAGACAACACATGTCAAACATCAATTTTCTCAGATCATCGTGATTAAAGAAGAGAAAAAAAAACATAGAAGCCCAGATACTGTCTAGTTAATTAATTGTCATAATATACATCAGATCAACTCAGTTGAGAGAGACATTCAGTCTCACGCACATCAGATCAACTGACACATCACCACGCCTTTGTAATATAATGATTCAAACCTACTGCCAAATAAGCAGGATAAGGTACACAGGTAGATATATGGATCCAGACAGCCACAGATGTGCCGACTGCATGCAGTTTTGACTGCATACAATCTTTTTTAAGAAAAAAAATTGGGAAAGGAGGAAATTTTTTTTAATTAAAGTTACACTATTGGTCAATTTACAATAGTCCCTGAGGGGATTTGAACTCAATACCTTGAGGTTACACGGTTAAACTCTTACCACTGAGCTAGCACCTCAAGTATAACTGCATACAATCTTTCTGGACCATAGACATATCCACATTCTCAAAATTATTAAGCATTACATAAAATACTAACAGACATAGGCTATAAGAAAAGAGCAACACATCTACGCTAGTACACACTCTACAAGATACCAGGAGTAATACGAGTAGACAGTTTTTCACAAAACCTGATAGAAACAAAGTAGTAATTATCAAGAATGGTTCCTTAATGTAACAGACATTAGTCCTGGCGTATACCTCATCAGTGGATCCAAACCGATTTTTCACAGCACGGAGCATTCGATATGAAGTGAACCTCTCACCCTGAGCATTAATATAAGCAATTAGAAAAGAGAAAACTGCAATGACATCTAAGAGTCAAACTATAAGTAACATACACTTAAAATGTGATGTCTAATAACAAAGCTGTCAGATCAGATTTTAGTTTAAATTTAATATCATAAAAATGCATATCAATTATTTAATTAAAAAATTCACCGGGGAAATGCAAAGGAATGAAAGAAAAAATTTGTTCTCAATGACTATTGTTGTGTCTTGTGTAATACTATTTCATCAGTGTTTGAGGAAGTTGGCATCTAAAATGCAAAAGCAGAATTCAAAAAGATATCTTTAAAAAAGATTGGTACTGAATGATGTACAACTCAGTTTTCTTTGAACATCACTAACACCATGGGATATTTCTCCCATATTACAGTGTGATTTAGCAAAAATTTGTTGTTACTCAGCTAAAGCTGCTAAACTGAAGACTTCACAATGCTTGGTGGATATAATACTATATATTCAATACATGCTTGATGAAGATTAATATTATATTTTTATATATGTGTGTGTGCACGCGCACGTGTGAGTGTGAAATGGTAAAAGAATCCCAAAAAATATTTCATGCCAGGTAGATAAACTATAATCATAGACACAAATCAGCTTTACTAACTACCCAAAGAAAGATAACTGTAACAAGGTACCTACTTCCAAGTACAAAACAACATCAACAATATGCTCCAGAACACGAGGACCGGCTATGTCACCAGATTTTGTCACATGTCCAATCTGAAAACATGAAACAAAAAGAAAAGTGAAAAAAATTAAAAGATCATCATGAATGCTAACAAATTCAAAGGCCATACTGAAATACATTATACATGTCCAAAAATAAATTCACAACGTACAAACAAGCAACACCAATCACATGACCCTGCTGTTTTAGGCTCACAGAGAAAAACATTTCTACCATTACCATACCACCACATTTGATTTTTATTTACTGACTGAGGGGATTAAATCCTTGGTAGGACAAGATGGAAATGTCCACAACTGTGTTCTTTCAAAAAAGTAGATATGATGTAAAACAAGACACTACATAAATAGATACAGTTAACCACTAAAATATAATTTACAAAATTGATTGAGGCTACGCTCACCAAAAGTACAGGGATGTTAGTCGTTTTAGCAAACCGCATCAAAGCCGAAGTACATTCTTTCACCTGTCACAGACCTATACAAAGTCATGTACCAATAACAAGCATTTGACTTCACTGAGAAACAAAAAGGTACGTTAGTGCATTTTCATGCTTCTGGTTGAGGAGCAGATTAAAATAATAAATGCAACTAGAGAAAGTAAACCATTCTTCTCAGCAACTAAATTAACCAATGAATTAATTACATAATTGAAGCAACAGAAAACTACTACATCATGAGTTAATCCTTGCACAAAAAATCCTTTTTTGACAATAATCAATAATACTAGAAAGATGAAGTTAGTATGGTAAAGAAGGGTAGAAGTTAATTAATCAATTAAATAAACTTTCAAACTATATCATATGAAATATCACTTTAAAACAATCTCAATGGATGTCCGTAGCTCATTGCAGCAAAAAAATCCAAGATAAATTTAAAAGTCTATTTCTAGAATTAAATCTGGTAGATTAAAAACCTGCACAATCCCTCCAGCACTTCCTGTTATTCCTTTCAAATAAACAGTTTGTATTGAATCAACAACCAGAGCCCGAATTGGAAGAGACTGAGCGATCCTTAATATGTCCTGACACCATGTAAAAAGGACAACAAAAAAGAAGACAATTATTATACTTCTTTAAACAATGCTCCATGCTGGTCAATTACAGAATAACATTATATGCGAACAAACTCCTTGATAGTGCAAGATAATAAATTTATGGTAAAAAAACGTGTATTGAAGTGAGTAAAAAACAAGAAAAATGCTAGCAGCAACCTAATCAACAGAAGCCAAGACAGTACCTCAATATCCGTACTTGAATACAAATAAATATCAGACTTAATCCCAAGGCGATCTGCTCTGTGACCAATTTGCTGAAGGCTCTGCACATTATAAAACAGAAATACACACCAAGTCAGAGTGCCACAGACCCAAAAGAAAGTTGGAGATAAAATGCTAAATTACATTATCCACCTTCAACAACAGTGACATCAATGACTATCTCTGCCTATGATACAGAATACAAGATTTAGAAAAGGTTGTCAAATTCGAGAGTCTACATAACCTTATGAGCTTCCTTAGACTCGACTAGTGAACTCTTGCGAGTTAGTTGTGTAAGGAAAATTTAAAACTTATCCAAAATCCAATATTATATGGGAGAAATCATTCAAAGCAATATAAAAATGTTTTGACAGACTAATATAAATATAAACAAAATATATTTTTTGTAGGTTTAAGACTTTAAATGTTTAATACAAATGTGATGGATGACATGAGTGATTCATGCTCTGGGTTTATATGTATGTGAGCGTAAAACAAGTAAAAGAAAAATAAAAATTTCAAAAAATCGTGTGTTGATGAGAGGCTTATTAAAAGCAAACCTCTTCACCAGAGACATATACAACTGGAGAAGCCTCACCGCCACCGCCATTGCTTCCGTCTGCTATCAATGCTGCCATCTTGGAATTCGACGTCACAAATAAACCATGCATTAATAACAAATCACAAGTCCGTGAATAGAAAATTGACCATGACACTTTAGAAAAAATAATCATACCTGCAACAGAAGTGTACTCTTCCCAACACCAGGATCACCACTAACCAAATTCAAAGAGCCTTCAAAATTACAATAATAGATGAAGTTATCAATTAAAAAAGAAATTCATTATGCACCAAGGCATCAAGTAAACTTGAATTACGAAAGATATGACGACTTCTCGGACAATCAGCTGGAAGCCTTTTTATGAAAACTCAAATATTAAGCTCATTAAGGCAAACAGACAAACATAGTGAAGGCAAAAAATTTGCTCAAAGCATGAGCCTTCATGAAATTTATTTCGGTTGTAATTAATCCACACAGTCATAGCAGATGGACTATACTTGGTGAAATTACAAATAACAATATGTTAATCGGATCTTAATCTTATTTGTACCAGATAATGCATAAAATACATTTTATTAACTAAACCCATACAAAATGGTAAACAAAGCATCAGGTGATTCTGACCAGGCAAATGTATGACACAAGAAGAGACATGTAATTGTTTTGACAGAAACATATAGATAAAAACAAAATATATTTTGGAGGTTTGATACTTAAAATGGTAAACATGAATGTGATGACATGAGTGGTTCATGCTCCAGGTTTATATGTATGTGTGAAAAATCCCAATTACAATTTAAAACAATCACGTGTTGAAAAAAAAGAAGTACAATAGTCTCAAGTTACTGGCATATCACTGCAGATAGAAAAATTGGAACAAACCTGGTACAAGACCACCACCAAGCACAGTAGAAACTTCATCTCCAAAAGAACCAGACCTGATAACAAAGAAAACTGCAAAATATAACAACACTTGAGAAGCACCACACCAAAATAGCATATGCTCTAATACAACAGAGGCATAGTATATAATCAAGTCCCACTAGTTGACTCAACTCTTTTACAAAGATTGACTAATCGGTCAATAAGTACTTGTACATCCTCAAGATTAGTCCATCAAAATTTAAATCAACCCTAAACGTCTTGATATCAATCAATCACTACATAAGGCCTAGTTGGATTGACTTATTTGAACTTATCTACTAACATAAACATTTGTTGCTTGTGAAACTGTATGAGAAACAGCTTATGACATGTACATAAACCGCTTTCAGCTTATGTCTACAAAAACTCCAGAATAACTTATAAAAAACAGCTTATAGCTTATATGAAAGCAATTTGACATTATTTTATCTTTTGTTATAAAAATAGCTTATACATAAACACTTATATAATAAGCTCTTTGTAACATAAAAGCTTAATTAAGCTAGGGCCATAATCTAAAATGTACAGAATTCCAAATAGACTACACAAATCCAAAACATTACAAAAAAAGAAAGAAACTTACAAAGGAAATCTCCAACCCTTCAGATTGAATCCACGGTAAACCTCACTCAAATTAACGGGTTTCAATTGATCACCTCTCTGAGGAAGCCACATTCCCATTGAATCCTCAGAAACTGATAAACCAGTTCTAAGCTTACTATTATCAACAGTATCATTGAGTTTAGCTTCATGAAACTCTTTCATTGTTCCAACATTGCTACAAGAAGGACACGTTCCCCACCATTGTCCTGCAGTAAACCCGCAATTGTCACAAACCCACTGAGTTTTCACCTTCCCCGAACTTCTCTTAGTTGTTCTAATTATGCTTCTGTTCTTCAAATTTAGCATGTTTCCATTTTCGCTTTCGCTTGGTTTTTCTTCTTCGATTTCTTCGTCGCTGTTATCGTTGATTCTCTGCTTCGCGACTACGTTTGCGTACATGCTCCAACTAGTGGTTGGTTGGTTACTTGTATTGGAATGTAGGGATTCTGCATCGTCTTGTGTTGTTTTTGCTGAGGAGTTGGAAACTAAAGATGAAAAGACGGATTTGGGGTTGAGGAGGTGGTAGCGCCTGCGGTGGTGGATGAAGATTGTTCTAAGAAGTCTCATAGCGGTGGTGTTGGTGTTTGATACTTGTGGTGGAAGAAATCAAATTTGAAACTGTTGCGGAAACTAACTTAGGTCAGCTTTGCATAAACCCTTTGATCTGCATTTCTAGGGTTTATGGGATGCATGCTAAAGGACAGGAACGAACCCGCTAAAGTTCAAATTTTGTATTTGACACCAAAAAATTTAAATATTTATAATTTCAAAAATTTCAATTAATCATTAGATGTTTTAAAAATGATATATATAAAAATGTCGATAAATTATTATGAAAAAATGTTATAGGTATATTTGTGAAGTTATTATAATCAGAATAGTTATTTTATTAAAATAAAATAAAAATTTTAGAAATAGTATATATAATAATAGTTATTGTAAAAAAATATATATAATAATAATAATAATTGAATTATACAATTAATATGCGATCCAGTTTTTTTGACATAGCAAGTGTTTGTTAGTCAACTACACGCTAAAGAAGACATCATTTTCTTTTAAAGATTGCGTGCCTTCATATCATAGTCATACCTAACCCAACTCTTCTTTCAAGTTCTAGTTCCAAAACTCTTAAATTACCAAATACCCTTTTTTTTCCTTTACAATCCAGTTTTTGCCTTTATGCTTTTCATCTTAATATCTGATGGATATATATCGGCTTCAGTTGCGGTATTTTTCTTCTTCTTTCCTATTTTGAATTATGTTTTTTTTGCCTATTTCTTGTTTTGAACTTGATAGTAGTGCACTTTTTGCTTATTTCTTGTTAGAATTATTCTAACGTGCCTCTTGTTAATTCAATGGTTTCTGATCTTGTGTTAATTAGATTTTTCCTAATCAATATATATATGTTGCTTCTTCTGTTTCTAGGCATAATAAACATCTCAAGACTTTAATTAATGATCTTTTTTTGGGTTTGAGATGATTGATGGTGATCGTGGAGGAGAAGGGTATGAAGCCTATTTTAGTCAACTTTGGTTTGGCTTTTGCTCTTTCATTTGCTGGATTTCTCTGCTCACGCCTCAGAATCAAGCCATCTCCTAACTCACACTCACCCACCGTGCGTCCGTCAGGTCTTGTTTCCTTCAGGCTTCAGTGTTGTCAAATAGCAACTATAGCGTAGCAAAATTTCAGCAAATCGTTAATTGCCATTGTTCCAGGATATACTATTTAGTATAAAGTGTTCTCAAATAGAGGCTATGGGGTATGACAGTGCTATAGCACTGTAGTGTAGCAAAATTTGAATAAACAACTATTTTTTGCAACCTGCAATGGACAACACTGGTTTCCTTTCAATTTCATGATGAATCCAACTATCCAGCTGATTTTTTTTGTTAAATGTATTGTGTCTTTCTTAGGTCATGAAAGTGAAGTTAATTTAGAAGAAGATATTGGGGCAACATTCAGTTCTTCCAAGACTCTTTCAGAGGTATTTTTCCTTAATTTCATTTTTATAATAATTGTATGGTTTGTATTTCGAAACTGAACCGGCTTGTTTGATACAAAAACTGGCTTTGGTGAATTGGTTTTAGATTGGTTTTGGAAACTTCTGCTCATTATTTATATAGATCATGCTATTTGAAACTAAGAAAAATAAACTAATGCAAGGAGTTAAGATATCTTTCAGGGAGGACCAATTGCATTCTACCATTCAAACCTCTTCCTATATGATCATTGAGTCTAATGATACTTTGGTATAAACATAAAAATGTGTAGCTTTTATCTTCGTATTATCATTTTGTAACTAGCAATTAGCATAATTAATGCTACACATAATATAAAGTTGGCATAAACTTCAGAGTTCAACTTCTAATATGTGTTTTTTAAGCAATTAAACTAAAATAGGGCAATTAAATTTCCTATATAGCAGGAAGAAACATGCACCAAAGGGTTGAGGAGTGAAAATTCTTCCATTGCTCTTTCCAGTAGCAGTCAACAAAATGGAGATAAAAATGAGTTCCTTCTACCTGAATTTGACGAGCTAGTTAAGGAGGTAGAGTTTGAAGTAGGATCTTCTAGAGCATATGCAGGTCCTGATAAGGATGAATATGAACAAGAGATAAGTCGACTTAGGAACATGGTTAGATTGCTTCAAGACAAGGAACAAAATCTTGAGGTTCAGCTTCTTGAGTATTGTGGTCTTAGAGAACAAGAAACAGTTGTGATAGAGCTCCAAAATAGATTGAAGATAAGTATTATGGAGGTAAAGATGTTCAATCTGAAGGTTAAAAACTTACAGTCCGAGAATCGGAGATTAAAGGAACAGGTTGCCGATCATGCAAAGGTGCTGGCTGAGCTTGATGTAGCAAAAGCAAAAATCGAACTGCTCAATAGGGAAATTAGGTGCGAAGCCGAACAGAATAAGGAACGGATCGTTACTCTTCAACAAAGAGTTGCCAAGTTGCAAGACCAAGAATGCAAAGATGCGGCTTGTGATCAAGATATTAAAATGAAGCTGCAAAAGCTAAAGGCTCTTGAGTCTGAAGTAGAAGAGTTGAGGAAATCTAATTTAAAGTTGCAGATAGAGAATTCTGGCTTAACTCGGAGATTGGATTCTGACTTAAAGCGAGAAAGTGAGCATCTTAGAAATGAAAATGAGGGTTTAATGAAGCAAATTGAGCAACTACAATCTGATCGATGCTCAGATCTTGAAGAATTAGTTTACATGCGGTGGATAAACGCTTGCTTAAGATACGAGCTGCGGAATTATCAGCCTCCACCCAATAAAACAGTTGCAAAGGACTTGAGTAAAAGCTTAAGCCCTACTTCTGAGAAGAAAGCCAAGCAGCTTATACTTGAATATGCCGATACTAATGAACAAGGGAGTATTGTGGACTTTGATTTTGACCAATGCTCTTCCTCTCAAGCATCTTCTATTACTGACTTTGGAGAGTATGATGATTTTTCTTCTGTTGATAATTCATCTGCTGCCAGAACTAACACCACAAGGCAGACCAAATTTTTTAGCAAGCTTAGGAGACTGATACTAGGAAAGGATAGTAATCATCACCATAGTCAGGTTTCATCTAGATATCAAGAAGATAGAAATTCTTCACGACCGAGTACATCGATCGGAATTGATGGTAGAACTTCCTTTGATTTCTCCACGTTGACGAGTATGAACGAAGGGGAAAGGAGATATTCAGGTAGCATTGTCATGGGAAGCTCAAACAAATTCAGTTTAGGTAAAGAAGGTTCCGTCTCAGGTTTTTTAGGCGTAGAGAAATCCGATTTGGAGAAATATGCAGAAGCTCTAAAAGATTCTAGTGTGAATGCTAAACATCGAAGACGTGGAAGATCGGTATCATACAGTTAGTTAGTTTTAGCTTATTGTCATTATGCAAGGATTTTACCTTTTTGACTGTGAATATTATTATGTATTAGAAACTTATTTTGCACTGTTAACCGTGTAATTTATATTAGCCTTTAGGTTAGACACCAACCATGTAACACAGAATAATGAGTTTTCAATCATTGGCAAGCATTCATCAATAAATAGTAACAGTATTCTGCTTCTGATTATCACAGAATATTTAACTTGGATAGTGATACTTGTCATGAGTCACAAATCTACAATTGGTTTACACATAACCATGGATAGTGTGGAAGAGAATATGTTGGATGAAATTTTTAATCTATTACTTTTTGATCTTTGAAAGCAACAATATTGAATTCCTCAATGTCACTAGATCATATAGCGCTTTACACCAGGTAAACTAAAAGATTAGACAGCAACCAATATTTCATTCTGAATTTAGAGTTCAATGTTCCTTGATTTTCACAATGACCGAGAAAGTGTTTGTACAAGATAACACAATGCGAATATTGGTAAATTGCATCAAAGGAAAATGGTTTTCATTAACAAATTGGCGATATAAAAACATAAATTTGGTATGTAAACTGAAATGCAGAGTTCCCTTCCAAATTAAGTGGTGTACTTGAACATGTTACAATGAAATTTCTAAAACTTTATTTAATAGAATGCAGGTTTCTCCACACTATAGAAATAACAAACTTTTGCATCATACATTCACCCCATGAATCCTTAACCAATAAGGGCTATGCCTTGTTCAATCAATGCATCAGCTAGAACTTGGTTAGCAGCTTGTGAAGGATGGACACTGTCCCAAAACACATACTGAGTTGAATTAGAACAAGTTCCTAGTGATTTTGGATTGCACAATAAGGATGTGAACTCTACAGTCCCAGTACCACAGCACCCTCTCCTTGCCTCTGCGAAACCTATTGAACGTCA
This sequence comes from Cicer chorassanicum, assembly GCA_037974735.1. NCBI lineage: Eukaryota > Viridiplantae > Streptophyta > Magnoliopsida > Fabales > Fabaceae > Cicer > Cicer chorassanicum. The sequence goes on along the minus strand of JBBPBP010000002.1, from coordinate 51,123,567 downwards.
CAAGATATGTTACAAGAATAAGTAGCATTCTTTTACATAAAGAAATGAATTTTTAATTAAGTTGACACTAATGACCATTTTACAACTCTTCCTGAGGGGATTTGAATTTTGTTCTTTATGATTATAAGGTCGGACTTTTACTACTAAGTTGACACCTCATAGACTATAGAAAGAAATGAATAGCATATGATATTTTAGTCAAAATATTACTTACCAAAATTTGAAGGGGATTGAACAAGTTCATAGAGAGGTTTGAAAATATTAAAGACAACAATCTTAAGACCAGGAAGTTGTTTTTGGAGATTCGCTGTTGTTGAGTTGATTTTCCTGTTAAATCCTTGGGCATCATTGTTGATTCTTGAGACACAACCTTTCCCATTGAATCCAAATAAAGTTCTTGTAGCAGGAAGGCAACCCAATGGTGGGAGTGAAGTCACTCCAATTTTCCTAGCTCCCAATTTATACAAGTCCTATGTTCAACATAAAGCACCTTTACATGGTTTATTTGTAACTTGTAAAGTTATGATTTTTTTTATGTTGATCCTTTCATGATGCTTATGCATTGTTATTTCAAAGTTACAATAAAAAACAAAATACCTTAACAAAGCTTGAGAATACATCCACAAGGTATGCAGAATACTGATCAGGAGTGACAACTTTGTTGATCAAAGGATTTACATAATAGTTTTGAACAAAGTCACTACTTCCAGCACTCAATATGTACAATGCACCCTTAATAATTGATGCTGCCTTTTTTCTACCAGCTATCTTGATAAGCTTGCTTTGGTATTCCTTGTAATATTTTAACTGTTGAGACAATGGAATTGCATGCTGCCAAATAAAATAAGAGAGTTAAAAAACATGAATCTTCTAATACACGTGCCCACCTTGTTCATCACAAACTTACATTCAAAATAGAAGCCTTTTCATCATAACCAGATGCAGCTGAAGCAAAATTTGCTCCAATTAGGAGGTTCTTCCCTGTTGCTTGAGGGCTAAGATATGCCAGCGCATAACTCTTAAAACCAAGTGTTTCAGCTAAAAAATGAACCAACTCAATAAGAAAAAAATTATATATGTAACATATGTGTGACATTAGTATTACAATCTCTTCCAGTACACTAAAAAATCTTGCAGTGCATGAGAGTTGAGACTAAGAGTATTTTATAAACACTCATGTGACTTTTTACTAAAGATAAAACTGTGAGACTCACATAAAAGTGGTGTGAAGAGTTTGGAACACAATCTAAGCTAATAAAGTTGCAATTTTGATGTCTATAACTTTCTAAATTTATATACTCACCAGTACTATCAGTAGCTAATTTCCCATTGCAAAACCTTCCAGTGGATTTATGGTTGACAAAGTCCCTTCCATAAGGAGGATAGTTAGCTTTGAAAAGAGTTGGAAGATAGTCATTATTCCCAACATCAACAGCAGAGTCACCAAATGTGATGATTGCTGGTACAAGTGTATCTTGTGCATTCCCCCATGACAACAACACCAATGCAAATATCACAAAAAATGCTTCTCTACTATTCATTTTCATTTTTCTCTAGCTAACAGTAAGCTTATGAAGACATTCTAATGTGTATTTAAATTTATAAGGGTAGAAAAAATCATATGGCAGCTGAATAAATGACCCTTATTGATGAAGGATGGTTGAAGTTGCACATATAGCTATTAAATGAATTTGCCTAGAGTGGTTAGATACTAAGACCTTTTTTTTAATACTTCTTATCTTTATTCCAGAAACCATAGATTTTAATTATAGCTTTACCATGTGATTTTACTTTCTGGTCAAACACTCTCGTGTGAACATTATTTCTTTCATATGCTATGGTGAAAGAAAGTTGTTGAAAATATGTGGATGTAATAAACATTACTCTTGATCACAAGAGAGGTACATATGTTCATTAGTGTAAGTGATAAATTGAAAAGTTGAGTGGTTAGTAATAATGAATAAGAGTTTGGAAGGGTTGCTAAAAATAGTTTTAGCACCTATATAGAACCTTCTTTTATAGCAAGATAATTAATTATTATAGTTTTATGTTTCTTCTTTTAATGGGAGAAATAACGTTCAGTTATATGATCATAAAGCAATTATAAAACAATAATACAATCGTGAATTATGGTATATCTTCCACTTAAGTGCACCAGATTAATTATATCTTTAAGAGTGTTCACATTCAAATCGATTCAAAATAAAATCACAAATCAATACAAAAATTTAAAAACCTCATAAAAATTAAAAATTATCATCTATTTTGTAAAAAACGCACGAATCAAAATAAAATTTAGAGTGAGAGAATAGTGTCTCACTACAAAGTAGGAAAAACCTTAGGGTTCATTGAACATTTACAAAGGAATGTATTTAATACATATCTTTTTACCATTAGAATTAACAGCATATATAAATTTTGATTTTTTATTTATTAATATGCTATATTGCATTTATATATTATTTGTTAACTTCTATTTATTTTTCCTTATAATACTTGTTAGTTTAATTTAATATACTTTTTACTATTTCATATATTTTAAATATAATTGATCATTGTTATTTCGTAATATTAAATTTTAATATATTATATGTTATATTTTTTGTATTAAACTTACTATTTTACCGTATTTTTATGAGATTAATATTAATATAATTTTGTATGATTCTAAATTAGATATAAAACAATCAATCCAAATTAAACTGCATGTAATTAGATTGGATCAAATTAAATTTTATTTAAATATGTCATTCAAAACGAATCAAATCACATGTAATTTTATATTTAAATCGGATATATTTTTGCCTCAAAATCGAAACAAACTGCACCGACCAAATCTGAACCTCTTGAATAAGGTTAATTTGTTCGCATGATAAACAAGCAGGTAAACTACAACAACCATTAACTAAGTAACTCGTGATCTTATGGATCGGTGTGTCCCTGTGTATGTGCATGCTCACGTGAAAAGGGCACTAAGCAAAAGACCCACATCGGTAAACAATAATATCATAATACTCTATATAAACCTCAAATCACCGGCTTACTTAATAACCGTTATGAGACAAGTGATTGGGACATGTGGTAGAGTCTGCAACTCTATCGTAATCAAAAGATTTTCTTTGGGGTATATAGAGCTCCTTTTGGTCACAAAACAATATCAGTACGTAAACTGAACTGGCGAATTCTATTCCAAAACTTGAACATGTTATACAATGAATTTTCTAAAACTTATTAATAAAATGCATGTTTCTTAAAACTAGATAAATAACAAACTTTTGTATCCTTAACTGATAAGGCTTATGCCTTGTTGAACCAATGAATCAGCTAGAACTTTATTAGCAGCTTGTGAAGGATGGACACTGTCCCAAAATACATACTCAGTTGCATTAGAACAAGTTCCTACTGACAGTTTATTGCACAATAAAGATGTGAATTCTACAAGCCCAGTACCACAGCACCCTCTCCTCGCCTCCGTGAAACCTATCCAATGTCACAACAATAAGTAACATTCTTTTACGTTAATAAATGAATTACAAAAAATTACTTACCGAATTTTGAAGGGGAATTAACAAGATCATAGAGAGGTGTGAAAATATCAAAGATAACGAGCTTAAGATCAGGAAATTGTTTTCTGAGATTCTCTGCTGTCGAGTTTATTCGCTGGTTAAATCCTTTAGCATCATCGTTGATTCTTGTGACACAACCATCCTTAAAGAATCCAAATAAAGTCCTTGTAGCAGGTAGACAACCCAATGGTGGCAGTGAAGTCACTCCAATTCTCCTAGCTCCCAAATTATACAAGTCCTATGTTCAAAATAAAGCACCTTTAAATGGGTTTTATTTGAAACTTATAAAGTTATGGTATTTTAATGTTGATCCTTTCACGAAGCTTATACAATTTTTATTGACTTAACTTTCTCTTATATTTAGAACCAGATAGAGTAAAAAAACAAAATACCTTAACAAAGCCTGAGAATACATCCACAAGGCGTGCAGAATACTGATCAGGAGTGATAAATGTATTGATCAAAGGATTTACATAATAGTTTTGAACAAAATCACTACTTCCAGCACTCAATATGTACAATGCATTCTTAATAATTGATGATGCATTTTCACTGCCAGCTATTTGGGACAGCTTACTTTGGTATTCCTTGTAATATATTACCTGTTGTGACAATGGAATTGCACCCTGCCAAAAAATATAATAATAAGGAGAGTTAAAAAACATGAATCTTCAAATACACGTGTACGCTTTGTTCGTCACAAACTTACATTAAGAGTTGCACCATTTTCATCATAACCAGATGCAGCTGAAGCAAAATTTGCTCCAAGAAGGAGATTCTTCCCTGTTGCTTGAGAGCTAAGATATGCAGGTGCATAACTAGTAAAACCAAGTGTATCAGCTACACAAAGAAACAACTCAACAAGTAAGTATGAAATTTATATATGTGTAACATTGGTATTAAAATCTCAGAAATGTAATGTTTATAAATTTATATACTCACCAGTAATATCAGTAGCTAATTTTCCATTGCAAAATCTGCCAGTGGGTTCATGGTTGAGAAAGTCTCTTCCATAAGGAGGATAGTTAGCTTTAAAAAGAGTTGGAAGATAGTCATTATTCCCAACATCAACAGCAGAGTCACCAAATGTGATGATTGCTGGTACAAGTGTTTGTGCATTCCCCCATGTCAACAATACAAATGTAAATATCACAAAAAATGTTTCTCTAATATTCATTTTCATTTTTCACTAGATAACTATAAGCTTATGAAGAAGTTTTAATGTGTATTTAAATTTATAGGCTAGAAAAAATCATATGGCAGTTGAATAAATTACCCTTAATTATTCCCTTATATTCATCATTGACGTAATAAAAGCATCCAAATCAATAAAATAATTTAATAAATATTAAAATTACATAATAATTTAATTGCTGACTAATATACTAAAGATATAGTTTATTGATCAATTGAATGAATCTGTGTCTATAAACGGATAAATTGAAACAAATCTTGTATTTGTATTAATAAATTATAATTTACTACTATATTTGTTTGTATTAATTACTCGAAAATTAAGATATTTCTATTTAAAAATTATAATTTACTATTATAATTTTCTACTATATATGTTTATATTAATCATAGAAAATTTAACATATTTCT
>JBBPBP010000002.1:51103172-51118101 GCA_037974735.1 Cicer chorassanicum | reverse complement strand
CTATATTCAAAAATTATAAATATTTAATGTATTGCATATTCAAAAAAAAGTATTATTTTTTGTTTGGAAAGTATAAATTACTACTATGTTTGTTTGTATTAATTATTTGAAACTTATCATATTTATATTTCTATTCAAAAAATAAAATATCAAATTTTTATTTCTATTACATTCAAAGATTATAAATGTTTAACTGATTTCATTTGCTTTAAATTAAACTAAAAATTGTAATTTATTATTGTATATGTTTATTTGTAGTTGTCACATGATGTCAAATAATATTTTTTACAAAAAAATCTGAATGAATGAAGGAAATTTATTGCAGCTTCTCTCCCCTCCGTATCTCCCATTCTCTTCTCTCACTTATGTGATCATATTACTATCCCTCTCTTCTCTTTATTTAGACTCTCCTTTTCAATTTAAAATTTATTAATCTTTTGTTTTAAATATGATATAGCTACATTGTGATTTTAAATTATTAAAGTGAAAATATTTTAAACATTACTTGACATAAGTTTATTATTAATAAAGATTAATTTGTATGTTATTTTATATTTAAGGAGATTTTTGAATATTGCAGGGATGAATTTAAAAAAAATATTTTTGGGGATTAAAACTGAAAAGTGTTATATTTACGGGACCAAAAACTGTTTCCTTTTGTTAGTTAACGTTTTTGTAACGTTCACTTAAGGACCAAAAGTTTTTTTTTTTAATAGTACAGGATGTAAACCAAAAAAAAAATTACAAGGATCAAAATAAAAAAATATTATATTTACAGAGACTAAAAACATATTTAAACCTAACTAATAATAATCAAGAGTTTGGAAAAGGTTGGTAAGAATAATTTTAGCACGTGTTTATTCCCTAATAAAATATAAATAAAAAATTAAATGTAAATGAAATACTTCTTTAGATACATGTAATTTGTTTAAGATATATGTAATTTTTTTTATTTATATTTTATATATAGAACCTTTAATTTAGAAAGATAATTATTATAGTTTTATGATTCTTTTTCTAGAAGGAGAAATTCCAAATAAATAATGCTACAGTGTGAAAGTTAAAATCAGATAATTAGTATTGAGTTATACGATTCTAAAGTTGTAAAACAATATCACAATTGTAATTTATGACATAATTATATATAATTATATATGAACAATAACACTATTTGGACACATCATCAAACAATCATTACATACTTGAGAAAAGAGAAAGAAAAAATAATATATTTTTGTGTGTTGAAATGATTTGTCAAAATACTTGTGACCATACAAGAATCACATATTAGAATAAGGTTAATTTGTTAAGCAAAAATACAATTGTGTAAATTAGAAGAACATCTGATGTGATGGATTGATCGGTAACTATGTATTTATCCATATCAATCCAACCTGCATTTTAATTTAAATAATGAATTTAACATTTTAACTATGTGAATTCTATTCATTGATGTAATATAATATTTTTATTTACTATCCACAAATCCAACTCGCTCATAATCAAGTTGGTTTGGTTGGAGTTTAATTTTAAAATCATGAGTTAAAAATTCAATCTAAATAAAATTAATTGATTCAGATATCAAATTTAATTAAAAACAACTCAACTCAACTGAATCCGTGTAAATTTCTAGTCGGATCTTTAAGAGAAAGTCCCACGTCGTTAAACAACAATGTAATAATAAGCTTTATAAACCTCAAAGCGCCAATTGAAACTTCACTTGACCATGAAGCGATGTGAATGGGTCCATGCTCTAAGCTGGGCTCAGGAAAGTCCCCGGGTCCATTCTGCAGAAAATGCAGGCCTGGCAATAGGTGAATCTTCGAGAGTTGAGACTTGTCCAATACTTGAAAAATTCCAGAAACCTTATTTACCTTCATCGTATCCGAGATAAGAAGAAAAAAAGCATGTTCAGGACTTAACAAAATATAATGTTGCACCAAGACACATATTACTCTCATTGCAAGACCGAGATAAGAACAATGTTACTAAGATCTCACAAATTTATAAGCAGAGGAGTATGATTCGTTTGCATGTGAGAGGTAATAGAACAGAGATGCAACATTTATTCAAGTTAATTGAAGATGCAAAATATGTGTGTTGGAATAGAAAACGTGAAGACTCAGATGTTATGAGAGATATTTTTTGGGCGCATCCAGATTCAGTGAAGTTGTTGAATTTATTTTCGATTGTGTTGATTATGGACAGTACCTACAAAACCAATAAATACAGGATGTCATTACTTGAAATTGTTGGTATGACATCAACAGAGATGACATTTGTAGTTGGATTTGCTTATTTGGAATCTGAGCGGGAAAAAAACTTTTGCTGGGCTTTAGATAGGCTAAAAGAACTGTTTGTCACACAAAACAAATTTCCTAAAGTAATTGTGACTGACAGAGATCTTGCGTTGATGAATGCAGTTGGCATTGTATTTCCACATGCTGTTAATTTGCTTTGTCGATTTCATATCGACAAAAATGTTGGAGCAAAATGCAAGCAATATGTCTTAAAGGATAGACAAGAGTTAGTATTGAATATGTGGCAAGACATTATGTATTGTAGTGATGAAAAAGAGTATATAATGCGCCTGCAAATGTTTGAGCAATCATGTGTCGATAATATGGTGTTTGTTGACTACGTGAAAGACACTTGGTTGACTCCTCATAAAGAAATGTTTGTTGAAGCATGGACAAATCGAGTAATGCATATGGGGAACACAACGAGTAACAGGTATGTCATGCGACTCTAAAAATTTGATTTTTTAATTATATTATATATTGTTGGATTGCTCAATTGTGACAATTTACATGTAATGACAGAGTTGAGTCAGCTCATTGGAAATTGAAGTTAATGTTGGAACACAACATGGGTGACTTGTGCAAATGTTGGGAAGCTATGAACAATATGATAAGATTTCAACATAAAAAAATCAGAGGCTCATTTCAGAAAAGTTTCTATGACAAAGATCATGAACACAGCAGTCCATTTTATCAGAGATTGAATACATTTGTATCAAGAGAAGCTCTAACACGTATTGTTGTAGAATTTGAGAAAGTTGAGTGGGTAGGTACTGATTCATCTGTATGTAGGTGCTCTCTTAGAAGTACATACGGGTTACCATGTGCTTGTGAATTGGCACAATATAAATTGATGGGTGAACCAATTCCTCTACATTTTGTGGATATTCAATGGAGAAAATTAAGCATGGAATGTGAACTCACCCAAGACACAGAAGATGGATCAGAGTTGGATATGTCTACAGAGATGAATGCATTATGGAAACGCTTTCGATCACTCGATGTTATAACAGAAGTTCAAAATAAATTAAACAACATAAAGTGGATATAACAGAAGTGGATATAAAGTGGATATGAAAACAAACTAACATAAAGTGTTTATAACAGAATTTCAAAATAAACTAAACGACATTACAATGCATAGATGTTCAAAAGCATAATGTAAACAACCCATATGTCATTCACGACGCGTTAAATACAAAGCTTTCCAAAAAGACTTATACAACTCATCATCTGGAGTAGCTTCAACTTCATTCAGCCCCTGCTGTATTAGATCACCAACCTGCTGTAGTCTAGACCGAGGATGTGAAGTAGAACCACCTGCAGCAGTGGTCGGGACAACATAATCTGGTACATAGGGTACACCATCTGGTCCCTGGGGCGCACCATCTGGTCGCACAAGCAGTGAGTGAGACACCTGATAAAATCACTCCAAATATCCCTCGTCACACTTAGATGGATACGTAGCTGGACGAATCTTTTGCAATATGTCTGCGACTGACGTCACGTATCCCAACCATTCTACGTCAACATCAAATAATCTAGGAGGATTCAGAGGTGGCAGAGATGGTATGTGTTGGATATATCCAAATTGCCTCAAACACCTTTCTGGCAGATATTTCACTATAGTGTTGCATAATCTGAGGTGACCAGTATATAGCATGATATCATCAAACGAAATGACACCCCTGTAATTCTCCCATGGTCTCCATATAACATCTGCAGGTGTCAATTCGTCGATGACGCGTCTGTACTCGTGGAGCTTATGCTTGGCCTGTTTGTAGCACCATCTATTCATTCGCGCATAACATTCCGCGTCAGCACCCTGGTCACCTCTATTACAAATATTTGGAAAATATTCATAAATCCAACACTGTTGCAAAAAAAAAATATATATTAATGATAATCAAACTAATATAATAAGTAACAATAAATAAATGATATACATATAAATAAGCTATAAAAATAAGTAAATAAATAAATGATAACCAACTAAATTAACATAAAAAATAAATAAATAAATGATAATCAAAATAATATAATAATTAACAATACATAATACAACTAATTAAACATAAAAAAAAATAATTAATACAACTAAATAAACATATAAATTAAATAAATAGATAAATGATCAATTTAATTAAATAAAGATAAAAATAAATAAATAAATCATACCTGAAGCAGCGTCATATATCCAGCTAGCTGTTTGGTGTCATAACAGCAGGCATCAGAGAGGTAGTCATATAGGACTACGAGTGCAGCAGTACCCCATGAGTATCTATCTGTACCGTCTAAATCTCTGAATAGAGGAAGGTACTTCGCATCAACTAGAGTATGACTCTTATCAGCGAAAATAGTACTCCCTACTAAATTCAGCAGATACGCCCGAGCAGCACAGTCAAATCTCTCTGCTCCACACTGCCTTGTGAAGACCTCTTTCAACCAATCCAATCTATAATGCGCACCTCTGGTCTTTTTAGTCTCCTCCCAAATCTCTTCCGCCGTCACCCCTAATAACGTCATGGCCAGATTGCATGTCGTTACTCTATCTACATCGGGTGGATTATAGAACTCACCCCTAATAGGCAACCCCAGAAGATTGGCAACATCATCTAGAGTAATCGTCATTTCACCAAATGGCATGTGAAATGACGATGTCTCAGAATGCCATCTTTCCACAAACGCAGATAACAGGGCGTTGTCAGTCATCTTCAAACTACCCCTCTGTAATGGGTTCAGACCTGACAAATTCACCCAGTTCTCTATGGGTCGCGGAAGTACCGGCGGAGTAAATTGTTGCATTTTCTTTCCATGCGCAACAATTTTCAGCAATGGTCGCTCCTGTATACAAACAAAATAAATAACATTATAATTAAATATATAATAATAATAATTAATTTAAATATTTTTAATGAATTATAAATAAATTAATTATTTTAACATACCTCACCAAACCACAATTTAGCTGAAACATGATGACAGTACCGTGTAAGGACCGATAAATCATAAGGTCCACCAGGATACTGTGTGACCTCACCAGGTCCATGAGCTCCATCATGCTCCTCCTCCATATGCTCTCCCTCCTGAGCAGGTGCAGCCTCTTCCTGCTCATGTACATCGACCTGCTCATGTACTATAGGAGGCTCGTTCTCATACACTACAGGAGGCAGCTCCTGATGATACATAACCACATCATCCCAAAAAGTTTATAAAGAGTGACAACATTCAATTTACAAATTAGTTTTATAAAAAATTTAGACCAAATATAAAAATATTATATATTTTGATGGCATACTAAACAATGTGAATGCAATTGAGTCCAAATAACAATCATAAACTAGTGTGATTTCTCTCACTCCTGCAAAGGTACCATCATCCCAACTAGTCCCGCCATTGCCTCCCCATGTTATTTCTTCCTTCCCACAAAATCGCAATACATAATTGTTTTAATTTAGCCCTAAAGAAATCTTTCTAATAAAAAATACAAACTATAAAAGGAAAACAATAGTAGTGTTTATTTTGTCTTAATCCACCATTTCTTATATATATATATTAGTAATTTGACTGATGAGTAAGAAAAATCTAATCAAATATTATTACAATTAGAATTCGAATTTGAATTCTCCCGAACAATTCGCTCCTTATTAGAGTTCATTAACTGCTTAAGTCCGATCATATGGCTAAACAATTAAACAACAATATTTTGTGCTTAAATCAAAAGAGAAATGAATCTTGAGAAGAAGCATATCTACACAACTCTTTAACCACGTCCTTCCTTGCCACAAGAAGGTTAAAAGTACAAATTACAAAAGGAAAACAATAAGGATTGTGTTTCTTTACCATGAGGGCTATTTGACTAGCAAGAGGGTGTTTTCCAGAGATCGGAATAAGCAAGTATGGTTTGTATGAAAGCACAACTATTATTTGTTAATGAAAAATGATGTTAATATAAGCAATAGTAGCTTTGTGCAGTATTTGAATCGAGCAGTTTTTAAAGAATATCACTTTTGCGTTTTAATAAAGCACAATAAGTTATAAGGAATAATAACTACAAATGTCAATTCACTAATTTTCATTTCATAATTTATAAAGTGATAGCAGATTTGTAGCTGGCCACCATCCAGTATTGGGCAATGGGATGACAGATTTCTCTTTTCAATGTAAAGATACTGTTTTTTATTCTTAAGTGCTCTGTATATCAACTAGAATCTACGATATATTTCTCTTTTCATTGTCAAAATATATAAAGGGGTCCAAATTTAAAGGGCCGGAGAATCATGCTCAAATTATATAAAATAAAACGTTGCTCCAAACAAGATACCACTGATCACTTAAACTTTATTTTGATATCACAGTAAAAAGAAGAAACAACAGAGAGATACAAAATGCCAATGGCATAAATTCCAAAAGCAGAACTTTCTTTAAACAATTTTCTGTCAATAAATTACTAAATAAGTCTCTTTCATGTCACCACATCAGGTTGGTGAGAATTCCACGATAATCCAAGATTACTCATCTGACACGGCATTGTTGTATATGACAACTGCAACCAAAAATACAAAGTAGAAGTATTTACATCTTCAGAGGCTTCGCCGACATCAAGCATTTCTTCCCAGTTCTCAAACTTAACATCCTTCAAGAAATGCCGCCAGCATTTATTTTTTGAAGTGTTATATCTGCAACAGACTGGATCATCCTCGTCTTTGATCTTTATCATTTCATACACTGACTGCAATCAAGTCATTTAAAAGTTAATAGCAAAAACAATACAAGTAGGCTTTCAGCAAGTAAAATGTCTTGCTTAATCGCTGATAACAAATATTTTAAAAATCAAAATGCTGGCGGACACCGGACATTGACACAACACTGACACCTCGACACCAGTAATAATTTGAGAAAATAAATTAATTTAATGTAATCAATATGTCGGTGTCATCTTGGACACTGGGACACACCTTGGATCAAAAGTGTTGGTGCTATAGAGATCTTGTGTATTGAAAAACTGAAAAAGAATGAGCTGCCATACCTCAGGGAATTTGCTGTCGGAGGAAGAAATTATAGATACGGAAACTGGGTGCAATGTTCGCAATAAACCATACAAAATATCCTCCAGACATGCTGATGCTTTGATAATTTCAAAGCCCAGGTTGGGCAATGGAGGGTATTTGACGGTGCTCAAATCTTCATGAATAATAATATTCTGGGAATAAGAAGCCAAGTAAGAAAAATAAGGCAATGCCATTTCATCAAGGAAGCCAACCAACTATGATATATAAAAGTTAGAATTTAGAAGAACATTACCTTATTAGAATGAATGACCAATTTAAATCCTTCAGGATTGAACCTCGATATAAAAGGTCTCATCATAAACCATAGTTTATTACCATGTCCAAGTCCAACATCTCTACCTTCAGATTTAGATTCAAAAGAAAGTTTGGCATCCGTGAGGCAGAAAGGGAAAAAGTCAACGTATGGCATGCTTTCACCCTTCAACTCAAAAGAAACAAGATTAGGAGCAACTATTTGAGCGTAACTCAATTTCTTGCATCCTTTTAAAGCAAGTCTCTTAAGACATGGGTTAAATATTGAAATAGATTTCATCTTGTCGGAAATACAAAGATCCAATTTTTCAAGTAATGGAAATTTGAAGTACTGATTTTCACAAAAGTCACGAGTCACCTGTGGATGCTCTATCGTCAACTTTTTCAGAGATTTACAGAGTTCCAAACTAACTTTGCAAGGCGTCGATTTCTTGCCAGAAAACCAAAATGTGTCAAGATTAGGAGCACAAATATCAACATTTTTCAGTTGATTGCAGTTGTGGATCTCAACTCTGTTGAGACTGATAAGATTATAAACAAACAAGTATTTCAAACCTGAGCACTGTATGAATCTTAAATCCTCTATTGAAGGGCAGCAGGAGATCAGATTTAGAACAATGTGCTCAGCTAGGTGAATTTTTCGTAGATAAAGTTTCTGCAGGTGAGGAAGTGATATATTGCTGCAACTTCGCAGTATGCAACCACTTATCCTTAGCCCAGTCAATGTTTGGGAGGAAAAGACAACGTCTGGTACAGTATACCGCTTGCTATCCTTGAAGCCAATATGGAGATCTAGTTCTTTTATATTTTCTGCGAAGGCAACAGTTAGCCAGCTGTCGACAACGGGAGTATCTACTAAGTCATAGGAGGTCATATGTAGCAACAATTTCTGTATCTGCGAACACTTTTCAAGGTACGCACGCAGAGTGTCAGTTACATAATCTCTAAACATACTTTCCTTATTACTGCCATCTTCAGGTTCAATTCCAGCAGCAAACTTTTGTTCATCAAAAATCAACACTCCATAGGAATACCACAGTGATCTCCATCTCTTGGAAAAACTACTGGTTCGGATTGCATCCTTCACATTTCGAAGGAGGGAAAGAATTTGATGAATGACATGATCAGGCAAATGTGAGATACGATCCATGGATTCAACACTCCGTGCCGTTTTCTCCAACTCCGTTACCCCTTGAATTTCTTTTGGCTCAGCACCCTCTTCCACACAGTTAGCATTATCCTCCATCTCATCTTTTTCCCCTTGAATTTCTTTTGGCCTACCACCCTCTTCCTCGCAGTTAGCATTATCCTCCATTTCATCTTTTTCCCCTTGAATTTCTATTAGCCTAGCACCCTCTTCGACACAATTAACATCATTCTCCATCACATCTTTGTCCCCTTGAATTTCTTTTGGCCTAGAATCCTCTTCGACGCAATCAGCATTTTCATTCATCTCGTGTTTCCTTTTCTTTCCAGAACAAGCGTCCATAGGCTCGTCACTAGAGACCATTTGAAAGGGCAGATATCTGCCAGCCCTTGACAACCCTAATTAGTTTAATAAACGCTGCTTAATCCCCGCAAGCTTCAAACTTTACAAACCATTACCAAACAGAAACAGATAAAAAAAAACGGGGTTTAGGTTCACAATGTTTCAGATTAATATAAAAAACATAACAAGTAATCAAGACAGAAAGGAAATAATCAAAAACATGAATAGATATCACAAGAACCGAAACTCTCAGCGACAATTAACGTTAATCTATATCTCAATAACTCAGATAAGGTGAAAGCAGCAACTATTTATCACAACCACTTCAATGTTATGAACTCAACCACGAAACAAAAAAACCACAACTTTTAAGCATTAGGATTAACAACTCTATGCGATGCAATGCATAAAAATAATTAAAATTGAAAATAAAAAATTAAAATAAATGGTGTCAACGAATTCATGATCATGTAAATTACATGAATTTACGGTGTTGGAAAAACAAAGAAATCGATCAAACATATACAATGTGATGAAAGTGTTGAAGAATAAAATACCTTATAATTAAATTAAGGGTAACGAAGCGAATAATTGAGAATGAAGGTGAACAAACTGTTGTGATCACCGATTATCAGAGGTTAGGTTTCCAACGATCGATATTGAAAATGCAAATCCAATAACCAAAATTGGGGATATAGGGTTTATTTTTTCGATTTGCAAAAAAATAAAAAAATAAATAAAAGAAATGAAGAAAGAGCAGCAAAATAGTAGGCTTTTATTTTTGCTTTTGGGCCCTTCGTTGACCTCCACATGAGCAATTTTCTCATTTCTTATATGTTTTTATGAAATTTCCCGTACAGTTAAAGAGTTTTGTTACGTATTTTTTCCGTAAGAATATTTACTTTCAAAAGTTTGGGTAATTTTGTAATAAAAGAAAAATCATTAAAATAATATAAAAATTATTTAACATAAAAAAAGCTGTTTTTGACATCTTATAAAACAATCATTTTTTATTATTTATTTTTTAAAGATGAGTGATTGTCACTACTAACAATCAAATATAAAATAATTTTTTATTTCCTTTAAATATGTAAGAAATGAATTTAAAATAATTTCAAATATTTTTAAGTAAATTATTATAAAAATTATTTTTAAAAATATAAAATCAAAATTAATTTTTAAAAATTTTAAATAAATTAATTTATTTTGAAATATCAAAATCATTTTTTTTTTAATCTATAACAAACGGATCTATGTAGAGGTGTATATAAGTTGGATTAGATAGTTTTTTTTGTCAATTCTAATACTTTAATTAATCAATTTTTTTGAGTTGGATTTAGTTCTCAATCCATGATTTTTTCATCAAATTCAAACCAAACGAATTTGAATATGAATCGGTTGGATAGAATTTGTGGGTACTAAAAAATTATTTTTTATTTAAAAAAAATATAATTAAATTTAAATACTTTAACATCTAAAAAATAATAAAACTATATCACAATGTATCTTTCAATACTTAAAATACATTCATAAATACAACAAAACAATTAAATTAATAACAAATTCTCAAAGGCACTTTAACTACTACAGTTTAATTATACATTAATAGTAAAAAAATAAATAAAAAATTATATGTCACGTCAATTAGTTAAGTTTGTGAGTTTGTAGATTCAAAAGGTTAAATTTGCTATCCAAACTAACATAATTAGATTTCAATTGATTGACTTGGATTAGATCCAAACTTTAATAAGTTATATCAAAATGCGAGTTAAATTGATTTGAATGATCGAATTCACGTATTCACATGTACCTTTGAACTATTGAAAAAATCGCCGTAAAAAATTTATAACACTGTTCACATTGATTTTTTATTTCAAATTTGTTGAATCTAGAGGTAGATGTATGTACCTTCAGTTTTATTTTATTTATTTTTTGATATAAACGAAAGGCTAAATATCACCCGTGGTCCCTTAACTTAATTTCGATTAACGATTTAGTCCTTTATTTTTTTTTCCCGATTTGGTCCTTTATGTTTTTAAATAATTTCAGCATTACCCTTTAAATGGGGTTGCGTTAAGAAAAAGTTAAAAAATCTCTCATTTAGATCATTGTATATGTTTATCAAACCTCTAGAAGTGATGTCTATGGAGTATAAATACCATAACTTCAGTTTTAACGAATCAATCATACTACCAAACTTATAACAAACTTTGAATATTTTTCTGAAATATCTCCAAAACATAAAGGATAGCTTTTTTCTGAATACGAATGAGAGATATTTTTAACTTTTTCTTAACGAAATCTCACTTAAAGGGTAACGCTGAAATTATTTAAAAACATAAAGGACCAAATCGGGGAAAAAAAAAAGATAAAGGACAGAATCGTTAACTGAAATTAAGTTAAGAGACCACGGGTAGTATTTAGCCTAGACGAAATATGAGAATTTGTTAATATTGACGATGGTGAGTTTTTTTTCCAAAATATCCATTTTTTTGAAAAAGTTTACCAAAATGCCACATTTTCAAAAAGTTTTACCAAAATGCCCTATTTTTTGGGCCAGACTGCAGGTCGCTTCGGGGGGTGCGACCTCCTGAAAGGGTTTTTTTGCAGGCCCACTGGGAGGTCGTTGGCTGGGGGTGCTACCTCCTACTGGGGGTTTATTTTTTTTTTTGTGTGTGTCTTTTTTTGGTTTTTTTTTTAAGTTTTTTAATAATTAATTAATAATAATAATAATAAAAATAATACATTAATAATAATAATAATTAATAAATAATAATAATAATATTAATAATAATACATTAGTAAATAATAATAATAATAATAATAATTAATAAATAAAAAACAATACATTAATAAATAATAATAATAATACATTAAAAATTAATTATTATTATTATTATTAATATTATTAATTAATTATAAATAATAATAATAATAATAGTTATTTTTATTATAAATAATACATTAATAATAAAAAATAAAAAATAATAATAATAATAATGGGAAAGTTTTTAAAAAATTATTTAATGGAAAGTTTCGAAATGGAAAGTTTTAAAAATTTCATTTAATGGAAAGTTTCGAAATGAGAAAGTTTCGAAAATTTCATTTAATGGGAAAGTTTCAGAATTTTCATTTTGAAACTTTGGCCTTATTCTAAAGGTTCGAGTTTCGAAAAATTGGAATTCAATAAAATCTTCAAAGGTTTTCATTTCGAAATTATTCTTATTCTTGTTATTTATTATTTATAATAAAAATAACTATTATTATTATTATTTATAATTAATTAATAATAATAATTATTATTATTTAATATATTATTATTTATTAATGTATTGTTATTTATTTATTAATTAATTATTACTATTATTTATTAATGTATTATTATTATTACATTAATAATAAAAAATAAATAATAATAATAATAATGGGAAAGTTTTGAAATGGAAAGTTATAAAATTATTCCCATTTCAAAACTTTCCATTAAATGAAATTTTTAAAACTTTGCATTTCGAAATTTTTCCATTTCGAAACGTTCCATTAAATAAATTTTTTAAAACTTTCTATTTTGAAACTTTCCCATTATTATTATTATTATTATTATTATTATTATTATTATTATTATTTATTTTTTATTATTATTGTATTATTTATAATAAAAATAACTATTATTATTATTATTTATAATTAATTAATAATAGTAATAATAATAATTATTATATTTTTTTAATGTATTGTATTTTATTTTTAATTATTATTATTGTTATTATTATTATTTAGTAATGTATTATTATTAGTATTATTATTATTTATGAATTATTATTATTGTTAATTAATTATTAAAAAAATTTAAAAAAACAGAAAAAGACAAAAAAAAAAAAAAACCCAGTAGGAGGTCGCACCCCCAGCCAGCGACCTCCCACTGGGCCTGTAAAAAAATTCTTTCAGGAGGTCACACCCCCCCGAAGCGACCTGCAGTCTGGCCCAAAAAGTAGGGCATTTTAGTAAAGCTTTTTGAAAAGGTGGCATTTTGATAAACTTTTTTAAAACAAGGGATATTTTAGAAAAAAAGTCGACGATGTTGTGCTTAATTAATTAAATTGGTAGATTTTGGTCATATTTTATTGAAAAAGTTGTAATCTTATCGTGGAACATTACAAATTGTACCAGAACATACATCTCCTAATGCCTTTTGCAAAATTATAATCTCCATTTTTCTTTAACACCGCAAGAGTAGGAGATAAGTTGGAGGAGCATATTAATATTATTTTTATCTATTAATTATATTTTGTTTTGCAATTTTACAGTTCCAAAAATATTTTTGAATGAATATAAGGATAATGACACAAGACAAGAGTTAAAGAGTCCGAAAAAGAAGTTCGAGATCTCAACAAATGTTTGACTCGTGATGAATTAGAAAGAGGAAAGTTGCCTTTTGAGGAAATTTTATCCCTTCCAATGTTTAAGGTATGGATTTTATAATTTTTAGGGTTTAAATCCAGATATGAGAATTTGTGATTTGAATATGAAGAAATTAAGTTGAAGATGAAGGTTGTTGAGTTTTTATTAAAACAATTGAGGTTGAAGATTAAGATTGTTGAGTTTTGATTATTTAATTGGTTTATTAATTATTTAATTAGTTTTAAGTTTTTAATTAAATAATTAAATGAGTTAATAAAATGAATTTTAATTTTAGATATTAAATATTGTCTAGTCAACAACAATTATACACTCACCGTGTGCCACTTCATCCAAAATTAGTCATGTCACATTTATTTTACTAAAAAAAATTTATAAATGACTTTTTTTAAACTTTAAAAACACAAAAACATATTTACAATGACTAAAATTAAAACGAAATATATTTACAATGATCAAATATATATTTAAACTTTAAAAAAATTAATCTTCAATTAAAATTTATCAAATTTTCTGGACAAAGAAAATATTGGAACAATGATTTATTTGATATTATATTATAACTTTTGATTTAAGAAATTAATGAATGAAAAATAGAGAATAATCAATTAAAAATTATTTATATTAAAGTTTATATAAATTTATCTAATCAATTAAATAAAAATATTAATTAATTTAAAATAATTAACTAATTAACCAATATAATTAACTAATCAAGATATCATGTTACACATTCCTATACTATAAAAAAAATGGTTTACCCGCATTGCTCAGTTTTAGTCGAAAAAGATAAATTTATTGCTGAATAAAAACCGACCATTGGCATTTCTAAAATGTTTTTAATAAGAAAAAATGGTAAGGCAGTCAAAGTGATGGAGAATTGGAAATAGTCACATGCTCGGATGTGGACTTCCTGATATGACAAGACACTAGTATACCAGCCGCACTTTCAAATGCACATGTTCATCATTTTTCAGATTGCAATTTTAATTTTATTTTTAATTATTATTTCTATATAATACGACAAAGTGAAAAATTGTCTTTATATACTATTTTCTTTATTGAAATTTAGAGTCCCAACAAAGTGAAATATATATAATATGATAGAATTTTAAAAGAAAAAAAATAAAGATAAACTACAACAAAATTGTATATTTCACACACATATATATATATATATATATAAATAAAAGATGATTAATATTACAAATACTTACAAAAATAAACTTATAATTGATGTGTTGTGTAAAATAAAGATAAAATATGAAAATGTGACCAATTAATAATATCGGAAGTATTAAATGATACTAAATATTATTTTTCTATGTCACAATAAATATCAAATGATATTATTTTTTATTTGTTAATAATGTTTATTATTACTATATATATATATATAT
>JBBPBP010000002.1:51033202-51102842 GCA_037974735.1 Cicer chorassanicum | reverse complement strand
TAGTAAACGAGTCCACAATTTAGAAAAAAGAATTCTTAGGCAAAGATTAATTAATCCACTCCTTTTATCAAAGAAAAAAGAAGAAATTAATTAATTCCCCTAATGAATGTAACATAACAATAATATTATAATTAAAAAGAACAAAAAATCACATACGAATTTACGGTAGTATTGACCATTTATTCAAAATAAAATAAATAAAAACAATGGTGTAAAAAAAAAAAAGAAGAACAATAATACTCCAACAATACTTGCTGTTGTCCCACAGCATATATATTGAGTTTTGAGTATTTGTTGCTATCTCAAACATCTTTCTCTTCTCTTTCCTACTTCAAAGTTCAAATCATTCATGGGTTTCTTCAAATGGGTCAACTTGTTCTTCATCATTTTCAATTGCTTTTTACCAATCTTCTCAGATTCCTCCTCCACTTCAAATGACCACTTGCCAATCAACAAGTTCCTCGATTTAGCCAAAAACCCTCAAGTTTTTGATTGGATGGTGGATATAAGGAGGAAGATTCATGAGAAACCAGAATTGGCTTATGAGGAATTTGAAACTAGTGAGTTGATTAGAGCAAAATTGGATGAATTGGGTATTCCTTATAAACACCCAGTTGCAGTCACAGGTGTTATTGGTTACATAGGAACTGGTCTTCCTCCTTTTGTTGCACTCAGAGCTGACATGGATGCTCTTCTCATGGAGGTCTACATTTTTTTATGATGGTTTTGATTTTTTAATTGTTATGATGGATTTTTAATTTGGGTTTGTTGAAAAATGAAAACTTTGCAATTCTAAGTTCAACCCTTTTTGCAATTTTTGGGTTGTGTTGTATTTCTATGAGGATATTGTTTTTTTGCTATATTTTATTGATTTTTGTTTTGTTATACTTAGGAATTGGTGGAGTGGGAGCACAAAAGTAAAGTACCTGGAAAGATGCATGCATGTGGTCATGATGCTCATGTTGCTATGCTTCTTGGTGCTGCAAAGATTCTCAAGGACCTTGAAAAAGAGTTACCAGTATGTTTTTATTTTTTATTTTTATTTTTATTTTAATGTTCATTGTCCTTCATACATGAGATAATTTCATGCTCTGCTTATTTTCTTTTATGCTTTGTTGATGTACTGATTTTGAAATAAAATTGGAATTTGAGGAGGTTACTTATTCTCAAGAACACGTGTGATCTTTGAAGGTTTTATGCTTTAACAGAGGTTGCTGTTGCAACTTGCAATTGCTACCTCTTTGGTTTGAGAAAAAAGTTTTCTATGTGCATTTTCTAGTGTCAATTACTTGTGTAGAGAGTATGAAAACAGAAAATAAAGTAATGTCGGTGTGTTGTTTTGAAACCAAGCATGCCATTCAAATGCAGAAACTAGAAACATTATGAAAATTTATGCAGTTAGGTTGCTATAGTAGCGGAAACTTTTGAAACCTTATTGCAGTCACAATTACAGTTGTGGACCGCAATTTAAAACAACAACATTGCTATATGTCACAAAAAAAAACATGAATATCACAAAGTTATGAGTGTCAGATTTTCCAAACAAAGGAGAAATTTTTGAATCTGCTTTTGACGGAAAACATGGGTCCATGGCCAATGATATTAACAATTTGCTGTTTAAGATTATTACGTGTTTTTAGTTCAACCAAGCCAAATTCAAAACATGATTTCTGTTTCTTACATTTGCATATCGTCAAACTTTTGCAAAATTTTGAGTTCTCATAATCCCAACTTTGTATGTTATAGTCATCATATCATATGGCATACTGCTTAAGTCTTTGAAACATAAGTCAGTGCATCAATTATTGTTGGAATTCTAACCAACACATAGTCAAAAGACTGAAAAAGAATTAAAACTTTTTTTTTTCCTTTCTGAATTATGTTGTTCGTCTGGTTTCATCCTTATATGGATCCGTTATATAATTCCTTATTTTGTATAGGGAACTGTTGTTCTTGTTTTTCAACCAGCAGAAGAAGGAGCTGGTGGGGCTAAGAAAATTGTAGATGCTGGAGTCTTAGAAAATGTCTCTGCCATATTTGGACTACATATCAATCATAACTTACCTTTAGGTGAAGTGGCATCTAGGTCTGGTCCTTTGTTTGCAGGAAGTGGCTTCTTTGAAGCAATAATAAACGGCAAAGGAGGCCATGCTGCCATTCCTCAACATTCTATTGACCCCATATTGGCAGCTTCCAATGTGATTGTTAGCTTACAACACATTGTTTCTCGCGAGGCCGATCCCCTGGATTCCCAGGTGAACATCTTATTTCATTTATTGCTTTCCTTTCTAACTGCTCATTAGAACTTAGTTTGCACCATTCTTTGAATCTGTCATTGTCAAAGCAGCCACCCTATCTTGTATGCTATGCAACACTGACACACACACGGCAAGGACGCCGATGATCATTTGAAAATTGGAAGAGATGTAATATGTCTGTCACAACGATACACACATGATAACAACATTTTATTTTATTATGTATTTGGTACACATTTCATCATGACATGATATAATATATACTATTTTTAAATAAAAAATTTACCATTATGAACAATTACATAAGTATCTTTTTTTTCAAATTATTTTTAAATATGATAAATTAACAAAAAAATTTAATAAGTAATGAAATAATTTTATATTTAAAACTATCCATTGACTCTATTAAATAAACAATTTAATTTAAAAAAAATCATGAGTAACCAAATAATTCTATTTTATTTGTTAGATAATCTAAATAAATATATGATATATGTAAATGGCAAAACTACACTTGTAACCAAATTATATTTATTTTAAAATTACAATTGATTTTCATATTTTTATAATTTTGAATACTAATTTATTAAATTATATTAAAAGACAAAATTACCCTGGTGATAAAATCATTTAAATCATAAATGTTATTTAAATTAATTATTAATATTTCAAGTTTAATATCAAATTCTATTAGTTTTTTATTAGATTTAAATTTTCGTATTTTAGATTGTATTTTATAAATTTTTATTATATTTTATTATATTTTAATTTTATATTTTATAAGGGTAATTAAGTAAATTACCGTTCTTATCATATCATGTTAGTTTCTAACCCAACTCCTATTTAGGACATAAATTTCAACTAGAGAGACACGATAAAATAGAGTTCTCAATTAACTTATGATATTTTATTAATTCATCAAACACTGAATTGATATGATAACTTATTTCTATCGTGTCTCTTATTATATCTATCAAATGGACCCTAAATGGGAATTAGAAAGAACAAATGGATACAAAAGGAAAGCATTGGCAGAGTCCATCTCAGCAAACCATTTTCTTTAACAATTCTTGACTTCCCTAGTTTTCTGTCACTGTTTTATGTTATTTACTTTTAGTTTAGAAGTATCACTTACACCTTTTTGTCACTTTACTTAATTTGACACCATATCCTTGTTATCAAATTATCATTGTTTGAAGCATTAAAAGCTTTGTATTCTTTTGGGACTTCTACTTAGATGAGCTCTAACTCATCACATTATCTTGTGAACCAAGGAAAAAAAACTGGGAAACATACCACAATATTATCTGTTTACAATGATTTTTGAATATGATGCTCACAGGTTGTGACTGTAGCAAAATTTCAAGGAGGCGGTGCATTCAATGTTATTCCAGATTCTGTCACAATTGGTGGCACCTTCCGAGTTTTTTCAGACGAAAGCTTCGTGCAACTGAGAAGCCGGATTGAGCAGGTCCGTTATGAAGAAAAATAGATTCATTTTGTGCTTTAAATGGAAATAATGAGCTCTATCTTTTTTCTTGCATCATCAATATTTTCTATACATATTGTTAAACAACATACATTAAGTAGATGTTCTGGATTCGAATTCGGATTGTGATAGACACGAACCCTTGTTAGGCGCTGAGACTGTTTCATTTGTGTAGGTTATCACAGGACAGGCTGCTGTCCACAGATGCAATGCAACAGTCAGCTTCCTTGAAGAAGAAAGAGGTTTCTTCCCTCCAACTATAAACAATGGTGGCTTGCATGGCTATTTCCAAAGTGTCGCCGGGAGTATGCTTGGTGTTGATAAAGTTAAGGACATGCAACCGGTGATGGGATCAGAGGACTTTGCTTTCTATCAACAGGCTTTGCCGGGATACATCTTCCTCCTTGGAATGGAGAATCCCTCGGTTGAACGTCTTCCGTTGCCGCATTCACCGTATTTCAAAATCAATGAAGATGCACTTCCTTATGGCGCGGCACTTCATGCCGCTTTAGCTGCTAGGTATCTTGTTGAATTTCATCAGGAGGTATCAGTAGTAGAGGGGAAATATCATGATGAATTATAACAAAAGGTTATAAAAAAGGCCATATCATTTGGGTTGGACACATTTGTTGTAGATGAAATTTAAATGGAAAATTCTTAAATTTAAGAGAGAAAATTGGCAACAAACACAAGAATCCCACTTGGGAGGAGCATGTAACGCTTCCAAATAATAATCACCATGTATGGTCAGCCATCAATCAAATATCTTACTTATGTGCATTTATCAATTCAAGAATGTTATATAGTATGACAAATTTTGCTTACGAATGTCATGAATATACACTTAGTCTAATTTATAAAAAAAAATGGTTTAAAATTCATTATGGCGAAAATCACGGGGTAGTGGCTAATAAAATCCATTGAAATTGTATGGCTGATGAAAACCATTGAAATTGTGTCATGCATATAATTTTTGATGTAAATGACAAAAATTATGTTTGATATATATTATATCTCAAAACTGAGTGCTACTTCAAAGATGCAACATAGAGGGTGGCTGGCCTGTTTCAAACTCCTTAGATCTTTGAATGCCATATCTGATTATAAAAGAGTTCTGAAAGCATTTGGTGCATCTTTTCTAGCAAATGCCAATTAGGAATCAAATTAAGGGAAGATGGTTTGAATACATTAGAGTATATACATGGTTTAAACAGTAATTTTGAGATTATAAGCATATTTTAAGGAAAAAAATTATACATGTTTGGGTACGCGTTTGCTCGAATTTCTTGTATTTTTTTTAATGATAAAAGAAGTTATGCTTTAAACCAACTCAATCTGTATTTTGATCCAAATTATTCGAATTTAGGTTTAACCTGAATCAACCTGTTTAAACTCAATAATGTTTGATTCAGGTAGCAAAATTAACATTTTGAACTCGCAAACTTGGCGTTAAAAGAATACCATTAAAGTGAATTGTATGTATTCCTTCAAATAGTTTGACTTCAACATTATTCACATTAAAAAATAAATATTTTTGTTAAATGTCAGTGCAAAACTAAACAAGCACATATTTATTAAACTCAATAATTATGCTTTAAATAGATTAATTTCTATGTACAAATGATGATTTATTTTTTATATATATTCAATCAAATTACACTATAATGTGACGTTACTTCTTAAAATACTTTTACAAAAACCTAATTTAATTAGATGTATGTGTAAACAAATTTTTAAATCAACTTTTAATTAAAATAAATTTTATTTTATGAAAGTGAAATACTAGCGTGTACAGTAAAGAAATGTGTTAACATACTAAAGATAAAATTAAATTGATAGGTTTAAATATATTTTTGTTTCCTGTAAATATAATCTTTTGATTTTGACTCTCGTAATTTTTTATGGTTTACATTGCTATAATATAAAAAAAAAAATTATTTTTGGTCCTTAACGTTAACTGAACGTTACAAAAACGTACGGAAACAGTTTTTGGTTTCTCTAAATATAACACTTTTCAGTTTTAGTCCCCTAAAAATATTTTTTTGAAATTCATCCCAGCAATATTAAAAAATCTTCTTAAATATAAAATAACATACAAATTGATCTTTATTAATAATAAACTTATGCCAAGTAACGTTTAAAATATCTTCACTTCAATAATTTAAAATTTATTAATTTTCTTTTTTATTTATTTATTATTATAAAACTAAATTTCATTTTCTATTTCAAAAAAATCACTAAAATCTTCTGTTTTATTTAATTATTATTATTATTAAATTAATTATATTAGTATAAAATAATGATTAAAATAACTTTAGATTTAAACTTTATAATTTTAACTAAAATCTCCTTTTACGCTTTAGATTTGTTTCATTATAACTTAAAATAAAAAATATATATATTAGGTGATAGATTTATTTTAATCATTATTTTATATACTAATATAATTGTAGTTAATATTATATTAATTTTATTTTAATTATAATATTATATTATATGTTTATTTCGATTATATTAGTATAATTGTATAATTTTAATCATTATTTTATAATAATATGATTGTAGTTAATATTATATTAATTTTATTTTAATTATAATATTATATATATAATATTATAATGATTATATAATCATAAAATAATGATCGAATCGCGAGCTAGAGTTGGAATCGCAAATCTAGAGTCTATACTCCATTGTTTCTGTTTCTGCATGTTTCGATCGCCTCTCTAATAACTCTAGAGTGAGAGAATGACCAGTTTTTTATTTTATAAATTAAACATAATTACAATTATGCCGTCAACGAAAATAGCTTCTCCATTTTTTGCTTTTTCCTTTTTAAAATTAAAAAAACAAAAAATAAAACACTGTTTACATGTTTTATTGTTTTAATTTTTAAAAATTATAATATTAAAAATAATTTTATAAAACAGTTTTTAAAAATAAATAACTCAACCAAATTTTTAAAAATTTTAAAAACTAAAATAGAATTTTTGAGTTTAAAATCAATTAGGTCCTATTTCTAAGTGCATTTAAGCCTAAAACTAAAAACACATATAAATATGGTTTCTTGTTTTTCGTTTGTTTTTTACGCTCACTTCTATCAATGAGGTCCTCACTTCTATCGTCTTTCTTAAACTCCAAAACCATTCTGACATTGTCATCATCCAAGACCACCGATCTTCCACCTTCCGGCACTGTTTTCCGGCAACTCGGCCGGCACCGTCCTTCCTTCTTTCTTAATCGTTTAGTTCCGGTTCGTTTCTATTTATCCTTACCAACTTTTTTCTCTTATTTATTCTTCTTTTATGTTGTTTCAATGGTTGTTTTGGTTTTTATTTTGAACATTTTAGTTTTCTTTTGATTGTTTTTTTGTGTGTGTTGTTTCGTTGAATTATTGTTCTTTTATTATGATGATTTTTTTTTCCAAACATCGTGCTATTTTGTGAAGGAGGAGAAGGGTTTTTTTGTCAAAAATCGTGACTTGATTTTTTCCTCTTATTTGAGATTGATTTTCATGTGGTTTTTGGACTGTAGCCTTGAAATCGTGACTTGCAAATGATTTTTTAAACAATCTTGATTATAATGAATAAATTATTAACAATCTTGATTATTAATGATCACGATGTTTTAGTTATATAGTTCCCCCAGGGCACCAAATATCTCAGGACCGGTCCTGGATGGAGAGTACTGTTGTAGGATTATCCTGTATCAGTAATTAGGGTACTCTACATGGAGTTACCATTATCATTTCTTCTAGTAGAGAGATTCTCTCCAACCATCTTATTGTAACCTCTGATGCAATGCAATATCTTAATTCTCCTATTTGTCATGGTTCCTATTATATTTGTATGCTAAATGTTGTTTACAGTTTCAAATACAAAGTTGCGGGGACTTCAAGCCATTAATTTTGCATCCTTTTCTTATTTCTCTCTCAAATGGAAACTAAATCCTCCGCAAACTTACTAGATCAATTAGTGGTGAGTGCTCGCTGCTATTTGTTAATGTGTACAACTATTTTGCATAATTTTTTTCATTATGTTAATAATAAAATAATAATGTATGGCTTTATAATATCTAGGAGATGTGGTTCTTGACCTCTCTACCATGACAAACCAGACCATTAAGCTTGGAGGCGGTTTGCGTGAGGTACCTCTCCACTTTCACAAAATTACAACACTCATTCATTACTATGCTTAGACCCTGTTTGGATAAACAACTTAATTGAATGTTTATAATATAAACAATGATCATATAAGTGTTTGTGCATAAGTTATTTTTATAACAAAAGATAAAACATAGTTAAACTGTTTTCATAAGCTATCCGGAAGAGCTTACGGGAATAAGGTGAAAAAAGCTTATGGATATGCCTTAAGCTATTTACATAAGCTCTGTCAAACAGTCTCATAAATGTTTATGCCAATAGATAAGTTCAAAAAAGCCAATCCAAACAGATCATAAGTCAAGTGTCTCACTCTTTTTTCAGTTCAACATTAGTGCAGCATATTATATTGGAAGCACACAGACACTCATTTTTATCAATGCCTTTTCTTTATTTGATACCATGTTTAGTTTGACACTAAGGACCCCGACAGTCATGCTAGATAACAATCAATTGATAATTTCCCTCTGAGATATGCTGTTTGATATTTGTAAACTTATGATTGCACTAGACTTTTTTATTTGAATTTCTTCTTCTTTACTATTAATAGATTCTTAGGCTTGGGATGTGAAAACTTGTTTGTTTTTCATTAATTCACTTTCCACCTTTAGAACAGCAAACTGTGTGGAGCTAGCTATGGCAACTTCTATTCTTTGTGGGGGTAGTATAGCTTAAGTAATTAAGTAAACATATTTCACTTAGAAATTATAAAGTGGTTTTTCTTCTTTTACTTAGGCATAAAGTGAGTGGAAACTCATCATTTCATTAACTCTAAAATTTCAACTTACTGATATTACGATGTTTAGATCTTTTTAATTTCATTATGTGGAAATTTTGCTGTATATAATATATATATACTTTATGGAACTTCAAATTTCAATTTTGTGTGAACCTAAGGTGTCTTGCTCTAAATTTCTTATTTCTTTATTCATCTCGATATTTGGTATCTTTTAAGCAAGAAGGAAATAGTAAAAGGATTTTTCTTGCATTTTTCTCATTTTTTCCAGTATATTAGTAACAGATTCTCATTTATATAAATTTTTTTTAGGACAATGATGTGATTTCCTTGACTGACGTGACACTGTTGATTTTTCAAAGTTACTGGTTCAATTCCATTATGGTTTTATAACATGTTTATCTGTTATTTGAATTTACTGCCCAATATCTATAATATATGCCTTACAATCAAGCATGTATTTCTATTATATGTATTCCTGGGATATTTTAATAGAATGGACTAATATGTTTCCGACCTACAACAAGAGGGCTAAAGTGGAAGTTGGTGGAAATAATATCCCAAAATCAATGCTTTCATTTTTCATTCTAATGTCATCTGTTAGTGTCAAAATTTGGTTGTCTTTTATATTTGGAGACAACACCTGCCATGTAATTTGTGTTGAACCTTTTACAATGTTTGCTTTCGATCTCTTTCTAACCTTATTGAATGAGGTGGTAACCATGAAATTAGGTTAGTGATGTGTGCGCTATTTTGCTTTTAAATTTTTACTCCTTAGAACACTTTGTACGTATTAGTATATGAGAGTTAATTTCTTGCTTTTTAAGATGAATTGTAATTTGCATTCTGGAAGAGGCTTGCAATTATTTTTCTCTAGGCTCAGATAAATGCTATCTTCTTTCCTTCCTTATTCTGATTATGCTGTTTTGTATAGTATGTGCCTCATGCAGAGGATTCGGTTCTTGGAATAGTTGTTGACTCCAGATCAGATGTAAGAAACTTTATATTTTTGTTTAGTTTTTCTGTTCATTGAAGTTCTTTAGGTCTGCTCTACTTTCTTGCTGACCAGTTACATGACACGGTCTTGTTACTTATCTTTAAGTCAAGTCACTAGCCTGCTTGAGAAATCTTGCCTCTTGTGTCTATGTTAGAATAGATAGTAAATAATTAAGAATACCATTGAGTTATGGTTCTTATATCGATGAATAACAATGAACACAACCAGAAAACAGAATATGAAAACAGAGAATCCTCTGTTTCACAAAAAGGAAAACAAGAATGAAAACATATTCAATTTATAGGTATTTGAGAGTCTTCCTCTCCCAACTGCAGTCTACACTTAGCCTGTCATTCCCCTGGGGGTGTTAATGTTAAATAGTGTTTTCTGGTTCGTCTACCCTGTTTTTGTAGGTGTTTGTGTTTTTTTGCTTAATTCTTCACCTTGCAGGCAGGCACTTTGCTTTATGTGTGGGTTGTAAAAGCAAACCCTGGAATGAATCCTGAGTTGTCATGCACTGATGGTTGGTGTCTTATTCCGTGACTTCATTTTTAATTTCCTTTTTGTGTGTATCTTTTAATCAAGGAGTTTTTCTCTGGTTAATTTTAAGTTTCTTTCCATTCTATATTTGCTAACATAATTCTGTCTTTTATTTTGTTATGGTGTTTGTTTAGCCAGTGGGAAAGCAGGAGAGTTTGGTGCCCTAAAAGAAGGCTATATGTTTGAGTGTTCAACTGGTCTCTCAAGGATGTATGGAATTTAAATTTCTTTTTCTTTTTCTTTACGTGCATACTTTTAACAGATCATGATATGAGAAATTGTACGTTGTTTGTAGGCTTCTCAGCTCACCCACATGTCCAGTACTTGATACATTAGGGAAGAAACTGTCTTTTGAGATAGCAGTTGGCTTAAATGGACGTGTTTGGGTATGCAGATGCTCTCTAGTCTCGACGTACCATATTATATTATTTATTTTTTATTTCTTGTCCTATTTTGAAGTATTGGCAATCATCTGTAAGTTGGACTTGGGAAATTTTTATTCTACTAATTTGAGTTTTCCTTTGGAAATTGTTGTTTCATCTATAGGTCAATGCCTCTTCTCCATCAACAACTATCATCGTAGCTAATCTTATTATGAACTCAAAGACATTGAGTGGTGTACAACAGAAAATAATGGCTGAAAAGCTGCCGCAGAGAGTCCAGTGACCAAGTTAACCGTATGTATATAATTGAGTTATAGTTCCTTGTGATTTTACATTACAATTCTTGTGTTGTAAATGCTATCTTATGCCATTTCCAACTCATGAGGTACATATTTTTTTGTCTTACCATAATATCAATGCTTCTGCAGGGCGAGTACTGTTGATGAGACTACAACAATAGCTAAGTGCATGAATGATTTTCAAAGAGTGCTTAAATAGTTACTAACATATTACCCACCAATAAAATTTTCACACGAGCAGTAGAATTTAGGCCTAGGTTCTTGTGAAAGATTAGCTAAATTCTTACCATCTAATATTGACTTATATCTTTTTAATGTAAAACTTGATTTTTTTTTTGTCACGATGAAGTTGATCTTAACATAGAGTTTTTGTTAGAACATTGTTGATTACAATGATTGTAGCTTGTTTCTCTCATCTCTTTGAAACACATTTTTATTATGAATACCACCCACTATTATACTCAGATGAGAAAGAGTCACAATATTTCAGTTCTCTTCCTATTTAGTTTAGTTCTCAAATTAGGAGCATGAGGCAACAAGTTGTTTGGGCAATCATATTGGGAGGAGGAGAATTCCTAATGTAAAAAATAATGTTTCACTTGGAGAGATAAAAATATAGAGAAGAAGAAGAAACATAAGAAATAAAGTGAAGTATGAAAATTGATTGAATACAAAAAAAAAATCTAGTAAAACAATAGATAGAAGTTTGGATAAAAATATCACATTTTTCGTTATTTTAAATTAAATAACTATCAACAATCATATATCGCCTATCAAAAATCAATTATAGCCTATCACCTACTAGCGATCGCCTATCGGCTATCAAGTATTGCCTATCAGCTATCAAGTATGGCATATCAGCTATCAGTTGATATGTGACAGCGCATATCGCTCGATAGGCGACAGCGCATATCGCCTGATAGGCGACATCGCATATCGCCTATCAGCTCCTATCGCCCGATAGGAGATAGCTCCTATCAGGCGATAGGCGACAGCGGCTATCGCCTGATAGGAACTATCGTCTATCGGACGATAGTCGCTGTCGCCTATCGCCCTTATAGGAGCTGTCGCCTATCAGATGATAGCTGCTATCGCATATTGAACGATAGGAGCTGTTGCCTATCGGGCGATAGGCGCTGTCGCCTATCAACCTTATAGGAGCTGTCGCCTATTGGGCGATAAGCGCTATTGCCTATCAGCATGATAGGAGCTGTCGCCTATCGAGCTGATAAGTGATAGCGGCTATCGTCTGATAGGCAATATCTCATATCGGCTGATAGGCGATAATGCTTATCGGGCGATAACTCCTATCAAGTTGATAGGCGATAGTGCGTATTGGGCGATAAGCGACAACACTTATCGTCTGATAGGTGACATCGCTTATCGTCTGATAGGCGATAGCGCGTATCGGACGATAGGCGCTATCGCCTATCGAGCTATCGTCTATCAGACGATAGTCGCTGTCGCCTATCGCCCTTATAGGAGCTGTCGCCTATCAGATGATAGCTGCTATCGCATATCGAACGATAGGAGGTGTTGCCTATCAGACGATAGGCGCTGTTGCCTATCAGGCGATAGGCACTGTCGCCTATCAGCCTGATAGAAGCTGTCGCCTATTGGGCGATAAGCGCTATTGCCTATCAGCATGATATGAGATGTTGCCTATCGAGCTGATAAGTGATAGCGGCTATCGTCTGATAGGCAATAGCTCATATCGGCTGATAGGCGATAATGCTTATCGGGCGATAACTCCTATCAAGTTGATAGGCGATAGTGCGTATTGGGCGATAAGCGACAACACTTATCGTCTGATAGGTGACATCGCTTATCGTCTGATAGGCGATAGCGCCTATCGTCCGATAGGCGATAGCGGCTATCGTCCGATAGGGCGATAGCGTCTATCGTCCGATAGGCGTTATTGGCTATTGCTCGATAAGCGATAACTCCTACCACTTGATAGGCGACAACTCTTATCAGACTGACAGGCGATAGCGACTATCGATTGATTGGCGATAACAGCTATCGACTGATAGGCGATATCAGCTATCGACTCAAAGGCGGTAACGACTATCGGCTGAAAGGCGGTAGCGGCTATCGGATATCAACTATCACATCTACATATCTACAAATATCGGATAGCTTTTCAGTTATAAGACAACTTATAACTTAATTTTACCAAAGAATCAAAGTGTCACATCAAGAAATGTTATAATTTACTACTTTATTTAATTTCAAATCATCCTCGCACAAATAAAAAACAAAAACACTTCAAGAAAATAATAATAAAAATAAAATGAGAATGACCTGAACATCCTGAGCATTGACTTCAAGGTGATAAGCTGCTAGAGAGCTCTCTAGAGAGCTGTCACCACTGATTCTATCAATGGAGACACAATTTAAGCTGCTAGCTAAACTCTCATGATCGTAATTAGATTGAGAGGGATGAGTCATGTTGTTTTGCAAACATTGTTTTAGTTCTATAACTACATGGCTCATGGTTGGCCTATTAATGGAAGTTGATGCTACACAAGCCATTGCAATATCCAAAACTTTCTTTGGAGAGTAAATATCAAATTCTCCCTCTAATATGGGATCCACAATATCTTTTAACTCTTTTTCAAGCAACATTGAACCAACCAATTGAATAATATGGATTTTTTCTTCAGTTTTGGTTATTGCAGGTTGTCCTGTAATTATCTCAAGCAAAACTACCCCAAAACTGAAAACATCACTTTTTTCTTTCAACTTGCTTAATCTATTGTACCTACAAAATAAAAAATTGCAACTTTATTTATAAACAAATTACAAATTATGAGATCATCCTCTCACTTTAAATTTTATTTAATAAAAACATAAAAATTACAAGGTTTAAATATGTTTTTGATCCTTGTAAATATAACCTTTTTTGATTTTGGTTATTGAATATTTTTCTTTTTGGTTTACATCCCTCTAATATCAAAAAAAAAATTATTTTTGATTCTTAACGTTAAGTGGATGTTACAAAAACTTTAACCGACAAACGAAAATAGTTTTTGGTTCCTGTAAATATAACACTTTTCAGTTTTAGTCCCTGAAAAATATTTTTTTAAAATTCATCCCAGCAATATTCAAAAATCTCCTTAAATATAAAATAACATATAAGTTGATCTTTATTAATAATAAACTTATGTCAAGTAATGTTTAAAATATCACTTCAATAATTTAAAATTTATTAATTTTCTTTTTTTATTTATTTATTATTATAAAATTAAATTTCATTTTCTATTTACAGGGACCAAAATAGAGTATATTTACGAGAACCAAAATCAAAAATAGTTATATTTACAAGGACTCAAAACATATATGAACCAATTTGATATTAAAATTATGTATTTTCTTTCTAAAAAATTATACATTCTACTTTTTAAATATGTAATTAGAATTTTAGAAAAATTTCGGCGTTAAAGCGTAGATCTTAGCATATGAAACTGTAACTTCAACTAAAAATAAATTTATAACGAAACATATATTTACTCCATGAACCTCTAAAACCCCCAATTCCAATTCCAATCTCAATCCCAATCACTATTTCCCAAAGCGTGGCCAAACCCTCGAATTGCTCTACGAATGCCTCGCTTTCAAAAACGCAGAATTTGTCTTATCAGGCTCAGGTTAAAGCTAAAGAAGAACAAGTTCGTGATTTAATCGCACATGTTGGAAAGTTTTCTCACAAAGAATTGGAATTGCATTGTATTATGAAGTCTATGGTTCCTTTGTGATATTCAATTTCATTATAGAAACTAGGTTAGTTTGTTAGTTACTGTTCTGTTTGTCACTTTCAAAAACCAAGGCCATTTTTGGATAAAAAAACATAATTAATTGTTTATAGCAGCATTAGCTCTTATAATGTAAATATTTATGTATAAATTATTTCTATAACAAAAGATATAATAAAGTCAAATTGTTGTCATATTAGAAATATTATGTTTTCATACTCTATCCAAGAGAACGAGTGGAAATAAGCTTCATAAGCTCTATCCAACATTTTTACAAGTGCTTATTTATGTTAATAGATAAGCTCAAATAAATCAATCCAGACGGACGATATCTCATGCATCATTTTATAACTAACTAACTAACTTGTGTTTTCTTTTGTTGTGTAGATGGAATTCTCATTTGGTCTCCATAAATGGTTGCCTAAAGAGTTGCCGCACGAAAGAAATGGCTACTGCAAATTGATCTTGCTAATAAGGCATACAAGGTAATATTTTATTTATTTAGAAAGAGTTACAAACTTAGAATTTTGAACCAGAAAGGTTAGCCATAGGCTAAAGCGAAAAGCTTGTAACAAAAAAGGATGAACAAATCAGGGTTCGGAAACTAAAATTACCGCACAAATTTAAATTAGAGCCTGTTTGGATTGACTTATTTAAGCTTATCTACTGGCATAAACACTTATGAAACTGTTTGGGAGAACTTATGAAAATAGCTTATGGCATGTCTATAAGTTGTTTTCAGCTAATTTTCAAAAGCTATCCAAATAGCTTATGAAAACAACTTATTATAACTTATATAAAAACAGTTTGATTTTATTTTACCTTGTGTTGTAAAAATAACTTATACATTAGTGTTTATGCTATAAGCTGTTAAATAAACTGTTTATTCAGTCAATGCCTTAGCCTTTTGTTTTTCTTGGCTGTCTCCTATTTTTTCAGAGTTTGGTTTGTTCACAAAACCTTTATGTTTGAATTGGTGGTATGTAATTGAATGGAGTGAAACGGAAAGAAACAAAATGGAGAGGAATGGAATACAGGTCCCTTTCCATTGAAGATGATATTCTATTCCTTTCCATTAAAATATCCAAATAGTCGAATATCATACCATTCTATTCCATTCCATTGCATACTACCAATCGAAACATACTTAAGCTACTGAGATTTATAACTATTCATGATCATTTTTACAATTATGCTCTATTAGAAAGTTAGATGTGTGTGGGTGGCTGGGAGGGTGTTTACACTTTACGATCATCAGCCAGTAAAATTTGGTTATCAAAAGCTTGCCACCTGAAACACAGAAACAGAAATGTACCTAACTGAAGGGAGCCTTATCTGAAATACCAAAGAGGCACTGACCCTTTTTGCCTGTTTTTATCAATAGCCTACACATATTTGATTTCATATCACAACTGGGAAGTTTATTACATTCCCCTTATGTTTTGACTTAAACATTTGAATAGGTTCTTGACTTCTTGCAGCTATCCAAGAATGTTGGAGAGGTCCACATTTGGTTTCCCTCCTTGCAATGTTCATTAACACTCAGGATTTCTTAAGCACTTGATGCTGAGAAGTGGAAGGTATTTAAGTTATATTTTTTATTCCCCTGTCTTAATTGCTTTAGGTACATATGGACCCCCGTTTGATTGAAAATTCATATTATATAGATGATTTATGTAAAATTATATAAAAATCTAAAATCATTTGATATGTTATTGAGATACATTAAAATTAACGTTTTATATGTTTTTATTAAATGTCGTTAATCTTGATGAGTCTCAATAATCTATCAAATGATTTTATGTTTGTGCAAAATTTTACATGGATGATTTATATGATATAAATTTTCAATCTAACGATAATTTTGTAGAATGTGTATCCGTTAAAACATTATTGACTGGTGTAACATTACATTAGTGTAATTTGATCGCTCCTCATTTAGAGAAATTTGTTTATTTTGAGAAACATTATTGACTGATGTAACATTAAAAGGAGCTAAGCCCCAAAATATGTTTATACAATTTAATATAACATTAAATGAGTTTAATGGTCATATATTGTCGGTGTAATACAGTTTTACACTGACATTCAATGAAAGGCTACCATTTTTCCACATCACACTATCAGTTCCAAAATAACTATACAAAGGTGGAGTGGTGTGGTAAAGTAGTGAATTCTAATTTGATGTCGGTGTAAACATTTTTACAACATACTCTTTAATTCCATATTAAAAACATCCTAAAAACAGCACTCTATGCAAGAAAGCTTTATAACCAATCCAATTTTTTTTGACAGATGCAACCAATCCAAATTTAAGAATTAAATTATTTTCCGAGAAAAACCAAATGGTTCCATACTAGTATTTATATAAATTTCTTACTTTTAGTTAAAAACATAATTTTCTTACTCAATAAAAACCGACCGAATGATATTTGTCAAATGCTTTTTATGAGAAAAAAATGGTAAGGCAGGCATGGAGAAATAGAAATTATCACGTGCAGGGGATGTGGACTTTTTTTTGGAAAGATGCAGGGATGTGGACTTATTTTAGTTTTGAATTATTATTTGTATATAATAATAAAATACTATTTTTCTGACTAAGTAAAAAAATTGTCTTTCTATTCTATTTTCTTTATGGGAAATAATTAATATTATAAATACTTAGAAATTGAACCAAATCATTGATAAGTTATTTTAACATCTCTCTCCATTTTTTTTTGGTAGTTCATCTCTCTCCATTTATTTATGTAAAATAAGGATATGTAAGTTTGACCAATCAATAAATATCAAATGTATTGAATCATACTAAATATTACTTTCCCCGTCTTACAATTAATGACAAATGATATTGTTTTTTATTTGTTTATTATTATTATTATTATTATTATTATTATTATTATTATTATTATTATTATTATTATTATACATTTATTTGCTATGAACAACAATATTTCATTTATCTTTTTGTTTGATTCAATTTCTCTATCTTAAATATAAACAAAAGATTAAATGTATTTAGTGTTGGTCTTAAACTAAATATTTTTTTAATTTTTTGTTTGTATTTGAGAGTAGAAGGAATACTATTCAACCTAAATTTAATTGTTCCAAATAATAAATGACATCCACGCCTTAAATAAGTGATTAGATATTTTAAAACTCTATTACTAAGGCATTTTAAAACTCGTGTACAAAAAAATGTAGTTGAGATAATTTCTATTTCTCAAAAGACATGGAGAACTTCATTTAAAAAGAGGACACACATGTGAGATATTGTTTTTTTTTGTTACTCAACATGTGAGATATTGGTGGAATCTACTTTTTAAAATACTTTTGAAAATGTGTCCTACCAATACCTCACTTATGTCTATCTCTATAATAAATAGAGATCTTGACAAAAAAGTATAGTTTAGGAAAAAAACCATTTTTAGTAGATTCTTAGACACAAATTAATTTGTGCAACAACTTGAAAGTTGTTTTTGTTAGATGGTTAGCAAATGGTACGCTCATACTTTTGTTAGAGCATCTATCTCTTATATGTTCCTCGCAATAGTTTATATTACATTCTAGAATGTATTTCTTCTATTATTATAAATTCCTCGCAATAGTTTATATTACATTCTAGAATGTATTTCTTCTATTATTATAAATGAATGCATTGAATTCAGCAACAAAAAAACAACCATGAATGCATTGAATTTGTTTGACACAAAAAAAAAGACAGATTAATTAATATACTCCTTTTCTCAAAAAATTAAATTCTCTTTAGTCAAATAAATAGATTCTCCTAAACGAGGATGAATGTACCAATAATATAGTATAGTAGTAATAATTAAAAAAAGAACAAAAAAAATGCTGTAAAAAAAAACAATAATACTACAACAGTTCTGCTACTACCTGCTGTTGTCCCATTGCATATATAACATCTAGTGAGTTTTGAGTATTTGTTGCTCTCTAACATCTTTCTCTTCTCTTTCCCTCTTCAAAGTTGAAAGCATTCATGGGTTTCTCCAAATGGGTCAACTTGTTCTTCATTTTCAATTGCTTTTTACCAATCTTCTCAGATTCATCCTCCTCCACTTCAAATGACCACTTGCCAATCACCAAGTTCCTTGATTTAGCCAAAAACCCTCAAGTTTTCGATTGGATGGTGGATATAAGGAGGAAGATTCATGAGAATCCAGAAATGGGTTATGAGGAATTTGAAACTAGTGAGTTGATTAGAGCAAAATTGGACGAATTGGGTATTCCTTATAAACACCCAGTTGCAGTCACAGGTGTTATTGGTTACATAGGAACTGGTCTTCCTCCTTTTGTTGCACTCAGAGCTGACATGGATGCTCTTCTCATGGAGGTCTACATTTTTTTATGATGGTTTTGATTTTTTAATTATTATGATGAGTTTTTAATCTGGGTTTGTTGAAAAATGAAAGGCTAAAATGTAGGTTTGGCCCTCAAGTTTTACAATCCGATGATTTTGGCCCGTATATTTTGAAAATAGTAATCTTGGCTCCTTAGCTTTATCCCCTTTTGCAAAATTCAGGCTCTTTGATTTTGACCAGGTCAACGTTGATGTAGACTCATTTTGACTGGGTTAATGCCGATGTAGACTCATTTTTAAAAACTTGTACGCTCAGATGTGGAATTTAATTAAAAAATGAATAAAAAATATATTGTCACGTGGCTGTTGTCTAATGATAGCATTTTGTCAACAAAACCTAGGTTTCATCATGCGATTTTTTCTACCAATTTTCTTCTGTCTATGGAAAGAAGAAATCGCATAATGAAACTTAGGTTTTGTTGACCAAATGCTACCGTTGGACAACGGTCACATGACAATATATTATTTATTTAATTAAATTTCATGTCTGCGCATTTTTAAAAATGAGTACACATTAACGTTGACCCGGTCAAAACAAGAGGGGACTGACTTTTGCAAAAAGTGATAAAGTTAAGGGGCCAAAATTGTCGAATTGTGAAACTTAAGGGTATAGAAGTGCATTTTTAGCCCAAATGGCAACTTTGCAACTCTAAGTTCAACCCTTTTTGAAATTTTTGGTTTTGTTGTATTACTAAGAGGATATTTTTTTGTATCTTTATTTTATTGATTTTTTTTTGTTAAACTTAGGAATTGGTGGAATGGGAGCACAAGAGTAAAGTACCTGGAAAGATGCATGCATGTGGTCATGATGCTCATGTTGCTATGCTTCTTGGTGCTGCAAAGATTCTCAAGGAGCTTGAAAAAGAGTTGCCGGTATGTTTTTTCACATTTTTATTTTATGTTCATTCTCCTTAATACATGAGATAATTTTATGTGCTGGTATTTTTTTTAATGCTTTGTTAATGTACTGATTTTGAAAATAATTTAGAGTGAGAGTGTGAAGAGGTCACTGTTTCTCAAGAACATGTGTGATCTTTGAACAGAGGTTTTTTTTGACATAAAGTTTCAACAGAGGCTGCTGTTGCAATTGCAACCTCTTTGGTTTAAGAAAAAATTTTCTATCTGCAATTTTAGTTTACTTTTTCAAATTACAAAAATGTTATCTTATTTTCACTTTATTTTTTCTAGTTTCAATTACTTGTGTAGAGAAAATTAAAACCAAACATGCCATTAAATTGCACAAACTACAAACATTATGGAAAATTGTGATTGTGGAAAATTGTGAATGTGGAAAATTGTGAACGAATCCGGCTGATGTGCAGGTGGGTTGCTATAGTTGCGGAAACTTTTGAAACCTTATTGCAGTTACAATAACAGTTGTGGACTGCAATTTAAAACACCGACAGTGCTATATATCACAGTAAAAAAAATCTTGAATTTCACGAAGTCACGCGTGTCAGATTTTCTGAATAAAGGAGAAAATTTTCAATCTGCTTTTGACGGAAAACATGGGTCAATGCCCAATGATAGTATTTCACAACACTTCATTGATGGAACTCTTTCGTGACATCAAGCAATTTCTTTAAAACACTCCCGTCCAACCGTTATGCACTTTTGCTGTTTAAGATGTTTCTGTGTTTTTAGTTCATTCATGCCAAAGTAAAAAATGACTCCTGTTTATTTGCATATTGTCAAACTGCTGCCAAATTTTGAGTTTTCATTATGCCAACTTTGTATGTTACAGTCATCCTATCATATGGCATGCTACTTAAGTCTTTGAAACATAAGTCAATGCATCAATTATTCTTGCAATTCTAACAAACACATAAAAGACTGAATTATCTTGTTTGACTGTTTTAATCCTTCTATGGATCTGTTATATCATTCCTTATTTTGTATAGGGAACTGTTGTTCTTGTTTTTCAACCAGCAGAAGAAGGAGGTGGTGGGGCTAAGAAAATTGTAGATGCTGGAGTCTTAAAGAATGTCTCAGCCATATTTGGATTACATGTCAATCATGAGGTATCTTTAGGTGCAGTGGCATCTAGGTCTGGTCCTTTGTTTGCAGGAAGTGGCTTCTTTGAAGCAATAATAAGTGGCAAAGGAGGCCATGCTGCCATTCCTCAACATGCTATAGACCCCATAGTGGCAGCTTCCAATGTGATTGTTAGCTTACAACATATTGTTTCTCGCGAGGCTGATCCCCTGGACACCCAGGTAAACATCTTGTTTCATTTATTGCTTCCCTTCGAACCACTCATTAGAACTTAGTTTGCACCATTCTTTGAATCCGTCATTGTCAAAGCAGCTTCCTTGTCTTGTATGCTATGAATCATTGACAAAAAATGGACACGACACTGATAATAATTTGAAAATTGGAAGAAACTAAATGTGTCGGTGTTGTTTCGATGTCGGACACTGACACGTATCCGACACCGAACACACCTTCAATCTGACGTGTCGGTGCTATATAGCTAGTATGTGTTTACTTAAACAGTTAAACATCAAATGGGAATCAGAAAGAACAAATGGATATTCAAAACGAAAGTATTGGCAGAGTCCAAGTCAGCAATACTCATGTTGGAGGCACACTATCTTGCAAACTCTTGAGTTTTGTGGCTATTTGAGGAAAAAAAAGTTTCGGGAAACATACCACAATATTATTTGCTTACTATGTTTTTTAATACGATGAAACCTGATGCCTTTATGCCTTCCTAACATAAATAATATCCTCACAGGTTGTGACTGTAGGACATTTTCAAGGAGGTGGTGCATTCAATGTTATTCCAGACTCTGTCACAATTGGTGGCACCTTCCGAGCTTTTTCATATGAAAGCTTCATGCATCTGAGAAACCGGATTGAGCAGGTCCGTTATGAAGAAAAATAGATTCATTTTGTGCTTTAAATGGAAATAATGAGCTCTAGCTTTTGTTAAGCAACATACATTAAGTAGATGTTCTGGATTCAGATCGAGATAGACACGGCCCCTTTGCATGGAAAATTCTACGTGGCCAATTTTCTTTTGTTGTCATTCTTATCTTATTTCTGTCACTTACTTAATGATTATACTTATGTTATAGTTATCACTGCAATCCTATTAGGCGCTGACTGTTTCATTTATGTAGGTTATCACTGGACAAGCTGCTGTCCACAGATGCAATGCAACAGTCAACTTCCTTGAAGAAGAGAAGATTTTCTTCCCTCCATCTATAAACGACGCTGGATTGCATGACTATTTCCGAAGTGTTGCCGGGAGTTTGCTTGGCATCGACAAAGTTAACGATATGCAACCGGTGATGGGAGCTGAGGACTTTGCATTCTATCAAGAGGCTTTGCCTGGATATATTTTCCTTCTTGGAATGCATAATCCCTCGGCTGAACGTCTTCATATAGTGCATTCACCGTATTTCAAAATCAATGAAGATGTACTTCCTTATGGTGCTGCACTTCACGCCTCGTTAGCTGCTAGGTATCTTGTTGAATTTCATCAGGAGGAGGTACCAGTAGTAGAGGGGAAATATCATGATGAATTATAGCAAAGGTTATTAAAAAAGGTCATATCATTGGGTTGGACACATTTGTTGTAGATGAGTTATCATTTTTATTCTAATAATAATAAAAATATCACAACCCTTTGTGTTAGAATCTTTAACTTCAGTGATCTATTGTGGCAAATCTTTAGCTATAAGTCCATCAAAATCAGCTGTCGTGCGCGTTTATCAATTTCCACCAGAATGGGTGAATAATTCTTTGAAATCCGGGATAATAAGGTAAATTTGATAGAATCATTAGATCTTGATAGAACAGAATGAGTTCTATTTTTTTTTGGTATATACATTAAGAGGAGAACAAAATGCCGATTTGGATAAAAAATGTTAAATAACTTTATTTTTAGAACATTATTATGTAAAGGAAGTGGAATATGATGATTGCTTAGATTAATTAAACAGCCATTTGCTTTTGAAAAAAAAAACAAAGATTAAACAACCATTTGCGTCTTTAAATATGTTAGCAATGTTAATGGTGGATTAAAATTACAAAAATATATTTGGTATTTAATTGGATTTTTTGTTAGTTAATTTAATATTCAAATGTGTCTTTTGTTTGTAAATTTGGTTCATTAAATTATTAATAAAAAACATATTAGATATATTTTTAAAGCTTTGATGCATTCAGGTTAAAATGATTGTTTATTTAATAATTTATCTATAAGTATTTGAATAAATACATCTCTAAAAAAATTTGAATAAATTTATCAAAACGCTTAGTATTCTGTGCGTCAGAATGAAGTTTTAACGAGAAAATGTCAAAGATCTAAAATGTAGATTCAATTGAACATATAACTACACAATAATTCAATGCAAACTAAATATACTGTATGTACATATTCATTTTTAGAAGAGTTAAAATTGATTTTGTTAAATTTAAGATTTTTTTTTTTTTCAAAATTTAAAATTGATTTTAACGATTTTAAGACGTTTTTTTTTAAACTTGATTAATTTAATGGTACACAAGTAAAAGTAAACTAAGTTTTGCATCATGCACAAATTTATTTGTATCATTAAA
Organism: Cicer chorassanicum; assembly: GCA_037974735.1. Taxonomy (NCBI): domain Eukaryota; kingdom Viridiplantae; phylum Streptophyta; class Magnoliopsida; order Fabales; family Fabaceae; genus Cicer; species Cicer chorassanicum. Next base: position 51,079,282 of record JBBPBP010000002.1, on the reverse strand, counting down.
TTAATAAATTTCATCATCAAATAAAATATAGTGAGACTTATTGATCAACTGGTAAAAAATAAATGCAAAACTATTTTACTTGTGGTAATTAGACAAAGCTGCAAAGCTTAAACTTGTCAAAATGCATGTTGATGTTTATGCTTCTGATTCAAAGCACAGTGTCGTCACCATGATATTTCAATAAGCAAATAATCAAACACTTGGCAGGCGTAGCAGTAGTAGTATTGCAAAACCGCGAAATGGCTACCATTTCAAATCTAACAAACTCTCTCCCACTCCATATCCGAAAATTCAAGTTCCCACCTTCATCTCCATCTCAATCTCATCGTTTTCCTCTTTCTACTCTCTCATGCTCCCTCCCCGAACCACAACCACAACCACAACCCCAACCCAACAACACAACTTCAAATTCCAAAACCTCCAATCCCAATTCCAATTCCAATTCTAATGCCAATGCCAATGTCAATTCCTATTTCCCAAAGCGTGGCCAAACCATCGAATTGCTCTGCGAATCCCTCGCCTACAAAGGCAAAGGACTTTGCAAAGTCACTGAAACCGGTTTCGTCGTCATGTGCGACCGTGCACTTCCCGGCGAACGATTCATTGGTCGTGTCACTCGCAAAAAGGGAAATTACGCTGAGGCTACTAAGCTTGAAACTTTAACTCCTCCCTTTGACATTGTCGATGCGCCTTGCGTTTATGTTCCTCATTGTGGTGGTTGCAAAACGCAGAATTTGTCTTATCAGGCTCAGGTTAAAGCTAAAGAGGAACAAGTTCGTGATTTAATCGTACATGTTGGAAAGTTTTCTCACAAAGATTTGGAATTGCATGGTATTATGAAGCCTATTGTTCCTTGTGACATTCAGTTTCATTATAGAAACAAGGTTAGTTAGTTAATGCTCTGTTCTGTTTGTCACTTTTTAAAGCTAAGACAATGTTTGGATGAAAAACTTAATTAAGCACTTATGGCATACATACTTATGTATAAATTAATTCTATCACAAAAGATAAAATAAAGTCAAACAATTGTCTTGTATGATATAAGTTGTTTTCGTAAGCTCTATGAAACAGTTTTAGAATTGCTTATGCTAGTAGATAAACTCAAATAAATCAATTCAATCAGGTCCTATACATGGGATGTATAAGTTATTTTTATAACAAAAGATATAATGAAATCAAATTGTTGTCATATCATATAAGTTGTTTTGATAAGCTATCTTGAAGAGTTTATAGAAATAAGTTTCATAAACTCTCCCAAAAGTTTCACAAGTGTTTATGTTAGTAGATAAGTTCAAATAATTCAATTCAAGTAGGCCTTATATATATGATGTAGATTCATTTGGATGATGCCTAACTTGTGTTTTGCTTTGTTTTCTTTCTTTGTGTAGATGGAATTCTCATTTGGTCCCCATAAATGGTTGCCTAAAGAGTTACTGCACGAAAGAAATATTGATGGTGGGAGTGAAAATTATGCATTGGGATTGCATATTCCTGGTTTTTTTGATAAAATTCTAAATGTTGACAAGTGCTTACTGCAAACTGATCCTGCTAACAAGGTATGGAATGTTATTTTATTTATTTAGAATTAGAATTTAGAATGAGTTACAAACTTAGCATTTTAAACCAGAAAGCGTAGCCATAGGCGCCGGAGGCAAAATCTATTCTTTTAACTAGATGCGGCAGCCTGGAAAGTGAAAAGCTTGTAACAGAAAGAGATAAGACAACCACCTGGCTAGGAAACTAAAAAACGGTCGTACAAATTTATGTCAGCCATCTCTTTTTCTTGGCCGTCTCCAATTTTCTCAAGTTTAGTTTGTTCAGAAAACCTTTATGTTTGGATTGGGTGGTATGTAATGGAATAGAGTGGAAAGGAAATGAATGGGGTGGAGAGGATTAGAACAATTGAACAAAGGTCCCTTTCCATTGAAGATGATCTTCCATTGACGTCTCAATAAGGATGTCATCACTTTCCATTTCATTCCATCAATTTTTATAATAAATCCAAACAATGGAATATCTTATCATTCTATTTCATTCCATTACGTACTATTCATGATCATTTTGACAATGTAACTATTCATGATCATTTTGACAATTATACTCCATTAGAAAGTTAGATGTGTGTTTGTGGGTGGCTGGGAGGGTGTTTACACTTTATAGTAAAATTTGGTTATCAAGAGCTCTGTGTCTGAAACACAGAAACAGAAATGTGCTGTAAGACACTTAACTGAAAGGGCCTTATCTGAAATACCAACGAGGCACGGACCCTTTTATGACTTCCCTTGTTTCGTTTCACAACATTGGACACTCCTCTTTGTGGCTTAGTTACACAATTTTATCTGGTTCCAGAGTTTTGTAAGATTCAACTGTTGCCTGTTTCTGTGACAGTAACCTACACTTATTTGATTTCATATCCCAACTGGGAAGTTTATTACCCTCTCCTTATGTTTTGACTTGAACATTTGAATAGGTTCTTGCAGCTATCCAAGAATGTTGGAGAGATCCTCAACTCGGTTTCTCTCCCTACAATGTTCATTCACACTTAGGATTTCTTAAGCATTTGATGCTGAGAAGTGGAAGGTATTTAAGTTATATTTTATGTTCCCTGTCTTAATTGTTTTAGGTACACTTGGACATTGTAGTTCTTGCATTTATGTTCTTAATCAACCATACAAAATCATCTTATAAGGTGAAAGATGCTTACCTCTTATAACCACAATTCAGACCATATCATTCTCTATTGTGTGACTCTCAACAAATACTAATGCCCAGGAATGGCATATGGAGGTAACCTAGGTGACTCGATAATATGAGTGACCCAACAAATATATGATAGACTCTTATACTCTTTTCAATATGGGTCGAAATCAACCACACAAAACGACTTATAAGGTGAGGGATGACCACCATTTATAACTACTATTCAAACCATATCACTCTACAATGTGAGATTTCCTACACCGGATAATGCTCAACAAACAATTAATTTTAATGGGTGGAGTTAATTTTTCTTCTTCTATAAATTAGGGCACATGTATGGGTGGATATGTTCTATAGAAATTTTCAATTAAACAATAAAGTCATCTAATCATAAGATAAATACAATCTCCATGATGTTTCAATTCCAAATTTTCAACAAAAATATATATCATGTGAGCAAATAATGCCTGAAGAAGGCATCAAATTTAAAGGGGCGAAATAACAATGTTTCATTTGAAGAGTACCTTGTTTTCTATCAATATTAACGTTTCATTTTTTGTTCCAGAGATGTAATGACCGGTCTGCCTGAAATAATGGTCAACTTTGTGACCTCTTCCTACAAGCCTGAGTTGCTGAAGGTCCTAGTTGATAAAGTTTCTGCATTTCCTGAAGTGGTGGGTACTTAAGTTTTTCAATTTTTGTTACGATTATACATTCCAAACTTTCTCCACATGTGCTTCTTCCTTAACTTTCCAAACTCCTAACATCTGCTATGCTTTGAAATAAGTTTTTTTATTTTTATTTTTTTTTCTGTTGAAGATAGTAAATTATTAAGTGCTTTAAGGTTATTGAGAGTGGGTCTTAACATGGTAGTAGAGTTTCTATGATCAAGTGGTCTGGAGTTTTGAGCCTTGCTACGCCCATTCTTTTTGATCAAATTTAATTTCTATTCAAGGTAAAATTGGCTTATGCATTCTTCATGCTTCAAGCCAAAATGGCTATAGCCTGTGGGATGTCTAATTGGAAAAGACACGAAGCTATGTGGCGCTTCCTCCTAACATCTTAAGCTTTTAAGTTTTAGGAGAGTTGCTCCTTAACTATATCTATCAATTTCATTGACTCCTAGATTTCAAATTTCAAGGTATATCCCGGGGATGGATCTGTAACACCACACTACTAACTAAATAGGGAGGGGGTGGAACTGAGGTGACTGATGCTGAGCGAACCAGAAGCAATGAAGGGGGATATGTAAGAGATTGCTTGAAAAAAGTGATGTGATTTTAGTTTGGAGTAAAAATTTCATTTTTGCATCGGGTTTCCCTCATTAATTAATTGTCATTTTATTCAATATTTAAATTTAAAACCAACTGTCTCAGTTTTGTGTGTGGATATTTGACCTTGTTAACCTTAGTTGCAAACTATATGTATATATTGTATTTAATACCATTGAAGTTCCTTCGCTGCATGAATGATAGGTAAGCGTCATGAATAATGTAAATACTTCTGTTGGTAACACATCTGTTGGGGAGGAGGAATACACTTTGTACGGGAAATCTAGCATTACAGAGACCTTAAGAGGGCTTACATTCCAAATATCAGCAAACTCTTTCTTTCAAACAAATACTCATCAGGTTTACAATATGCCAAAAAATTTGGCTCTCTTTAGATCCTGTCCCATATTTTTTTTCTTGAAGTGAATCATGACCATTGGCAAAGAAATATAAGCAATTTTTTTTCCCTATTAGGCAGAAGTTTTGTATAAACTTATAGAAGAATGTTCCGGCATTAGAGGAGATGGCTCAGAAATTGTCCTGGACCTGTTTTGTGGTACAGGCACTATAGGTCTGACACTTGCAAGAAGGTAATCTGTTATCTACATTTGGTTTTAGTAGTTTAGGACAAACTGTCAAACAATTAAAGTAATGTCTTCTTTTCTAATTTTGAACAGTGTAAGGCATGTTTATGGCTACGAAGTAGTTCCTCAAGCCATCTCAGATGCCCGACTTAATGCCGAGATAAATGGCATACAAAATGCAACCTTCGTTCAGGGTGATCTTAATAAAATTGACGAGAATTTCGGGAAGAACTTTCCTAAACCTGACATTGTTATTTCAGGTTTCGTTGCTCTACGTGTCCATATTCCTACTTACTCTATTGTTATATTTATTTTTATAAATTAGTTTGGCTTGTGTAATTTGTTTAAATTGATCCAAAGTATATATGTGGATCTATCCTACTTGTTGAAATTGCCATTGCTGTTCACTTTTTCCCCATTCATTTTGAATGTTGTTTCATTGAAGCAAGCGGATAACTGTTCTGCATTTGTTTACATTTTAGCGGTATTTGCTTCATTTTGTATTTCTTGTATGGAGGGAGATATGCTGGTTTATGCGGCTGTTGGTAAATCATTAATGTTTGCTTCATGTCATCAAAAGAATATTTCCATGCGGAGAAAACTAACTTGACTCTATTTCAAGTATTAAGTTGCTGATCATATATATTCTTCATACTGACTGAAGATCACAATTAAAATCTCTTGCTGTCATTTTGTGCGACAATACAGATCCCAACCGCCCAGGAATGCACATGAAGTTGATTAAGTTCCTGCTAAATCTTAGGGCACCTCGCATAGTCTATGTCTCGTGCAATCCTGCCACATGTGCGCGTGACCTTGATTATCTCTGTCATGGTGTGGTATGTGTTATTTATTTTAATTTTAGCTCTAGTTCTTTGAAATTCAACTATTTGAGTTGTTGACGGTTTTGTGCAGGCAGAGCTGAATATAAAAGGTTGTTACAAGCTAATAAGCCTACAGCCAGTTGACATGTTCCCACACACACCTCATATTGAGTGTGTTTGCCTTCTAGAGCTTTGCTGATCAGTGATCATTTAAACCTTTCCATTTTGAGGTTAGGCACCATTTTGTTTTCTCTGCTACATATGGGACGGACTACTTTGCAGTTTGAACCTTGAATGTCTGATGAATTTTGAGTGACTTTCAATTCATTTGGATTATATTTGGGAAAAGGCCAATCAATTACCATAGCACTTCTACATGATTTCTTGTTCTAATGTAGTTGTGTGTCATTGAGAGTTGGGACTAATAATCCAAATGTTTGTGCACATTCTATTGTTTGTTTGTTTGATTATTTACCCCCTTTTCTTTATTTCTCTGTTTCTGCCATGTCTTTCAGGAGATAACAAGCTTTTTCTAGGTATAGGTCAAGGTTGGGTCTTCAAGTGGATAAATGGGAAGGCACGCACTTTCATGCTGCAAGGTTTGACTAATTTTTTGCTACCTAAAACTATGACATCAATGTACGTACTCTTGTTCTAATATTTTTTGCTACACCAAGTCATTTTGTATGGTAGTAGCATTTGCAAGTATGCATGGATAACTACATTGTTGCTAACTTTCTAATATTTCTCATATAATCTATTTATGCAGAGCCCCCAAAAGTTGGACTAGTTCTTAACCTCCGAATGTGGATTATTATTCCTTTTCATGTGACCGGTCCATCATCAAGTAGACCATATTCTAAAGTTGTCAGATTGTTGCATAATTGAAGAAGATTGAGGTGCAATGCAAGTGCATGTTTGTTCATATGAGTAAACAATACTCTTTGTGAATATATCATATATATTCAGTGTGAAGTATCACTCATAGTCTGTTCTTTACCTCTGTCTTTGTAATGTTTCAAGACTAGGTTCTGCTGTCATGCCGGGGGTAAGAAAATAAACAGTATTAACAGGGGTAAGCTTTCAATTCATTTTTGAATGTTGTATTGATATCATTATTCAAAGGGGGTACTAACTCAAACTTATAACAGCCTTGAACCTTGCCGATATATCCCCTAACTTGTAAGCTAAACAAGACCTGTATGATTCACAATACTCAACTTATTTTTGAATGTATGTTAATGAAGAATAGAAATCACTACAATCTGTCAAAGACTTGGGTAGGGCAGATTTTTGTCTCTATTTCATAAACACTTTTGTACAAGTAATATGATTGGATAATAGAATGATGGTTATAGATTGTGTTCCTGGAATGCTGATGGTTAAAATGTGATGCTACAGGAATTAGAGGAAGTACATTTCCTATCTTCAAATACTTAATAAAAGGAATATTGTAATGGTAATGAACAAGGATCAATTATTAATTCTTCAACTATAAAAGCATGAGGAAAGAAAAGAAAATGACATAGATGATCGGTTGGGCCTGGTAACGTGTGTACGTGGGGGTCAGCATCATAATTAACCACATAGTAAGGTAGGGTCCTATATTTGGTTGTTAAATGTTAAGCTAAGGCCAATGAATCTGACAAACCTATTGTACATGCATGCATGTTAATGAAGAAAAAAAAAAATACTAGTCAATAACATTAAAAAGAGATAGAGATGGAAACTTTTTTCACGACCGCGACAAGTCATGTATATTTGATATAAATTCATTTTTCTTTCAACGATAGATAATCTTTGGTCGACATATGTTGGTTTTACATTTGTACCAAGATCTTTGCTATGTATAATCAAAGACATATTTGGAAAGAGGTGGCAAATGGGTCTTAGTGTTAAGTCAACATTACAATGAGAATTCTTTGAAGGGTAATAATTAAGAGTGGTTCTAAGTTGGGCCATTATAGAGATGTTATGTTATGTTATGGGTTTGTATGGGTCGGTTAAGACGAAGTCTACCACCTAATGGTCCATTGCGTGAGTAATGTTGTTCGTTGTCTTTATCCATTTCTTACCCAATTTCTTCATGTGTTTTGTAGCAATTAATGAACAAACCTGTTTTACTTTTGTCGGCAAAGGTTCCTAGAAGCTTGCAGAAACAAAACTAGGACCAATATACTATAGTACTACTATGAATGCATTCATACGAGTTACCTACTTTGGTCATTTTAACTTCAAAAATCATGAACATTTGGACTTTATATAAATATATCATGATTCTAAAGTATATAAATCATCAATTTATCTAATTTTGTAAAACCCTAATCATCTTGCTATTTCTTTTTCTTTCATGATAAGTGTTCGAGTGTTCACCAAATATTTTTCTAATAATAAAGATAAATAGACAAGACGACTTTAATTAATTGAGAATATACTTTCATCGTTTATTTTTAACTTCTTTTGATTTACTGCTAAATATCTCAACAGTTCTTTAAGTAATAAGAAGTTGTCATGCCTATATGAGAGTATAAGTTCACGTATAAACAATTATAATTGAAAATTTACTATAATTTTATTGTATAATTTTATAGGAATTCAAAATTGTATTTATTTTTCAGATTTTCAGAGATTAAAATTGAGAGATTGAATTTTTAGTTAGAAAAAAAAATTGAAATTTTAAATTATATAAGTGGGGGACCATGAGCAGCTGGTTATTGGGCTGAGCCAAATAAGCAAACCGCTCACCTATATATCCTACTCCACAGTTACTTATTTACACCCCACTTATTTTTCAAAGTAAATGTTTCTTTTATCATTTCATTGTGTACAAAAAAATAAATTTACATGCCCCGGGTGGATGGTGAAAGAAACATGAGAGAAGTTGAGCAACAAATGCAATGGTAATAATGATGGGGCGCATGTGATGTGAGCATCTCTGATTCCGTGAGAGCAATATGCAACTCATGCTATTAAAGTTCAAATTAGATATATAAACTAAAATGTGATGACACAAAAGTATTATATATAACTAGCTTTCCCTCTAAATAAACAAACTATGCTAGCTTTCAAACAAATTTCATGTTCCAAAACTCTCCACTCCACCATGTTAATGGCCACATGAAATCATCATATTTATCTATCTAATTTTAGAAGGGTTCCTCTAATAACACATGCCAAAATTTCACAAATATATTTCTCCTCATTTTTTCTCTCACATATGTATAATCTTGCACAACATTTTTTTAAGTAAAATTTTATTCGTAATTTAGATTTTTTTTTAGAAGAGTGATACTTCGAGAACTTTTAAAAGTTATTTGAAATTTTAACGATATTCTATGATAAAATTATCCTTGTCATTGCGACTGAGACAATGATTTGACCGATCTTAGTTTGATAAAAAATATAAAAAAATAAATGTGTTTCTCAAAACTCAACTTATCGAACCATCATTAATTAGGTTACCGTCTCAATCGTAAAAATAAAGAAGATCGTTAAATTATAATTCCGAAGATTTTCATCAATCATCGTTAGAAATTTCAAATAATTTTTAAGTATCGGTGTACGATAAACTTTATCATCTTATAATTTGTCCATTTAATATAAATAAGGATATTAATTGATTTTCTTATGTGTAATTTGAATTCAAAAGACTTACAAACTAAAGAAGATAGTGCAAGAGAATATTAAATTGTGGTTCCCTAACCTTAATACAACTTATAAAACATTTATATAAAAAGCAGAGCAGAGATGCAGAGGAGTCTCATATCAAGTATCAAAAAATAATTAAAAATCACAAACTTGAGTCATCCATTCAAAGTCCATTAAGCATTGAATTTGGAGCATTTTAAGATGCAAAAAGTTTAGTCCTACATCACTACTATACTTCATATATTTAATCAGTAGATTCCTCAAAATTACCCTCCAAAGACTTAAACAAGTAATTTAGTAGAAAGTGAAAAACATCACTAGGCTATGATTATAACTATGATTAACAAAAATCTTTGTAAAGAGAGTGATGATGCTATTAAAAAGATGCTCTAACTTTCACTGCAGTTTTCACTGCAACTTTACAGTGCGCATGGAATATACAAAAACAGGTCAGAGTTTTCTCCACTTTATAAAAAAATATACAAAAAAATAAAATAAAGTTAGATAATATAATATTCAATTAATTCAGTTGAGATTCAAAATTCTTGTTTGAACTCTCATGCTTCCCTTCTGGAATAAAACACCCATCAAGCTGACCCAAAAGCCTTATCTTTTCCAAAAAGAAAAAAACCATTGTAATGCTCAAAACTGTTAAACCATATATTATATTATAATAATATTAAAACCCTCTCCTACCTTTTTTCCCTTGAATAATAAATGATCAAATGCTTATATATATATATATATATTATACAATTTCCTCTCACATTGTTCAAGTACCAATATTTGTTTTATTGCAAAAGTTTTGTACTTTTTATTCTTCCTATCTATATAAGTTTCTCCTCATCAACAAACACACACTACATCAATATTGGTCTATCTTCCATGGCATATGATTAAGGTACAAACTTTATTCTATCACTTTCTATTCTCTCTTCAATGTTTTTCAATGTATTTGGTCAAAGTTATAAAACACAGAACTTAAAAGTTCTAACTTTATAATAGTAGTTTTTTACAATAAAACAGTACATAAAATTCAGTTTCTAAATCTGAAATATTTTTTCTTTCTCTTTATCACAATTTCATCCTAATGAATTGAGGAAGACATGCAGTTAATGCTACTAAGTACCAAATTCTAAGCAAGGATTCTCATTCTGGTGGCTCTTGGATTGGTGTTCTGGTTTTGGAAGCAGCTGGATCTAGAATTGGTAAGCCCTTCAAAACTAAATGTATACATATACTTTTTTTATAACAACAACCCTATTCAAAAAGAAAACAGATATGAAAAATACAAACAAATAACACACGAGATATGACCAAGGAATTTGACTAGTTTTGCTTATGTCTCCGACTATAACTATAAAGCAGTTGTTTTACTTTTCCAATATGATTCAAACTTAAGATTATATATTATAGCTTATGTTTAAATACTCAACCAACTTGATCAACATGTCTGCTTATCACTACTATAAATGATAACCAATAATTTTGAACCTATAAACATAGTACATATTTATTTTATCTGATAAATATATTTTCTTCAATATGATAGGTAAAGAAGGATCATTTTGTCATTCAAGTTTCAATTAGATCTCTCTCTTGGCTTGGTTTCACTTCATTAGAGATTGTAATTGCCAAAGTAGTCACTATACATGGATAGTCTTATTTGGAATGACTCACAACAACTTGTAGTCAACAACAACATACCAAACTTGTGGAACACTCAACCACAAGACCTTGAAAGAGACTACTCAACTTCAAGTCTTCTTAATTATCAAATGCAAGACATAATAACAATGATACCAAACACAAATTCAGGAGCTGGAATCAGTTGTGAAGAAAATTTAATATTCCAATCATGCCCTTCCCTTTCATCCAATTATGTGCAAGATTTCAACATGGTCCACCAACAACATCTCATCAATGGCACACATAACAACAAGGCTACTAAAAGCTCTCTTGAATCACTTGATTGTTTGCTTTCAGCAACTAATAGTTATAACACTGACACTTCTGTTGAAGATGATGGAATCTCCATGATTTTTTCAGACTGCAGAAAAAACTTATTGAACTTAAGTTATTATGGCAGTGCAGTTTCCTCTGGTGAGTCTCAGAGTAATATTTCCAATCAAAGTTCATCAGATCAAGGTAAAATCATTGATTCTAAAGTTCATTCCACAAAAAGGACTAATGATCAATATGATTATGATCCTTACTTCAGTATTACTCAGAATTCTTGTCCTAATGAAAGTGGTTTCAAGCTTATCTCAGAGAAACCACCAAAATCAAAGAAAGCAAGATGGGATAATAAGTGTCCTGGCTCATCAAATATCAATTTCCAACAACCGAATTCATCGACATTGTCGTCTACCATTGAAGAGCCTGATCCAGAGGCAATAGCACAAATGAAGGAAATGATATATAGAGCTGCAGCATTTAGGCCAGTGATGAATTTGGGTTTGGAAGAAGTGATGGAAAAGCCTAAAAGGAAGAATGTTAAGATATCAAAAGATCCACAAACTGTAGCTGCAAGGCAAAGAAGGGAAAGAATAAGTGAGAGGATTAGGGTTTTGCAGAAGATTGTTCCTGGTGGAACAAAGATGGACACTGCATCAATGCTTGATGAAGCTGCTAATTACCTCAAGTTTCTTAGATCACAAGTCAAAGCATTAGAAAATCTTGGAAACAAGATTGATACAATGAATAATAATTTTCCTCCTACAAGTATAGCCTTCTCTTTCAACCCTTCAAATCCCATGCAAACTCATTTTCCCATCCAAAACTCTAATGATCACAACATCCAATATTCTAAGGGTCAAAATAATTAGTATCAATACTTCATCTGTGACAAAGTATAAGCAAAACAGTATATGTATCTGATTCAAAATTCGGATCATATACACATACTTTTTTTGCTTATATTTTGTTCCAGATGAAGTACTAGTATCATGGTAGGAATGTTGTAAAAAAAGAGGTCAAAGAAAGAACCTCATAACCTCTAATGATTTCATCCAATGACAATGACTAATTAACATGTTATCATGTTCTAGCCAAAGTTTCAATTTTGTTCAATATCTATTATGTAACTTTCTTCATTAATATTTGTTTAAATTCTCATCAATGAGAGTGTTTTCTAGCTAGTTTCTACCTTAATGAATTATGTGCATCATGCATGCATGAAATGAGATCATAGGGTGCTTTTGCATACACTATGCTTTTGATAAAACAATTGCATGTATTTTCTTTTTTAGGAACTAATAAAAGATGGTTATAGTGAAAGTAGTAATCAAATTAAGTAATGGAAGTCATGAGTAACACAACCTTTTAGCTTACAGAAAGGTCTAGCAATTATAACACTATGATGATGATTAAGATCAAGGGCTAGAAAGTGACTTTCACTTTAAGTTTGTTTTAAAATAGTTTAATGCAATTTATGTACTTAAGTGTATTTTTTAATTAGTGATTTGTAACATTGTGGTTAGCTAACCAATGCAAAAAACATTCTCTTAAGAATATTAGTGTCAGTGGTCCTGTCTCCTTGATTCAACCCAAAGCGTGCTCTTGAAAATCTCTCTTAATTCATATTGCTATTGCTCAGCACGTGTATGTATGTATGTATATTCTTCTTTTTTGGCAGCTCTGTTCTGTTTGTCATAAGCAACACACATATGTATAAAACCTCTCTGCCTTCTTATTAATTTTTAGAGTTACCTTATTTTCACATAAAATGTGACAACAAAATTAAATAATATATGGTTAATGAATATCACATAGTGTCACAAAATTTAGATGATTAAGTAGTTGATTAATGAATATAATAAAGTATCGCATTTGATTAACCATTTATAAAAACATAACACAATTAATTATGGTTCTAAATATAATTAACCACAACTTTGGGGTCGTGTATATTTAAACATAAATTATATTAATCATCCAAATTATTGTTATTTTTGTGCGTCAAAATATTTTCTCAAATTTGTATAAAATTAAGGTTCTGTAGTTGTTACTATATTGGTGTAAGTAATGATATTGTAAATGATGATGACTATGATAACGACGGATACAACGAAATGTGTGATATATATAATAGAACATATGGAATTATTATTATAATGTAGGTAGCTCGAATATCTTAAGTATGCACATGACTCTGTGCTACTGTATCTGCATGTGGCATATATTTCCAGTACAAAATGAAACCCTTTCGGCTTTTCCTCTGTCATACTTAGAGAATTATTCCTACTTTTTGTTCACCATTCATCATTAACTAAATAAAACACTATTACCACTAATTCTAATTATATTGTCTTTTTGCTCTCAAGTCCACATCTATCACATAAATTGAATCATATTCGAAACACAACATAAATTCATAAACGTTAAAATCTACTTCCTCCGTGAATGTTATTTAAGATTTTTATAAATATATATATATTAAGAAATGTAATAATTAAAAAAAATGTCATTTTATCAAATTATTAATCTTAATTATTAATGAATTTTTTATCATTATCAAAATATAATAATATTTTAGAAGTTATGTATATAATAACCATTGAAAACAATATATAAAAAATAATTAAAGTTGCATTGAAAATTGTGGTGACATTTATTTTAGAATGATTTTTTTTCTTCTAAAGAGACACTTGTTTTGTTGTGAGACGGAAAAAATAAAATAAAATAATTTAAACTTGATATCTTAAAATTACAAGATTGAATTTTTACCACTGAGCCTCAAATATAGATTATTTAATTTCATATAATTTATAAACTATTTTTACAACTATCATGAAGAGTGCGTAGAAATAAACTAAAAATATAAAAATCGTTTTTTTATAAGCTCTTTAAATACAGTAAAAATAATATTAGTATTTTTAAAATAATAATATTCATTGGATAAGTTACTTAAAATTTGTATATAATTAAGTCCAACAAACTATGCCATTCTTTTAGAAGAGAGTATTTTATTTTACGATCGCTAAAAAATATTAATTTTTCATGCTCATTATTATTAACAATAAAAAATAAAAAGAGAATTGTTGACCCTGAATATCTTGATTGGACAACCTTGATTATAGAGGATAAGGGCTGTTGAGAGTAATTTTGTTGTGAAAAAGGACCAGATCCAATTGGCTTATTATTAGTTTGGATTTGTCTCCGTTGAATTTTATTTTTCAACCAACAAATTGTTTGTCTTGAAAAATGTTTTTGTGAACTCATTGTTTTGTAGGCTTTCACAAGCTAGTGGGAGAAAGATCACGAGAAATATACAATTTGGATTTTTTTCGTAATTGAGCATGCTATTTTTATATTTTATTCGTTAAATTTATGTGTATTCAATAAATAAAAACCTAAACTACAAAACAAAATATTTTGTCTTATTAAACAAAAAAAAAAAATCTAATATTTTGCACCTCAACTTAGTTGCAAGGAAAGAGATTTTCAACAAATATTCAAGAGTGAGAGGAGTTGTTGGCTATTGTTTTAATGTTTCATCTTCCACTCTATTTATTTTGGTTTTAACCTTAAATCAACTTTTGAGAGTGTGAATTTAAATAAAATACATCATTGAAAGTAATGTATTTAATATTCTGGGGTGGATGAACAATCTATTACCTTGTTTGAAATACTTGACCTAAGGTCCAAGATGTCATTCAACTATAATGGACTAAGCTAAACTCTTCTGCTTTTCAAGTGTATATTTAAAGTTAAATTGTAACTAATATATATAATACATATTTGAACATATGAAAATAATGCATATCTAAACATAATTTAGTTAATTAATGAATATGTACGTACAAACATATAAAAATTATGACTAATTATATTCAATGGATGATTAATAAATTACTATACATTACAGAAATTTGATATCAATTTTTTTTGTCTCTAAATAACATATCTTTCGTTAGAATTTCTACCATCCGCTTCTAACCATGGTGAGGTAGCTAGAATTCAATTGTTTAAGTGATTATATTTGAAGAATTCAATTGTTTAAGAGACAGACATTAGATCACATCTTTGAGACCAAAATTATCTAGATCCTTTGCTTTTTGGACCCTCCTTTATAAAAAATTAAAATTAAAATCTGGGTGGAAAAAACATCTTCAAACTAAAAATTTGATGAAAAATAATCTTTTAATTTAAAAATTCTGTTAGAAACAATCCTTAGTTGTAATTTAAGGACCAAGACAAAAAAAAAATACATTAAGTATTTCTCCTTAATTTAAAGAGTTGACATCATATACTTCTCTTATAAAATGTATTGAACTCTTACTGAAATAATAGACTTCTCTATTCCCACAATATTTTCAACACTTTTATAATAAACAAATGCAGACCAAAAAAATATTTGTTGCCATCTGTGTGTCGGAATTGATAAACCAACATGAAGACAACGATCGGCCTATTATTAATTCTAGTGTTTCGTAAATTTGTATTGTTATAAAATTTTAATATTTTAATTTTAGTTCTCTACAAAATAATAAATAATTGTAATAGTTGTTGGAACAAAATATATTTAATTGTCATTTAATTTTAAAATTTTAAATTATTTTTCATTAGTATGTTTAGAATATTATAAAAAAAATCTTCATAAAAATTTAAAATTTCTAATTTGAGATGAATTATTTACTAAGTTTTTAAATGTCAAAAATCCAAGATAGAAGTAACGAAAATATGAATATGTAGAAATCAAATTTTGAACTTATTTTTTTGTTGAAAAACTTTTTATAATATTTTAAATATATTTAAAAATTCATTCAAAAATATTTTTTGACATTCTAATATGAACTAAAACTGTTTATTTGATAATTTTGTATGAATTACAAAATGCAATTTTTTTTATTAGAGACTATAGATAAATTAAATCTATACCTAAATTACTATCAATCATTCCAATACCGAAAACCTATCACATCCATATTTAGTCCTTCTCTCACTCTTGCAATGGCAACCAATTCTCTTGAAGTTTACTTTGGTGATCATTTTCATCTTTGCAATGGCTCTGTCTCTCACTTACCATCATGTGATGCTGCACGTGTTCCATTAACAGGTAATTAATTAAGCATTGAAACTTTAAATTAATAATGGCCTCATTATATATAGTATATGGTTTTGTATGATAATTAAGGAACTCATATATTTTGTTGTGCAGTTAATAATAGGCCCATATGTCCTGCTTGCTTGTGTTGCACTCCACCACCCCCTGGCTCTTGCTGCACAAAGTGTTGTGCTTCAGTACCAGTTCCATAATAGGTAAATCAAATGTCCATTTACATATAACACCTTATATAGTTATTAATTATATGTTTGTAATTTTATATGTTTAACAAATCATTATCATGATGTTATCATATATTGTATATTACCATCATCAAAGACTGAATGCCATGTATGATATTGAATCTTAAAAGTTATAAATTCATTAGCAGAGTATTAGAGAATTAAAGTATTCACCTATCAAAGTATGTCTCATTCTTACCTTTTACTCACCTAGAGCATTATACTAACTTGAATGTCATAGTGTTCTTTGACACTATGTGAATGGAGGTTTTTCGGTCGGAATTTTTGTCAAAGAGAACCTACAAAGTACCTCTAATGCTCATGTTAATATAATGTTTGAGGTGAGTGAGAGGTAAGAATGATGCCTCTCTTAATAGGTGATAGAGTGAGACTTATATACCCATAATGGAATAGGATTGGGCTTGGACCATCTTTTGACTACTCCAAAACAAGTAGTTTCTATTGTTTAAATTTTTAAGAGAGAAAAAAGAAATAAAAAACTCTATATTCATCAAGAAATGAAACAAGATAGAAAGAAAATGTAATATGCATAATTATAAATTAACCATAATTTAATAACTGTGTCAAATGAAAACTAAACAAGCTCCAAATATTTCAAAACAAAAAACAAAACATAAACATATTTTTTTATTGAACTTCAACATAATAAAATAGACTTACAATTTAGTTCGATTCAATTCATTGGAGGCAAGTCATTCAGATCAAAATTTAGGCAATTTTGAAGGTTTTGAAGTTGACATATATCGATCAATATCATCAAATTTTGTGGAAGCTTTCTATTCCACCATATTTTCATCATCTTTTTGCACTCCACCTACATCAACTTGAAATATAGCTCATGAATTATAAGATGAATAAAGTTATATGAAATGAGGAACATAAATGTTGGAGTGATGAGGAGATTATGATGACTTTAACTCTATCATTAACATATACATGTTGATTTTGATATTTATTGTTTAAGAAAGTATTCATTCAAAACACCACCTTTCATTACAACTTGATCAATATTCCAACTTCCATTGATAACAGTTTTATTCATTGTTGTCAAGATCACAAAGAAGACTCCCTTGACCCCACTTCCTCTTCTCTGACGACTTTTCGACTAGCACATACATTTTACAGCTAGAAAAGTGGTAGTTTTTGACAAAATCCACCATATGTTAGCTCTATTTTCAACTAACCCATTCTACAAAAAAGGAGAATGGCACACACGAGAATGGTTTTGCTCGAGTAAGGAGTGGCAATATGAAAAACTCTAAAATTCTTTTTATATTTAAATGGAGAATTAGGGTAGACAATAATTTTTTTTTAACTTAATGGGCTTACACTTTGAAAAAAAAAAAGTAGCTAAAAATATTCATCACCTATCTAACAACTATATATATTGTTTTTGTAAATTTTATTTTAATAAAAAAATTGGGTAATAAGTGAAAATAATATATTAAATCAAGATAATTTGACATTTTAACGGGAACATTTTTAGTAAAACCTTTGTAAGTCTCACCAAAGAAAGTTGTCGTTATTCACATTGTCCTCAGAGTAGTAGTCTAGTGGTTTAGTTAAGGATATCAAATAAATTACATGTAATATTGTCTTCTTGACTAGAAGAACATAGCTTATGACTTACATTCAAATCTTTTAAATTAGATTAAAGATAATTTAGAAAATTTAAAGGGTACATTTTAGTTCGTTTATAAAATTTGATCAAAATTTTGTTGTATTAGGTACTAGTTTTATTAGACTTCACATTCTACCTCTAAGACCGTCGAAGCCAATTGATCCTAAGTCATACTAAAATAAGTATGGTCTTGGTGCTAGAGTTACGAGGTGACCTATTGTCGAAACACATGGTCCCATGCAAGAGGGGTCCGCCGATTGTACAGAACACAACATGTTTCCCCTATTTGTACGGTCCAAATCATTTGTTGATATAGTGGAATATTCGATAAGGGACCGCATACCTAAATTAGGGTTGGGCCTCCGGCAAAAATGAGGTCCAACCATAAAAAAAAAAAAAAAAAAAGACCAATATAAAAGACTAAAGAGCATAGTGAAATAACTAACATGACACATATCCCAAAAAATTAGGTTATTTACCAATTATAGTTTTATGGGCTCTATTGCTACATACATTGGCGGATCTATGTAGGGGCAAGGGGAGGCCGCGGCCACCCCAAACCGATTCAGTATCTCTCCTCCACCCAACCCAGCCTCCCTCTTTCTCCCTTCAAATTCACGACCGTCTCTGCTCACCGCCTTCCTCTCTCCCTCCAGATTCACGACCGCCTCTGTTCGCCGCCTCCAAATCGCGTCGCTCCTCTGCTCCTCTGCTCGTCGCGTCGCCGCCTCCACATCGCGTCGTCGCCTTCAAATCGCGTCAGATCACCTCCATCTTGGTCGTTCGTCAATCGACAAAACTCAAAAAGTTCGGATTTCAATTTTCGTATTTTCGTTTATAGTCAGAGTTGATGTTTTAAGTTTTGATTTGGATTTATGTTAGTGCTGATTTTTAGTGCTGTTAATGCTGATTTTTGGGACTGTTAGTGCTGATTTTTGGGGCTGTTAATGTTGATTTTTAGTGTTGTTAGTGCTGATTTTATGTTAGAAGTTAGTGTTGATTTTATGTTAGAAGTTAGTGCTGATTTTTGTTTGGAGTTTTTGTTTGTGTTGCATATAAGCTGTTTGATTTTATGTCCATATAAAGTGTTTGAGTTTTGATTTGGAGTTATGTTAGTGTTGATTTTTAGTGGTGTTATTGCTAATTTTTGGGGCTGTTAGCGCTGATATTGTTTGGAGTTTTGTTTGTTTGGAGTTTTTGTTTGTGTTTCATATAAGTTGTTTGATTTTAAAGTGTTTGAGTTTTGATTTGGAGTTATGTTAGTGCTGATTTTTAGTGGTGTTAGTGCTAATTTTTTGGGATGTTAGTGCTGATTTTTATTTGGAGTTTTGTTTGTTTGGAGTTTTTGTTTTATGTTGCATATAAGGTGTTTGATTTTATGTCCATATAGAGTGTTTGAGCTTTGATTTGGAGTTATGTTAGTTCTGATTTTTAGTGTTGTTAGTGCTGATTTTTAGGGCTGTTAGTGCTGATTTTTTGGGCCTGTTAGTGCTGATTTATACATTGTATTTATACATTGTATTTTTATGTCGGCCACCCTAAACATTGTATTTATCATAATTAAGACTCTTAATCATAATAACTATTGATTATAGGAATATTATCACATGTTCTTATAAATTGCTAATCCTCATGTTTTGACAAAAAAATTATCACCGAAGGAGTTTTAGATTGTAATTAGAAAACAAAAAGATTTGAGTCAATGAATTGTCTTAAATCTACATTGTGAATTTGAATTTTTTGTGAATAAAGAAAGCTATTTGCATAGTTAGGGAATTTAAGATACGATAGATGAGAGGATTCGAGGTTTAATCACTTTTTATTATTGTTAATTCAAATTTGCATTTAGAATTTAGTTCTTAAAATTATTTCAAATTACTTTCACCACTTAAGTATAATCAATTTTGTCCAAAAAAAATATGTCAAACTCAGTTTCTATAGAGATCGATCTTATTGTTATGAGATATAATTTGATACACTTGACAAATTTTCATCCTAACTAGAATAAATCAAGAAATTATAATTAAAAAAAAATACATATATACATTAATCATCCCAAATTTAATTAAATTACTATCTCTCTAGAGAGCTCTCACCACTTATTCTATCAAAGGAAACACCATTTAAGCTGCTAGCTAAACTCTCATTATCGTAATTAGATTGAGAGGGACGAGTCATGTTGTTTTGCAAACATTGTTTTAGTTCTATAACTACATGGCTCATGGTTGGCCTATCAATGGAAGTTGGTGCTACACAAGCCATTGCAATATCCAAAACTTTCTTTGCAGAGTAAATATCAAATTCTCCCTCTAATGTGGGATCTACAATATCTTTTAACTCTTTTTCAAGCAACATTGAACCAACCAATTGAATAATATGAATTTTTTCTTCAGTTTTGGTTATTGCAGGTTGTCCTGTAATTATCTCAAGCAAAACTACCCCAAAACTGAATACATCACTTTTTTCTTTCAACTTGCTTAATCTATTGTACCTGCAAAATAAAAAATTGCAACTTTATTTATATACAAATTACAAAGTATGACATCATCCTCTCACTCTAAATTTTATTTAATAAAAAGATAAAAATTACAAACTAAAAGTCACAAATAAGGTCGAAAGTTCAATTTCTATCATCAACAAAATATTAATAATATTGATTATTGAAAAAAAATGTTGTACCAAAGTCAACACCCTTTGGTAGCCTTTGAGTTTTCCCATTTGTTTGAGTTCAAATATTAATAGTCTAACCATTTTTTTATAAGCTTCATTTGACAATTGAGAAAATTAAATAGTGTATTAATTTATATATTTTGTGTAATGATGTTTCAAAATTATCTTTTAATTAATGTTTTAATAAAAAAAATAGCACCGAAAGAAAATATAATAAATTAATTTAGGCTATTTTTTTCGGGAAAAAAATTATTGTATCTAATATTTTGAAAATGACTTATATATAGAAACAATTTTTTTTATATCGAATTATATTTAAGAACAGAGATAGTAATAACTTACTCGGGATCGAGGTATCCTGGCGTGCCAGCAACAACTGTGAAGACATGAGTGTCACCTTCATTAGGAAAGATCTTTGATAACCCAAAATCAGCTAGTTTACCCTGCATTTTTTCATTCAATAAGATGTTTTTTGATTTAATATCTCTGTGAACAATTGGTGGATTGCATCCATGATGCAGATACTCCAATCCTACAGTTGAAAAATTCAAATTATGTTAAATATTTTGTTGCATAAAATGCAACTCTTTATGAGTTATATTTTGATTCATGAAAAAAATATCATGAAACTAATGGCCAAAAGGATTCTACTCACCTTCTGCAGCATCTACTGCAATTTGAAGTCTTTGATTCCAACTCAATATATTTTCATTTGTATCTGCATTCATAAAACAAGCTTAGTCGAATTCGACTCGGCTAGCTTTTCAGTTCGACGACACTGTCATCTAGCAAAAGCTGATACAAATTACTTGAATAAATATAATATAACTGCTCCTAGAATTGTAACATGTTACAGATAAATTAAATTAATGAGGTAACACGATCATAAACAATACCTGATAAATGCTTGGATAAGTCTCCATTAGCCATATATTCATAGATGAGAGCCATGTTGGTGCCATCATCACAATACCCTATAAGACCAGTCAAGTATTTATGATGAACTACAGCAAAAAGTTTGGCCTGTGAATCAAAAAGGAAAACCATAATTCCTTCTGTTAGCATGAAACTCGCTCATATTATATTAATGATCAAATACACCAAGTCGTATAAATCTAAATTTTGTTGCTATATTGAAATTCGCAAGTTAATTGATCATACTACCTCTGCTTGAAATTGAAGATATCCTTGAGCTGATGATGGAGATAGCATTTTGACAGCTACTTCAGTATCATGATCAATCCATCCATAGTAGACTGTTCCAGATGCTCCTTTCCCCAAAACCTTTTCAAAGTTTCTTGTAATGCTTATTACTTCTTCATAGCTGAATTCTTGTTTCTTTGTCTCTAGTTCCTGCTTTATTCTTGAATAACCACTCACCTTGCTCACATGATGTGAAACTGAAAAGAAGCAAACAAATTCACTTGTTTATAGTTGTAGTATCTATGTTTGAGTCTAATTTTGATTGTAATTATCTTAAAAATCTCACTTAAGATGATATGTAATTAATTGACACTGTAAACGAATTTTACAACGATACTGCACACCAATTAAATCCTATATTTTTATACCTTTGTTTGGCTCGCACCAACGTCAACAACAATAACTAAACCTTATCCTACTAAGTAAAGTCGGCTACATGGATCAAACAATGTCAGCTTGCACCAACATCAATAGAATAGAAAACAACACATACCTCGGTGTCTCTTATAGTATACGTGAAAAGAAATCATTGCTATTGCTAGTATCATGAAAGCTCCACCAAGTGATGATACTAATGGAACTACAATCTTATTTGCATTCCTCTTGTTGCATGAACCTGAGGAGCAAAGATTTGGATTTCCACCAAAACTTGGCATTCACAGTAAGAAATAAAAATCATGTTATTTATTTGACATTGTGTGACACCATATACTTATATAATATAAACATGAGATAAATCACTAGCCCATGATGTCATAAAAAAAACGAAGTATATAATTTAAAAGGGAAATTAACAACATACTTAGATTTGAGCATACTATTTTCTGAATGTACAAGGAGTTGTATTGGAATTGCTCCTGATAGCTGATTTCCTTCCAGATTTCTTCAATAAATAAATTAATAAATAAAATTACCCTATATACAATAAGGTGCACATTGACATTCTTACCATGATATTTTCAACAACTCAAGCAATAAAATTAATTGAAAAATCAAAGCTTCAACACTATAGAATTTACACAGATGAAGATAGTTGACTTACAGAACTCTCAAGAATTGGAGCTGAGATATGAAATCAGGCACAGCCCCAGTCAAATTGTTATTTGACAAATCCCTAAAATTGGAGCACACTTCATTTTTGTCACCAACTATATAACTTGCTATTTAATTGTATATGATAGATTCAAGTACTTACAAATATTCTATTGACTTTAGATTGGATATGCCATGAGCTATATTTCCAATTAAACCACTGGAAGTTAAGTTCCTAAAAGCATGATTATGAATTTCATTAATATCATTTAAGACTATACTATAAAAGGTTATATGAATTTTATGCCACATAACTTACAAGTATATAATCCTCGGTGAATCAGATCCAACATAGCTGCAGTTTACACCATCCCACAAGTAAGACACTGGAGTACAAGGATCTCCTTGCCAGTTCCTCTTGATACCATAAATTGACTTCACATTTAGGATACCATCAACTATGATCACACATTAAACTAGCTCAGAAAAAAATAATAATAAACAAAGTATTGTGAATAAAATAAGTTTATAAGAATAATGCATGTAAATATTGAAGTGCATGGTCTTGAATTAATTCTAGTGTGTAGCACCAACACTTTAGATGGAAGATATATCTAGTTTAAATTATTATTGCTGTGTGTCAATGACATGTCTAGTGTTTGTGCATGCGTCATTGTCAAAGCTTCATAGATTCTATGTTGATAATTTGAGAGCAAAATTAGTGTATCTAACTAACATAGTACATACCATCTGTTTGATATGTTTCTGATTGTAAGAAGTCCTTCGTCATATATATCTCAATGGCATTGAAGAGTGGTGGAAGAGTTGATCTACTAGTCTTATTCAACCAAATTTCCAACTTAGTTTCACTTATAAGTGATGCATAATACAAACTCTGCAGGTACAAAGGATTGATAGGAACACTATTTAAAAGCTCCCCATTTACAAAAATGTTGAACTCTCTAGTTTGATTTTCCTTGAGCTTCATGATTTCAGCAAAGTACAAGTACACATAATATCTTGAGGCATTATACTTAGGAAGCAAGTAAAATTCAATGTTGTCATTGGCATTTGATGGAATTGATGTTGTTCTCATGACAGTAGAGGGCGGTAGTGGTAAAAAATTGTATGAAGGTGCTCCTTGATCTATGGTGAGTGAAGTATCTATCTTTTTCCAGTCAATTGAGTTATATGGGGTCCATGTTCTGTCATAAATATCATCTGGATATCTTTGGCAAAGGAAAAAGGGTACATGAGATGAGAGAGCATTATATTAACAAAAGTATATAAAAAATCAAACATCATTTTTTACTTAAATATGATATTAGTACCCAAAATGTGGTAATTTTAGCTTTTGGTCTCTCAAAAATATCTCTCATTTTTGAAAATGAGACATATTTGGCATTTGCAGCTAATCTGGATTGTGTCAAGTCATAACCTTTGTGACTGCAAGCAGTCACACGATCTCGGTTGTCCGATCAAGATCAAATAGTTCAGATTTCAAGGTCAATATTCTAGATTTGAAAACAAAATCAAAATCTGCTTATAATCTGGACCGTTCGATCATGATTAGACGGTCTATATGCAGAGTAATCCAAATCCATATGTAGGTAACTATGACAAATTAGAAATCAAGATTCTATAGTTTGTATGTAGATTCTAACTTATTGAGTTTGATGTCTAACTACAATTTTAGAAATTGAAAGACCAAAACGAAACGAAAATATTTAGAGCAAAAATTTAGCATATTTTTTGTGACTAAAAACATTTCAAGTGAGATGGCTCACCTGATTTTTTGATCACCTTGTGAGCCTACATCAAACCTTGCCAAAAGCTCAAGAGAGTTAACAAAATAGGCATCACTGTTAAGAACTCTAACCTCTAAAACTGATATAAAAGGTGTACCCTTGCCAGTATTCAACAAACAAACATGAACATAATCTGAGGAAGCAGCATAAATAATTTCCTTGGTTATTACACTGAATGAATCCTCAAACACCACAGATTCCCACCATTTGGCTCCAAGATAAATATCAAATTCAGGAAGAGAGTCTTTTCCATCATAATTACCATACACAAACCTAGCCCTCACTAAATATTTCTTGTTACTTCCTTGTGAAACATAAAGTGTATAACAGTTCCTTGTTCCTTCTTGGAAGCTTCTAACATTCCAAAATTGTCTTTCAAGGGAAGTTTTGTGTTTTGATGATATGCTTTGGCTTACACCAGTGTCAGTGAAGTTTAAATCCCAAGTGTAATATATGGAAGTAGTTTCATCTATGTAGCTTGGTTCATCCACAAATCCACAATCAATACTAATAAAGCCTACAAAAGGAGGAAACACATAAGTTCTAAGCAGATAACATCAAAACACCGTGAATATGTTGAATTATACAGTTATGTTATGAGATGAGAATACAAAACCTGATTGGTTGTTCTGAGCATGAACAATGAAAGGAAGAGTCAAATAAAGTAGAAACACTAAAAGTAGAAAGTGTCTTGCCATTTGTGAAATTGAAAACTTGTCATACACTCAATCTGATGTTAGTTTAAGCATTGATGAACTCAACTAGACACAACAAGCCATTTACAATATATGACTCAGTTTAATCATTCGATGATGATATTCATTTAAATCTTCATATGGGTTCTGTTGAAGTCAAGTTTTTCTGCATGTATTAAATTATTTCACCCTTTATTACTTTTTAACTTTTAGAAGCTTCCCAATTGAATTTTCTGAATTAAGTTTGTATTTTTCTTTGTCAATGACTCGTTTTTGTCAATGACTCGTATATGTAATGTAACATAATAATATCAAGATATTATTATCTCACTTTTTCAATTTTGAAAATTCATCCTTTTTGTTGAAGAGTATTAGAATATTCTTGGCATTTATTATTTGATATCAGCTTCATTTTATTTTTAGGTCAAAACTCGGCTATATAGAATTTTGTTGGATATGGTGTCTAACATCTAAGTAATTAATTAATGTTATGTCGTTTTTTATATTTGATTATTTAAATTAAATTTAAATTTTAAATTAATTTTATCTTTATATATAATACTTAACAAAACTTCAAAACACCTAAAAGTTTATCTTATTTTTATTATATCACTCCTTAATTTGAGGAATTAACATTATATATTTAAGTAAATATACATTTTAGTCTTTAAAATTGTAAAAATTGATCAATTTTATCTGCAAAATAACACTTTACTCCATTAAACTAAAATAGTTTCAACCAATTTAATCCTTTTTGCAAAATATTTCCTTAATAACCATCCATCAAAACCAATAAAACACATTCATAATGATTTAAAATGCCTCTTTACTCAATTTTTAAAATAAAAGGACCCTCTGTTCCCATAATATTTTGTAACACTTTTATGGAGTGATAAATAAATATTGACCAAAAAATTCTTTGTTGTCATTTGCGTGTCGACTAAACGTGTTTGAATTGATAAATTAAGCGTATGTTTGAAAAGTGTAATTTCTACAGTAATTTTTCACATTAAAACAAAAGCTATATTAAATAATATTTAAATAGATGTGAAGTTGAGACTTCCTGCCGCAGTTCCAAACAAATGCTAAAACGAAGATAATAATGTTGAAATTAACATGCTGCCCCATTAAGCCTAATTTCAATTCTACTTATTGAGGAAGCTTGTTGGTGTTGATCAACTACTAAGAAACCCTCTTGAAGTAAGAAAGTCTAAATAAATATCCATATATGAATTCAAAACCACATCTTAGACTATTTATTAATTAATTAATTACTAACTTGGAATTCAACCTTCAAATTCAAACCTTACGGCCGGCTCCTACAAAACCATGGCTATCTATTACTATCATACATCAACTATTCCTAGTCCTTGACTTCTAAGTTTTAACTATTATATATATATATATATATCTTAACTAAAATGGTTATCTATTACTCCACCACCCCCTGGATCTTGCTGCAAACAGTGTTGTGCTTCACCAATTGAATCTCAGACCATTGCTCAATCTCCATAATAGGGAAATCACTCACATGTCCATTTATTAATCATATTATTAAGATTTTTACTTTTTTCAAATAAAAACTCTGTAATTTTATATGTGTAAGAATCATTATCATGATCATAACAAAAAATAAATAAAATAATCAATATCATGATGTTACCATCGTCAAGGACTTTATGCCATACATGAGATTGGATCCTAAAAGTTATAAATTGGTGAGCAGGGTATTCATTTGTGATTCAAAAGTTTAAAATAGTATGTGCTTTTGTTCAATTTGGATTGACTTACCCGATTTTTTCCGATCAAATTTAGGGGTATAAATTGGAATTGAATCGGTTCATTCACTTTTTAATGACATATAACTGCATATATACAATATAACCTACTAAACAAATAATATTACGGAAGTAACAATGATTAATTATGTTTTGAACTAATTATTCATACAAATAAATAAATTACATTAAACAAATAACTATGGTTAGAAATTAAAAAATAAATAAAAAATATATATATCAATACTATATCTCATATTGTAATTACATCCACCTAAAAATGTAATGTCTGTATGGGACACTTGTGCTTCATGGTTGCTGTTTATAATATAATTTTGTTTTTTCATAAAAAATACAATATTTCTATTAATAGTAAAATAAATAAATATTAAAAATTACGTGGTTGATTTCAATTTCAAAAAAGTATAAAATATAATTCGATCTGAGTGATTTTCACACACAAAAAAATCCAATGAAAACTAGTTTTGTGTTATTTATGATCTATTTAATTATATCAAAATTTTATATGGAACAATTTATATGTAAATACCATGTATTAACTGGATTTGCATATACGTGCTTCAAAAAAAAAATCATTGGCACAGAATATCCCGATCAGATGAAGTTGAATATGAATTTCGTGACACAATTATATTTAACAACAAGGTTAAGATTTTTGTTGTTGACAGAAACAAGGTTAAGACTTAAGAGCAATATAATACAGCTAACAATACAGGAACATAATCAACTTAGAGGAATAATCCAACCACTTATTTAATACAATTATTATGAATAAGGAAAGTCTCCTTACGAGTTTTTTCTATCACATATTATAGAAATTGAATTGATCAATGAAGTTCTTGATGAGGAACCACATGGAGAGCAAGTACTCATGAAAGGTAGTGTAAGTGTTGTT
Source organism: Cicer chorassanicum (assembly GCA_037974735.1). Taxonomy (NCBI): domain Eukaryota; kingdom Viridiplantae; phylum Streptophyta; class Magnoliopsida; order Fabales; family Fabaceae; genus Cicer; species Cicer chorassanicum. Next base: position 51,051,221 of record JBBPBP010000002.1, on the reverse strand, counting down.
TTGTACTAATATTTTAATAAATATTAATATTAGTAATAAACATGTTATTTGTTGAAGGTAGAGTTATACTCGACAAAATCTTATTGTCACTTCAACGTGTATGTTTCTGCTTTGAATCAACTCATTCATCTTATAACTCGTGCTATATTTGAAGTTGATGCAGATGAAATGCAATATCATTGTCCAACATAATGAGAATTCAACAATAATTTAATTATTGTGCCAAATGAAAACTAAATAACCCCAAAATATTTCAAAACAAAAAACATACTTAAACATAATAAAATAGACTCACAATTTAGTTCGATTCAATTTTAATCTAGACGATTTTGAGGGTTTTTAAGTTGACACTTTCTTGATCAATATATTAACTTTTGTGGAAACTTTCTATTCCACCACCTTTTTATCATATTTACTTCACCTAAATCAACTTCAAATATAGCACATGAGTTATAAGATAAATAAAGTTATACGAAACGAGGAATATAAATGTTGGAGTGATTAGGAGACTATGATGATTTTGACTCTACCATTACCAATAACATATACATGTTGATTATTAATATTTATTGTTTAAGATAATACTAATTCAAAACACGAAATTTCATCGTAATAAATTGTAATGAAATGTCGTGTTTTGAATTAATATTTTCTTCATTGCTATAAAGATTGTAATCTAAATTGTAAGGTCATATTTACGATCCTTGAACAAGTTAGATAACATAAAAAATTGCAATTAAGTGAGATCAGTGTGAGATCGTGAAAAAGATTATAAATAATTAAACTTTCTTCTTGTTATAAAGATTGTAATCTAAATTGTAAGGTCATATTTACAATCTTTGAACAAGTTGGATAACATAAAGAATTGCAATTAAGGGAGATTAGTGTGAGATCGTGAAAAATATTATAAATATTGAGAGATCATTCGATCTCTTGCAATCCAAAAAAAATAACCACAAAGAAGATTTCTTTGACCCTCAACTCTTCTTCTCTGATGAATTTTTTACTAGTAACTACATTTTACAGCAAGAAAGTGGTAGTTTTCGACAAAATTCACCATATGTTGCTCTATTTTCAATGAACCAAATCTACAAAAATGGAGACTGACAAACACAAGAATAGTTTTCTATGAATAAGTTACAAGTTACAACGACATAGAAACTCTAAAATTCTTTTTATAGTTAAATGAGAAATTAGGGTAGACATGAATTATTGGGTTAATATTTATTTTTTCCCATAAACTCAATCATTAAAATGATTTTATTAATGAGAAAATGGGCTAACACTTTAGAAATAACTTAAAAGTAATCTAAAACATTAAAATAACTTAAAAGACTTACATTTGATTAAGTAATCTAATCAATAAATTCATTGTTTATCTTTTTCCTCACAACTTTGCTTTCAATCACTATTTTAACATAATTAGTGTGTTTGATTTTCCAGTGTGGAAAATTGATTTTAAATGATTGATTTATTTTACTTAAAAGTAAGTTCAAGGAAAAACAATTTATATTTAGTAAGATTTATGTAAGAAAGTAAGTTAAACAACAAACATAATGCTACAATCATTACACAAACAATACAAATTTAAGTTTATTAGGTTGTAGAGGAAAGATTTTTTAAATTTGACTCAAATGATCAACCTACTTAACCTTATCATTTTTATTGGGTTAAGTGGTCCGACCCTTGAGAGGTAGGGTTCAAAATTTTAATTTTCTCCCATTTAAAATATCAAAATTCAAGTTAAATAACTTAAATCTTAGCTACGTTTTGTAAATAAAAAAAATAATCGGGTTAAATGGGCCGCAGAGAGAAAGGGCGAAGGATGGTTCTTGGAAGGAGCCCAATAAGTTAGAAATCAGAGCGAAACTATCTAAATCCTCAAAAAATGATAAAATAAAACTCACTACGCAATTCAAATATTCCCATTCTCTCTCTTTTCCTCGCTCTATCTGTGACTCGGAAAATTTCCCAAATTAAACCCTAGTTCGATCATCAAAACCAAATCAACCATGGGGAACACAGAGAAGCTTCTAAACCAGATCATGGAATTGAAATTCACGTCGAAATCGCTACAACGACAAGCAAGAAAGTGCGAAAAGGAAGAAAAATCGGAGAAATTGAAGGTGAAGAAAGCGATCGAAAAAGGTAACATGGACGGTGCAAGAATCTACGCTGAAAACGCGATCAGAAAACGAACAGAGCAGATGAATTACCTCCGATTGTCTTCTCGATTGGATGCGGTGGTTGCTCGCCTCGATACACAGGCGAAGATGTCGACGATAAGCAAATCGATGGGAAACATCGTGAAATCGTTGGAATCTACACTTGCGACTGGTAATTTGCAGAAGATGTCGGAGACGATGGATCAGTTCGAGAAGCAGTTCGTGAACATGGAGGTTCAAGCGGAGTTTATGGAAAGCGCTATGGCTGGATCGACCTCTCTGTCTACACCGGAAGGAGAGGTTAACAGTTTGATGCAACAGGTTGCCGATGATTACGGACTTGAAGTCTCCGTCGGACTTCCTCAGCCAGCTGCTCACGCCGTTCCGCTTAAGGAGAAAGATGCCGAGAAGGTTGATGAGGATGATTTGTCAAGGCGCCTTGCGGAGCTTAAAGCTAGAGGTTAATGTTCTTCGTAGTTTCTTGTTGAAGAATGAAGGTCCACTCTTAGTTATAATATTGTTGCTATGTTTCTATTTTGTGCTTTTTATGAGTGGTTTGTGTATATTTAACTGAATTTGGATGGTTCGCTCTAACATTAAGAGATATTGGTATTATGTTGTGTGTAGACTTTGCTTATATGTTCATATTTGATTGCTTGTTTAAATTCTTATGCTGTGTGATTGTGTTTGCTTTGGCTCTGGTAATGGAATGCTGAGTAGAATAGAATGCTTGTAGTTGTGTTTTGCAGATGCCATTTCTTTGAATATATTTAGTAACTCATGTTGATGAGGGAAGGGGATTAATCATGAGCATAGCTATGAAATGAGAATATTGATTAGGTTACATTACTGTGAAACTTATGCCAGTGACTAAATTGGTGTCATGATTTTTATTGTAAGCAAACCTTAATTGAAGTGAACCATTCTTTGATCTTTCCTTGAGAAGTGGAGGGATTTCACCTGAGAGTCTGTTCCCTGATAAATTGCTCCTACGATGGAGAAAGGATTCTACGGATATGGGGTCTAAAATGATGCAGTTGATAGTGCTAATCGATCCACTGGAGGCTAAGTGCCTCCCTTCAGTTCAATTATTATGTATGTCAAGTGTTTTTCCTGTCATATGTAACGGCAATATGAATTTTTGAAAATAAAACTGACAATGACCTGAAGTTGAAAGTTGAGACCATTCCGTGAGTACTCCAACGGTGCTCAAATCAAAGATTTCCTTGCCATGATTTTCCTAGTGACAAAAAGTATTGTTATTTGATGTATGTAATAGCCTTAAGCCCCTAACTACAATTATCTTAAACAGAAGTTGAATTCCATTGATTAAATAAGACACTTGGATTGAGTTTAAAATTCATGAAAATGCTTGGATATCCAGCAGATTAGGAAGTTTTGATAGGGTTCACTATTAAGTAATTGACCTCGCTATTCCTTTTGATCAAGTTAAGTGCCTTTTGGATTTCGTAGTGTGTAGCAAATCCTTTTCCTTTCAAAAAAACTTCTCACAGTTTTGAACATTCTATGGAGTTTCAGAAATAAGCTTTATGGTAATGTTTTTGCTTGTTCCAGTGTCAAATAAACTGTGTATCTGAAGCACGATAAAGAGTTTTGTATTGAGTATAGGCAACCTCTTGAGGTAGTCCATTAATGGAGCCTAGAGTTATTGAAACAAGCTGATATCAAACAAAATTTTGGATAGAACAGTGAAGACAGAAGACTAGTGCTTTTTTAACCCATTTATTTATTTTTCTTCTTTAAAGCAAATTACATAAATTGTGAGACAGTATGTTGCTTCCTCAGCAGTAAGGAAATCTTCACGAGCTACATCTTTGTTTCCTTCTGCCTTGTATAGTATGCATACGAGTTCTGTGGCCACAATTGCGGACTTTCCAGTAAATTCTGAAACAAGCCTAACGATATCTCCATTATCTGGCCATTCTATCTTTAGAAAGATTTCACTGTTTTCTATAAACAGATATTTAAAACACATGTACTAAATATTTGCGATGTATAAATTGATTGGAGAGCAGGCTATAGTGGTTGAGGAATATATACAGAAGTCACTATGCTGATGTAGTGTTAACACCATGTTGGTTTTATAAAGTGCATTGTATTGTATTGGTAGATAAGACAGATTGCAGGATCAGCAAGCATAAGTTACTCGTTTGTGTAATCTCTTGAAGGATTCTTTCTACATGGTGGTCAATAACACTCCCCTCATAATAAAAAAAGTACTTGTATAGTATTTAATTGTCTCAGATATAGGTAAATTTAATTATATCATTTCTAAAATGTCTCTCCATTAATATAATTTTATTTTATGAACTTTTATTCTTGTAGAAATTACTTTTAACAATTATTTTTTATTAGATTAGTAATTAATTTATGTTAACAAAAATTCTTTTTTTACTCATTTAACTAAAATTATTAGTAAGTATAAAAATTAGATTTTATTTATCTACGAGTTTTTTCTTCTTTCAAAATGTTGTGTATTATTGGAAAGGGAAGCTTGTAATATAGTCACATCAAGTTCCTATGGTTGTGTGTGATGGAGCAGAGAAAATATGTAGAGAATTTATTTGGGACACTACAGTAAATAAACTTAAGCTACATCTTATCTCTTGGGATAAAAGATTTCGTCCTACATCAGAGGGATGTTTCGATTTCAAGAGTCTTAGTATGCTAAATAAGGCTTACATGATGAAATTAGTTTGACAACTTACTGCATATTCCAATAAATTATGGGTAAAGATTACGAGAGTTAAGTATACTTGTATCTCTTCTTGACAACTTACTGCATATTCCAATAAATTATGGGTAAAGATTATGAGAGTTAAGTATACTTGTATCTCTTTTATAATTCCTTGTGTGAATTTTCGTGCTAATTTCTCTTCTACTTGGAAAAAGCAATTGTAAATGTTTGGGAAGATATTAAGAAAAGTATCATTTGGGTTATTCAAGATGACCAAGACATTCAATTTTGGAAAGACTCTTGAATTAAAGGTAACTCTAAACTCATTTATCTGACGTCGTTTCAAATGGGGAATCTAATTTTTTAGAATTTAATTATAGTACATAAAACGGTTGAAAATGGGACAACATTGAGAGGTATGTTTCAATAGAGATTTGTGACATGATTGCAGCTATTAAACCCCCCCTACTCCATAAAGTGCTTACAAGCTCCTCTATTCTCGGCAAAATATTATAATATCTTCTAATTCCATTTTTGATAATATCTGGAGTTGGAATAGCTTGAATCGTTATAGAGCTTTTCTTTGGAAGCTAACTCACAATAGCCTCCTTACCAATGATGAAAGACATTCTGGAGGAATTTTCACAAATAATCTTTATTTGCGTTGTTGTGATCGTCCAGAAACCATTATGCATATATTAGAAAATTGGGGTGAAGTTAAAGGTTTTTGGAATAATGTCACTAACCCGAATCATTTGGGTAAGTTTTTTAGTTTGGTCTATATAATTGGTTAGATTGGAATTTATCTAACAATGATTTTGATGAGTTCAATTTCAATGAATTACTTTCTTTGGTGTGAGTTCAATTTCAATGAATTACTTTCTTTGATGTGACTGTGTATGAAATTTGGGAGGATAGCAATATATTTGCTTTTTCGTGATCTTCATCCTTAGACAGAACTTTGATTTATAAGGCTCTCAACCACACAATTCAATTAACTTTGAATCAACTTTTAGGAGGTTTAGTCTTGATTTCGTAATTTAATTTCTTTTTCATATATATATATATATATATACCATTTTGTAAATAAAAAAAAAAGTTGCTATAGACACCATTTAATTAGATCCAATAGTTTTGCCTTTAAGTTGTAACCATTAATCAAAGTTTTTGGAATTACGAAAGTGAATGAAGACAAAGGAAAATGAGTCCAACAAGAATGTTTGAGTACATTAAGCAAATTTACTTGAGTAAAAAAAAAACAGCTAATTGCTTAATCATTTGTATAAAAAAAACACCAAGTGTTTAACCTTCTTAAACTGTTTATGGATTCGGTCAAACCTGACCGATCCATTGAAAGTGATCATGAGTCCAAGAAAGTGGTTTGGATTTAATGATAGAGTTATCTTGGTTTCTAAAACAAAGAAAATCAGTCACTAGGATTGATTTGTCCTTTTTTTCTTAATAGTTTGGCATTTATTAGAAATAGTCCGACCGTCAACCTAGTATAGTACAAAGCTTAAACCGTGTGACATACTGGATCAAGTCTTCATACTAACAAATATCATCGTCATCATTTGTATCAAGTGAAAAAACAATCTATCCAGACTATAGATATAATAAACATGGTAGTTCTAGTTGTGTATTGAAAATGCATTAAATGCTTAACCAAACTGAACTCTTGAGTACAAAAAGGGGGGAAACATGTTTCATGAAAATGTAGAATGAAATATAACACTCTCCTAAATTCACTTGCAACCATTCAAGCATGTCTGTTCCTCTTCTTTGCGCCGGATTTTGCAACTTTGAGGCTCCTGTTGACAGCACTCAACCTTGCAAGAGCTGCCTTCTTGAGATCAGGCCTGTAGTAGTTATCTGCCACCTGTAGCATTCCACAAGAAAATAAAATTAGCATTATAGGTTCATCAAATTGACAGAAGTACATCACGACAAGAAAATATAAACTGCTGACAAACAAAAAAGTGAAAATAGTATATAGTTATGATACATAAAATAACGAATAACAACCAATAAAAAGAAACGGGAAAGCACATGGACATCGGCAAAAGCCAATTAAGTTTTTTCATGGAGTAGGAATTCTTGACAACCAACTAAATATTTTTGTTGGGAATCCTCAGATAGCATGAACAAAAATAACGTGGAAGAAGTTCTGAATGATCAAATCTCAGAAGCCAAGCGTAACAAGTAAACTTCATAGAAGGAAACCCACAAAGGGAGTCTTCTTACATGTTATAGCCTCATCACAGCTGGTGAACATTCAGTCATATTGCAGAGTTTCACAATAAATTCAATATAGACAAACAATTTGCAAGACAGCATTGTATGAGATAGTTCAAATGAGACAATTCTGCTTCACTTAATAAAAACATAAATTAAAAAGAGATCAAAAGTCACAGAATAACTTCTACATAATTGAAGCTCAGAAGCCAAGCGTAACAAGAAAATTTCACTGAAAAAACCCACTTAGGGAGTCTTCTTACATGTTAAAGGCTCATCACCGCTGCGGAACACTAAGTAATACTAGCTGAATTTCAAAATGATTTTAATCTATATATAGGTAATTGGAATGGAAGCAATTGAGCAGAACAGTTCAACAGATAACAAAATAGACCAGCTTCTCACATTAAACAACATAGATTAAGAGAAAGAAAAGCTAAATTCATGAAAATTAAACATTTGAATAATCAAAGCTCAGAAGCCAAGCGTAACAAGAGAATTTCATTGAAGAAACCCACCTAGGGAACCTTCTTACATGTTAGAGGCTCATCACTGCTGGGAAAATCGAGTCATATTGGTACAGGTTCAAAATGATATCAGTTAACAAATAAATGAGTTCGCATGGCACCCTTTGCAGCAAATAGTTGAAATAACAAAAGAAAGAGAGACTACTTTCCCTCAATTAACAGTTCAAACAAAGAAGATATCACAAGGTTACAGTCAAGATAACTTTCATTGATCAAAAGCTCAGAAGCCAAGCGCAACAAATACATTTCACGGAAAAAACCAAACTATGGGAAACTTCTTACATGTTTGACACCACAAAACATAACAGTTTACAAATTCAAAACAATTTTAAAACTAACTAATTCCAAACAAATTAAAACGAATAGCAAGCTAATTTTAATGGATATACAGCAACTACGTTGACAGCATTATAAATGCAGCTAACACGACAATATTGAGAAACACATAAAATATAATTAGCAGATATTCAAACAACATATTCCACGCAATTAATATAAATCAAGTCTACCAACAAAACACCACTTAACCGATCTCTTTCTATCACAAAAAAGTACCTGATTTTGCACAGCCTTTGCCATTTTCCTAAACTCCTTCTTCATTACAGATTTGTGAAGCAAAGCTGCTGGCTTGTTTTGCTTCCTTGTCTTAGTGGTTGCAAACAACACAGCTTGATCTTTACCCGCAGGCTGAATGGTAACAGTTTTCTTGTTGGCCAAACCTATAAACCATTATATACATAAACTAAGCTTCACACACAAAACATTCACATTATCAAAATCAAAATAGCAAATCCAACTACACCTAATAAAAAAGTAACATCACTTAATAATCACATTCAACATATCAATATAAAAAACCAACATTCACAAAAAAAAAACTATTTTTATTTGTACCCATTTCTAATCACAGTATAAAAAAAAACTATTTTAATCAAAAAAATCAAACAAAGGTAACAACTTGATTAATTAATTAATTAATGTATTAATATACTAACCAGAGTATTTGAAGGAGTTGAGATTGTAGAGATTGTTTGGCTCTCTGCTGAATTGAACGCTCTGAGTATTATTTCCAAACTCTTTAACCAAGAAAGAGTTGTTCCTCTTTACGATCTCCCAAACAAGTTGTCCAGGTACTGTTGCCATCTTCTTCTATGTCCGAACCTGAAATGCAGACTCAAATTAAGACTAAATTCGAAATTAACGAGATTCCTGACAAGCACAATATAAGAACCCGAGTGCAAAAATAGAGTACCTTCGATTTGTTGTTGAGGAGGAGAGTGAGATTTGAGAAGAAGAGTAGGAAAAACTGAGATCTTTTGGTGAGAATTTATAGCAAATGGGATTGGAAACCCTAATTCAACGTTTTGGATTTGGGTTGCTGGACATTGGGCTTGAAACATATAGCCCACTAAGCTGTCGAAGACCCAAACCAACAAATTAAATTGTTGACCAAAAAAATATTAAATTTAGAATATTTATTGTCCAAAATAAATCGATTTTTATAATGTACAAAATCTAGAATAGAATAAATTAATAAATTTCCAAATTTTATTTTATTATTTATTCAACTTATTTTACTACTCTGTCCCTTAATATAAGCATCTTTTTCTTCACTCTTATTAAAAAAATAAGTAGATAGTTAATATGTTTATTTTATGTGTTAATATTCCTAAAATAACATTTGTATTTGAATATGTTAAACTTAATTTTTCATATTCTTAGACAAATTAGTAATATTAAGAAGAGGTGTGTATGTTTGAAAAAAATAATCAATGTACTTAGTAAATTGAAATGTGTTTATATTTAGAGACAAATTTCTTTTTGAAAGGTGGTTATAATTAGGGAAGATGTAGTATTTTTCTTTTTTTCTTCTGAAATGTGTTACTACTTTACGATATCATAACATCAACTTTCAAAACATTCTACTAGTAAAAAAAAACTTCAAACATTCTTACAAAAGTGAAATCATAATGGAATTTCATTAGATACTGCTGTAAAATAATTTATTACTGATTATGTATATCATTTAAATCCTTTTAATATAGTATTTATCGTATAAAAAAAAATATGTCATTCACAAAGTTAGATTGTAAAAATCAATTTCAAAATAACAACAACAAAATACATATCATTATGTGTTACTTTCTAATTTTATATTTATTCCTTAGCTTAGACGCTAACTCTATCAAACACTTTAAATCGTATTTGTTATAAACTCTTATCTATTATCTGCTATTTTTTACCAACAAAGTCTTGATGTAAAGATGTTTTCGTCAAATAGATAAAAAATATAAAAAAGACATATATCTTCTTTCTTCAAATTTTCCAATATTAATTGGGGACCAAAATTGAATTAGGGGTACTTGTATTCATCTCATTGACGACTCGTTTGTTTAAAATTAAAATAAAAGTGATTATCAAATAAAATAATCTAAATAATTTAAAAGTGATTATACATAGTCACACATCACATCACCCCACCATGCTTCCATAGAGTGTAAGAATTAAAAGCTGAATTACCAAGCCATATGATCATAATCCCAAAATTCTCTGTTCCTAAATTGTTTACACATGTGCAAAAAGCTTCTCTTAATTGTCTGGAAAATGCACAAGTAAGGGATACACATGTTTGAACTTTGATATGTCAGGATCACAACGTACTTCGAATTAAATCAATGCTATACCTTTTGCATTTTATGAACAGGCTAGCTATTTATTCTTTCATAAGCATGTATATTTTCCCTGTGCAAAACAGTCCATCACACCCTCCTTTTCCCCCATCTTACATACATATAAAAGGCCCCATCAACCAGAAATGGGGAAGAAAAGGAAAGAACAAAAAATGCCATCTGAGAAGTGAAAATCTATGCTAATAATCAAAGAAAATGGCAACAAATGATAATTGAAAGAATAGTGAACTACATTTCCTTTTCAATTTCAACATACAAAGCAGGTAAAATTCATAACTAATATCAGCTTCTATAGACAACTTTCAAAACAGGTAAAATTCACAACTGATATAAGTCTTTATAGACAACTTTGTGACAAAATGCTGACAAACACATTCTTCGTCATCGTGCATTATGTTTTAATCTTCTAAGCACAACTTGCTTATAGAACTTTTGGGTACGGAAATACAATGCCAAACCAGCCAAAAATGCCAGAAAAGCCACACCGGCCAGGATCAGAAACGACAACATGAAACAGTGGATGCCAAAGCAAGAGTTATCTTCTTTATTGGCTTCCTTGTCATATATATATCCAACAACTCTCACAGAAAGTATATAAGACCCAAGTGGACTCGATGCAGCAATAGTGTTGAAAATGGTACCCATGTGCTTCACACCAAATATCTCATAAGTGATTGTTGGCATTAAGGACCAATTTGTACCATAGCATATTCCCACCAGAACAGGACCCAAATAAAAATTGCCAGGGAAACCAGAAGCTATGATTACATGACCAAGAATCATAATTCCCAGATTTACAGTCATCAACAGTGGCCTCGGCCAACCTCTTTTGTGCATGATATAATCAGATACATGACCGCCACCAAAACGGCCAAGAAAATTCCACATACTCCACAATGACACCATATTATTAATCTCAATAGTACTATACCCAAGAGATTGTCCTATTTGGCTCATATTATTTATCGTTGCCAGCCCAGAACCCAAACCCGATATCATGGTCACAAACAACATCCAAAATTCAACCGTACACATAGCCTGTAACAGGTTCATTTCTTGTGCAAGGGGCAACACATCATCTGAAGGATCTTGTACCTGCTGCACCTCCTCTCTAGGCAGCTCCTGGTATTCAATTGTAGGAGCAGTCTCAATGGAACGAGCTTGTGAAAATCCCCTCGAGTCTTCCCAATGAGCTTTCACAGCAATGCCAAACGGCGATGCTAGTAGAACCATAAGGACCACAAATGTAAATACTCGTGCCCAATATGGCAAGCTCACAAAGTTTTGCAAAACTATTATGAACATAAGATACACAACAATAATTACAGTTACCACAGAGAACACATCCAACTGCTTCTTGTAATCACAGTCTTGGACTTCATAGATCCTCAACAGAAACATAAAAAACAGACTGATGAATGCAGGTAAGCAAGCTAACATCAGAAGGAAGGTTGCTGGGTCCCCATCAAAAAATGTGTGGTATAGTTGAATCAGGATAGCTCCACTAAGCCCGAGAAAACCCTGAATAATATGAAATGAGTTTAATGATCATTAAAAATTAACATAAATCAGTTTTACACTAACATCCAAAGAAATACGTTTATTTTTCTATGTCATACCATTAATTTTAAAATTCAGTTACAAAAGTCCAGTGATATGGCAAAATAATAGACTTTTAATAGATGACAGTGTAAAACTAGTTTCCACAACAACGTAGACATATTAGAATTGACTTATTTGAGTTTATTTACTAACACAAGCACTTGTCAAAGGAGAGCTTATTGAAACTTATAATATGTTAGTAATCAGCTTATTTCTATAACCTCTCTGTGATAGCTTATCAACACAATTTATATATATTATATAAAAACAATTCTGACTTTATCTTATGTTTTGTTTAGAAATATGGTTCAATTTTAAATCCACAGTGCAAGTAAAAAGAAGAGTTAATCAGCAATTCTAAAATGAACTACTATATTGAAAACGAAAGTGAAATTGAAAATGGTAACCTTCATGATACCAATGATGGTGCCACTATATTGTGGGAAATTACGCAAGCCAGTAACGACATTGGTAGTGTTCAAGAAAGTTTGACCATTAGATGCAAGCCAGGCGAAAAAACACATGAGTGGAACAGGAGGCTGATTGATCAAGCCCACAACAGAGGCCCAAATGAAGAAAAAGCCCACAAAACACTGAACAGCCCCAGCGGCAACGACAATCCAGGGGCCACCAAGGGATGTCCATTTGGACTTATTGGATGGGAGAGGAGAGGTGTAAGGAGTGACGGCGGAGTAAAGGAGGCCGGAGAGGACGCCGAAGTTGGCACCGATGTCTTTGAAGACGGAGACAGTGTCGAGCGTTGATTGATCGTAGGATTGTGTTGATTTGAGGAGAGGAGAGTAGATGCTGAAGGTGTATGATGCACCGCAGCTCCACTGGATCCATATGGATGCGGCAACGCCCATCCAACGATTCGCTACCCACTCCATCATCTTCAATGTTCTTCTATTACTTGCAATTGGATATTGATGATGATGATAAGATTAATTAGTCAAATCATTACCAAACCCAGTTGTGATGACTATGACATAAACATTACTCATTTATTAGAATAAACATATTTTTACTATAAGTAAAAAGAAGACGATTTCTTCAACATCAAATTGGAAAATCTTTCATTCATCCAAATTCCAAATAGGAAATTTCACAAATCTTCCGTTAACAAATTGTTTTGTTTGGTAGGAAGGAAATGGAAAGTGATTGGTTTCCTTTACGGAAAGTGGAAGAAGGAAATTATTTTCTTTTTCTGAAACGGTTTGAGTTGACAACTCGAAAAAAAAAAAACAACAAACCCACGAGAAGGTATGAATTGGACAAGAAATTTTAGACGCAATTTGTCAATTTGGGCTGTTTGGCCCACCACATTGAAGCCCAAAGTCAAACCGGGCTATAGTGATGTACATTACAGACTATTTAGATTTTTTTTTGGAAGTCACATCTTTAAGGAGATTTTGCACACAAGATTATGTCGGATTTCTCATCTCTAAAAAGGAAATATAGGTCCTAACTTGAGTTAGGGGTGTATATACCACATAGTTCAAGGTCATGATATCGATAATTGCCACATACTTAAAAGACTCGTCTAGAATGGTCACATAAGAAAATACATTGGGCACTTCAAATCTCAAGCTAGTTCAAGCAAACAACATACAAGTCAGTAGAGATCTTTAAGATTACCTTAAACGAAGATTGACGCAAGGATAAAAGGAAAGGTAAAGAGTTAGTTAGACATACTTTCAATACAATTGTTGACAGTGGTGATGAGTCGAGCTCGACCAAGAAACATTATGATCGTCAGGTAATGTATATCTAAAATTTGCTAGAAAATTTGGTCTTGCCTAAAGTCCTTGAGACCTTGAAAGGGTCATTCCTCATGATGGTTGTAGTGGTGCAAGTGTTTAACTATGACATAAAAGAGTTATAGTTGATCTTGTAGACTTGACCGACATCATATATTAGAATGCTTTTGAAAAGTTACAACTTTCCACCAGCTAGTTACAACATTTCGTTGTCTCCTTGATTTTTCAAGTGAACAAGTACAAGTTAAAGGGTACATAACCCTTAATAAAATCTATTTTGGTAATAACAAAAACACAATTACTAAAAGTTTGTTAGTTGATAAGTGCTCACAAGAACTTCTTTTTCTTCCTTTACTCGAAAAACTCACCCTTAGCTATCTTAGGATTGCTTCTAACATTGATTTTGTTCTAGATGATTGATTGTTGGCACTTGTTATATTCTATTATAAGAGATGTAAGGGTTTCATTTGAAACCCTATAAATGAAAATTTAAGAGATTCTTTTTGCAGATGATTTTTGAGTATTTTTGAAATACATGTCAGTCATTGAACACAAAAAGTAAGTGAAAAATAGAGATAAATATATACAACTTTGGATTGAGATTGTCTCTAGTAGGAAAAAGTATGCATTCACGCAATCTCCGTATTTAGAGTTGTTGGATCGATTCAAATGATTGTGAATTCAGTTCGATGTTTTAGTTTTTTAAAATCAAAATCTATATAAAATTTAAATTGTCAAATATAAATTCAATGACTTTAGACGTGTGGATGTGTGAATACGGTTTTTTTCTATTGCAGAAAATCCAATTTCATATAATACAATGTTTTGTATAATTTATGTACCTTAATATTTAAATATCATAATGACTAAGAATGTAAACCTAACAAGTAGAGTATAGAACAATTGTTAGGCCAATGATTGGGCTTTCAACTATGGGTGGTTCTTGGATGTAATGATTAAGGGGTGAGTAAGGTTTAGAAGGATTTGAATTAGTTAGATGATTTGTGTTTTAAATTAACTAAAAATTAAAAATCATTGAGAGATTGTTTGAGACAACTAACAAGCAAACTTCAAATTAATTATGCTCCCCATATCTATTGATTCGTTATTCAAGGACATCAAATTAATTAAAGTAGATCAAAGACCATTTGATCCTGAATATAAGAATTTTCAACAATTAAGCTAATAAGAGTAGTATTGTCTTAGAGGGTAGTTCATTCCACTTAAACACAGTAGCCAGTGAAGGTAAATCCTCTGCCCACAATCTCACCCCCACAAAACCATGCAAAACATTCAAGTCCAAACAAAGCAGCAGTGCCAACATTCTCCATGTTCAGATCCTGCCTGTTCTTTATTATGTTCTTAGCATACTCCAATTCCTTCCTTAATGAATTGTAACGAAGAGGAATACTGCAAAAAAAAATAAGTTCAATACTTGACAAAACTCAATTGGAAAATTCACAACAAAATGAAACATGACTAAGGGTTAAATTTTTATATAAATAGATTTTTAATGCAATAAATGTCCTTTTTTATAAACTTATTACAAGTTTTATGTCTTTTTTTATAAACTTATTTCAAGTCTTATCTTTTTTCTATGGAACTTGAGTTTTTTTCGATAACTAAAAGTACAACTTAATAGTAAGGATATGTTTGGTTCAACATGTGAATGAATTTTAATGAGAGGTGGGAATGAATGAATGGAGAGGAGAGTGATTTTATTTCCGTGTGTGTTAGGCTGGACGAGAGGAGAGGATGAGTTTTATTAATAGAAAGAAATTATAAAATTACATTTTTCACCATTGTAATATTTAAAATCACATTAAACAAAATAGTTCTTTAGTCAAAATAAGGAATTAATATTACCTCCATTCCAAATCTCTTTCACTTTTGGAGAATTAAAATTTACTTAGGAGATATTTTGATCTTCTATCCTTCCCTCCAAATAATTGAACCAAACAACTCCCATTCAAAATAATCATTCTCCTCACCTACATTCTCTTCGAATCAAACACATCTTAAATGTTTTGTGTTTAAGCATTTATTTGATTATGCTATGTATTTATTTTGAACTTGATCAGTTTAGTTTTTTAGACATCAGTTCATTAGATAGTAAAAATGTTTAATCGATAAATTTCATGTGATTAATATAGTAGTTTATTTAATAAGCACATTAAACTAACATAAATATTAAGTTAGACATAAAACTTGGAGACGAATGAATCATTTTTAATGTTAGTAGAATGAATTTAATGAGAGTTTAGAGATAAAGAAATCTTAATATTCATTCTGTTTTATTGAGCAAAAACAATTCCTTTTATAGTAAGTTAGGTACTTCAAAAGGAAACATAGTTCAATCTCTTTAATCAATTGGATCTCAACCTTTATTTTAGTATTGTGTTTAATTTTCTTTCTTTGCTATATGACTATATTTGTTACCTTTTCCCCGTTCATTAATTAAAATGAATGATTGCATGAATCTTAGCAATTACTAAACCAATCCTCATGGAAACACTATATATTCACCAACAATATACAAAAACCAATGTAAACATAATTCAGGATGTGAGCATAATATTTCTAGGAAGTGAAATGATTCTTAAACATCAAAATTTTAATGGCAAATACATTGTCTTTTGATTTTTATGACTATTTTTCAAATATGTATAAGTTCAAGAACATAAAAAGAAAGGGGAAAAAAATATGTACAATGTTACATGTTACATACAATTTGTGTATCTTAGATGTTTAAATATCATAACCGATCTTGTAATGACTAAGAATGCTAACCTGGCAAGTCGAGTATAGAACAATTGTTTGGCCAATGTTTGGCACTTTTCAACGGTGGGTGGTTCTTGGATATAGTGTTTGTTTTGTTCCAATAACAGCTTGTAAAATGAAGCTCCATGGTTTGACACTACTGCTGATGCTTGATTCACCTTTGATTGCAACTGAGGTATCTTTGATGCCATGGATTTCCTATACAAAAGTATCAATATATCATCAAAGGTGAAACTTTTATTCAAATGGTCGTAGTAACAACTGATTTTATGACACTTCTTAAAGAAGAAAAAAAAATTAACTTTTGAGTGAAAAAATTTACAATTTCAAATGCATAAATTTTAATACTATATTTCTACATTTAGCTTTAATAAATATCTTAAGAATTCTTCTTAGTAAGATTGTAATTCATGCAAAAATTGATTCCGAAGAAATTGATTTTGTAAAATTTATTATAGTTAAAAGTGAGTTGATGGTAAAAAAATTATTTATTTTTATATATTATATAAATTTAAGTTGAATAAAATATTTAAAATTAAAAATCAATTATAGAGAAAAACTATAAATTATAGTTTTAAATTATAATCAATTCTAAAGACAAAATTAATTATATTCTAACAATCAAATATGTTAAAATCAATTTAACACCCCTAAAATCAATTTTAACTTTTCCAAAAGAGAAACTAAATGTACACATGATAAATCGTAAAAAAGAAAAGAAAAAAAAAACTGAAAAGAAAAGAAAAGTGTATTAAACAAAAATGTAAAAACTCAATTAAATTTAGTTTGATGAATTTCCTATAATTCCTCGTAAAAGAACTCAATTGGAAAAATATATTTATACACATCAATTTGGATGAAACATATGGATTTGTGTTGAACAAATCATAGGTTACAAAGACATGGATCATCAATCCTCATCATCTAAACACAAAGAATGTGAGAATGAAATTTGATTTAGATGCACTGTATCGGAAAAAATTGATTTACATGCAACAATTAATGAACTAACTAGTAAATTAGGGGTTGCATTGACAAAAAGATGAAGATTATATTCAAAATTACCTGAAAGTTGATGATATAACCAATTTGCAGGAAATGGTGAATCTAATAGTCTCCACTCGACGCTAGACTTGGATTACCGTTTGTAACGCTGTCCAAAATTCGTTCTTATGAAAAAGTCACATGAATTTAAATGAAAAACTACAACAACAAAAAAAAACTGCTTTTTACGTAGTTAAGAAATAACAAAAAAAATTCTCAAAATAATAATAATAATAATAATAACTACATCGCGTTTTTTGGAGTTAGCAAATGAATCATTCAAACAAAACGTTATATTTTGAAATTGGTTTTCTGTGATAGCAAATAAATAAATATATATATATATATATATATAACTTCGTATATTTGTAAATCGATATAATTTGGTATTATCAAATTAATTGATTAATAGTTAAAAATATGACTTCAATGAATATGTGACTAAATTATAGATTTAATTAACACTACTTTTAAGTTTTACATTTTTTATTTTTTGTTGGATCTAAAATCAATGACA
>JBBPBP010000002.1:51010111-51032860 GCA_037974735.1 Cicer chorassanicum | reverse complement strand
AAAAAAAAAAAAAAACTTAATTTGATTAAAGGATATTGTTGTCCTTAAACAAACATAGAAAGATACAAATATGTTAATCATCATTTTCTTATATCGATCAATACTACAAATATGTTTATCATCATTTTCTTATATCAATCTATACATTGAATATAGCCTACGTTTCACATTTTTCTTTCTTTGTATACAATTTACATAACTCTTTCTCTCTTCATTTTTTCAAAAATCTTATTTCTCTCTTCTCAATTTCTTTCTAACTAATCGCACCCTACAAGAATGAAAGGTAACAAAGACAATCATGTGTTATCCTACATAGTTGCAACCTAAACTTATTACCTTTTACACAGTTTAACAGGTACAACAAAATAAGCCTTTGAAACATGTCAAAATAGAATCCAACACAAAAATAACCAATGAAAAAATAACGTACTAGAAGTTTTAACTGCTTCATCTCACAGAGATATCTTGGCTAAAATAACAAAAACAAAAACTACATTTTTTAAAAAACTTTCCTAGTGGCAGATATTGAACATATCTTTTAGTATCTGTTGTAGGAGAGCTACAATCACATTTTTCATCTTCACTTGCAAGCCAAAACACAATTTTGAAACATTTGACTGCACCTCCTCTTTCAGAAGATGATACAGAAATAGGCGAAAGAATATTAGGGTCGAAAGGAGGAGAAGCGCGAAACAAAAAGGAAAAAAAAAATGTCTTCTTTTTCCTACCCCATAATTGGGAAACAGCCACTTCTTGATCTTTGTTCTAAAAAGTTCTGAAGGGCACCTGTAGTGTGAGAGTTAATGTAACCTCCAACTTAGTGATGTTGGTATGAAGGGAAAAGAAGCCTTCTCCACAAGCAAAATATGCATCATGTATGTCACATCTTCAATATCATCTTTCTCTCTCTCTCTTTATGCATAGTACATGTACAAGCTATTCGCAGCAGCACAAGCAATTGAATTTTCAGATGGATGCCATGCTAAGTGCAACAACTTTGTGGTGAAATCAAACGAATTCCCGTTTGCATCAACCCCGGGAGCTTCCGCTCCTGTTTAAGAAATTTCAACTCGTGATATTCTACCGTACAAAACAAAAATATATGATGAGATAAGAGCAAATGAGGCAAATGAAAGAAAACTAACCCCGTCTTACAACTCGTGTTATACTATTTCCAAGTGATCGAGACGGCCTTGAGGGGGTCGGAACTTGTCGTCTGACAGAAAACACAAGTTAATATAGATGCCACAACTGAAAACATGCTTGAAGTCAAAGCTTCAATAAAATTACCTCATTGGATTTTTACTGGCTTCCAAAGTTGTAGCCTCGGTACTTCCAGGAGCACAACCAAATACTCGGAATAAATTGCTGGCATCAGATGAAACAAAATAGTAACATGGAGGATAAACAATTCGAGTAACCATTGAACCACGGATTAAGTTTGTATCACATACCTGTAAGAACCAGTTGCTACCCGCAATCCGTCACCACTCAGACAACACTCGAACTTATCAAAAATCGAATCGTTTTCATACAGATCACAAAGCTGGCATGTTCAAACACAAAGCATAGCCAGTTATAATTCAACAAAGCATCAGAAAGAAATATATTGTTCATCATCAATTATCGAAACACAGGAACCTAACCTTAGGTCTTAGATACTCATGAACCTGGAAAGTTGCAACAGGACCTGAATCCATATTAATGTCCCATAACTGACAAACAAGTGAAAATGAGTGAATGAAATGAAACTTAAGTCAGCATGTCTGCACAACAATTAAATTTCAAAGAAACAAATAAACCTAAATCAATAATAACAATAATTTAAATAGAAGAACAATAAAGTATGCCCACCCAAAATAAGCAAAAGTACATCAACTTAGGGTTTTTTCAACTTTAAAGTTTGAAGTTGGTTGTAATAACCACTTCTGTATATTTTATGGAAGCAAATTCATAAATCTTCCTAAATAGAAGTAAAAAAAATATACAGAATGCAAGTTTAGTAGACACAAATTCTAGCTTAGAGATGAAAATTGAAGAGTAGACAAGTTCGTGTGCCACCACATAGGATCGTATGGTAGCGTGTTGCAATCCCATGTAGAATCTCATGTTTAACTACATTGGCCACAACTATAAGATTTACAACAAATATGGTATTGGGTGAAAAAGAAACAACAAGTTAACTCCGTGTCACAAAGATGAGGATGTAGTGGCTATAAATGATAAAAAGATTGAGAATGAAATCATTAGAGAGGAAATTGGGGTAGCTCTCATTGCAGAAAAGATAAAAATATCTTGTCTTAAGTGTAGTTTGGACATGTGCAGAGAGGAAACTTATGAGCATCAATAAGGGAGGGTTGATCAAATGGGGATAAATTCACGGTTAAAGATAGAAGGAGACCAAGAAATATTTAAAACAAACTATTTAGAGAAAACAATCAATCTCTGAACTTAATTCATAACAACATATGATGGCATAATTTGATCCATGTAGCCAACTCCATCTAATGGGAAAAGGATAGGTTGTAATTACTGTATGTTAGTCAATCCTTTTTTTTACTGAAGTCAATCCATATTTAAACCAATTTAACTAAATATGTTTCAACTGTCAATTCTTCCATTGCTGGCTGATTGAAAAATATAATAGTATCAACCTTTTTAGCAACTTATTGGTTGATAAAAATAAGGGGGCCTATTTCCAAATCCAAAGTCCAAAATGTGATGAAAGCTTTAACAAAAGTGTGGATTTTGAAATCATAAAACGTCAGAGTTCAAACCTTTAAAGTCATGTAATCACGACTCAGTATGTATCTTCCATCCTTTCCAAATTTTATGTCAGATATGGAAGCAATAATCTCTGTGAAAAATGATCTGGATCCTGGGGCCTCCTGTTCCTCAAATCTGTATCAAAGGGCATTGCCATTAGAGTCTAGAAACTATATGAAAGTGCATACAATAATAGGCTTCATAATTTTTATTTTTTTTTAAATAAGCAACATCATTTTAATGATCCATGTCAAAATCATCTTTCCAGTACTTTTTCCTATCATCTCAACATGTTAAAAATGTAAGCTGTATGGGAGGATCGAAATACTTATTGGTAAGTAATCAACAAGATTACCACAGAAGAACATACATAGAACTACAGAAGATGTGCTTACAGTTTGGCATGAGAATCACATAATGCTGACTGCCGCAAGTCAATTAGACGGATTGAACCCTTTGAACTGCTATATGCCAATGTATTACAATGTGTAGGGTGGAATTCTGCTGATGTTATAACCTCTACAATAACAATATATAGGGTCATGGCTCAACCAACACTAGAAAAAACAAGTGCATAATCTGAATTGCAAGTTTAAAGAGATAAAGTAGATTGAACTAGTGCAAAATTGCATCTTATGAAGTAGCACACATTCCACAATGAAACACATTTAAGTCTAAAATTATATCGCATAGCATAGTTAGGCACACCAACCAAACTATCATCTATCTTGTTGGATGTTTATGGCTAAATAATTAAAAGGCAACTTGTGATTCTTTTAACCACCATAAAGTGACAAGTTTCTACTGATACTGAAAAGTTAGGTGTTGCTAATATAGAAAAAATTATGAATATGTAACGTCAGCCTGGGTTGGTTCTAATCAAAGTGTAATGCAGTCCCAGCCAAATATTTTCTTTGGACCATAAATTTGAGCCTGGACACTGCCCAACTTATAAATGAACCAAAACTGAATGGATTGGACCGGTTGAATCATCAGGCTATCAGTCTAGGTTGAACCATAACTCACTTGTCAGTTAACTACAACTTGTAATAACTTCTTTAACGATATGAACAACTCATCAAGCTTACCTGTCAGATCCTCCATGTTTGCGGGCTTTACATCAACAATATTAAAACTTTGATTGCTTATTTCCAGGTTCCAAAGATTTATTCGCAAATCATCAGCTGATATGAAAGTTTCGCCATCGCTACAAAGTATGAGCAATATAACAGCATCCGAATTTGATCAGTATCTATAAAACTAAGAAAGAAAGTAAAAAAAATGTGCAAAAACTCATAGTCATCAAGTAATACTCTAGATTCCACAAAGAAAACAATTACTTATCATTTTTTAGGAACGCCGACGCATTAAGGGAATAAAAAATTACAAAAGCAAGATCGACCTTTAGTAGCCTTAGCCTTAAATTAGAATATGAACCTTCAGGGTTCTCAAATTCACCCAAAATTTACTAGACTATAGTAAAATACAATGTGCACTTAGAAAGCTAAATCACCTGTTGTTTGAAATAGAATTGATATGATAATCGTGCGCATGGGCATAAACTCTACGACATCGAGCCACCAAGCTGGTTTCATGGCTACTTACCTACATATTTTACAACATGAGTTAGTACTGGCAAAATCTTAAGCATGCAGTCGTTTTAGTTTGAAAACGAAAGCATCGGGATCAGACATGTCAAAATAAAAATTTCTTGGTTGTTTATAGTATATGCCATACCATAGGAAATTTATCCCTGGTGAACAAATATCAGAAAAATAATTACAATTGGAAGGGATGGATACAACTACCACGGGTAATCTTAGTGATGGTATGCCTCCAGGTGGAAATGAGAAGTCGGTGCTTAGATAATTGTATGATCTATCCGAATCTGGATATCCTCCATTTGCAAGGCATGGCCTAGGACTACCTGAATTACTTGAACTAGCAACACCACCATTTCCCATTGTTTTTGAAGGGTCAACATTCATCTCAGAAATTTTCTTGACCTTCTTTTCTTGAACCTATTCAACTCTCAGATAAGGAAAGATATTAAGAAGTGAACTAGAACACAGATTGATGATGCTATTCATATGAAAAATACAAATTGGAATGCAACCATATTAATTTTGTATAGATGCATAAGCACTCACCCTCAAAAGTCACTCTTTACATGCAAAGTTATTTGGTTAACTGAACAGTTGTTCAATAGTTCAATTAATTTCAAAAGAAAAAACTGCTATTAAAAATATGATAGGTAATCAGTGAAGGCCAACCTTGTGAACAATGCATTGATAAAACATAGCACTAAGCATGCTACAAATGAGCATGAATATCATACCTTCCAAAATTTGATGGTTTTATCATTTGTCGAGAGAAGGAAAAGGGCACCATTAGCTATTTGGCACCATCTGATTTTGTTTATTTTCTCTTCTATCTCCAAACTCTTAAGGTAGTCAAACTGAAACAATGATCACACATTATATATATTGGATATTCTAAGGCATAGGACGTTGGGGCAACATTAGTAAGACAATGATGATTACCTCAGGCTCATGACTCTGAAACTCTGTTTTGTAACGGAATTCAGGATGCCTGCTGATAGAATAGTCCATCCTCTCTGAATCCCTTCTAGATTCGCCATGCTGCATGTTTCAGCATACATATAATATACATACATATTACAATACTGAGTGCAAAACATGAAATCAGTCAACACATAAGTTAAGTTTCTTTTTACTAAAACAAAGCTTGCCAAAGTAAAAATCAGGCTTACATCTTTTGTATCTGTCCTCTCAAAGAGAACCACTCGACCACCGCGATCACCAGTAGCAAGATGATCACCAGACTTGTCAAATTCGATAGCAGAAATTATGTCCACTGTAGAAAGACATTTGGGCAAATAATTAGGAAAGTTTCATGTTATCCCGCAACAAAACTAATTCATACTTTTCAACGACTCTATTGTAACTACCATGACGCTTACTAGTCAGTCTCACTCCAACCTCCCCTTGAAAGCACTTAATCCCATATTATAAACGGTACCTTCATATAACACACTGCATATCTGTCAATCACTTAATCCAATGATATTTCCACTTTTGTTTGATAGAAAATGATGTTTCCTTTTCAACAAAGAATTTCCACACACCCATTCTATAATTATCCACTAAGACTAAATACCAGGCATGTGGTTGGTCCGTGTGGTAAGGGCCTCAGACACCTTTAACAAGTGGTCAAGGGTTCAATCTTTGTCTCTTGCATATGGAGAAAACCCTGTAGGGAGGGAAGAACCCACCTTGTGTGCCCAACAGGCTCTCAAACAAAGATTAGTCGCCACTTAACAGCGGCAGATACTTCGTACGAATAACATGATCATTAAAAAAAATTGAAAAGTATTTTCCCTCGAGTGACACAACCACCATCATTACCGAAACTCCAACCCAGCAAACTCTTCCAAAACCTTATGCTTTTGCATTGTCAAAGACACAGATTACAACAGACCCAGAAGTCAACCTTCAACACTACTCACCAAATCAACCTACATAAAACACCATTAAGATCCAACATATCCTACTCAAACAAACTCACACGTTAATTTCCAAACTAAATGAACCTATTATGAACAACAGAAGTGTCTACAACACAAGCACAAGCTAGAAACATGACACCAAACCCAAAAATCCAACTAGCTCGGTTTCACAGTCTCAAAAATACAACTAGTAAATTCACAATGCAAAGAAAAAACATTAAACAAAAACATCGCTCGGTCAAAAGGAACACACTACTTTCCCCCAAAATCAAACACCGATAATAGCAATATCCCCAAAATCCAAAACAAGCATTACTCAATAAAACTACAAGGGAGTAACGAAACAAGATCCGGAACAGATCGAATCAAACCCTAATCCCAATACACAAATTGGATCCGATAAAGTCACAGCAAAAATAAAAGTCCCTTTCCCACAACACATCCAATACTACGTTGAAGAAATTACCTTCTTGAACCTCTTCACCAGCCGTGCGTTCACCGAAGACCTGAGAGAATTTCCACTCCAGAGGGGAAGGTGGACCCGCCGGAGCTGGTACAACCTCGTCGCCACCGTTCATTTGTAAAAGAAAAAATCAGAAGCCACAACCGAAGATGAGAGAGTGAATCTACCAATCCTATGAGTGCATCAAAGATTGATTTCCTGGGTTTTCACAAGATCATAGGTTCAGAAAGACCCATCTAAAAAAGACATAAAATTTTTCTTATTTTTTTTCTTCTTCCCAGTTGAACCATTGGAACACAAAAAAGAACAAAAACTTTCTCTCTCTTACCACCTTTCTCTAATCTTTTCTCTCTCTACAGGGAGAAAATTGGAATTTTGTTTACATTTGATGTTTGGGATAAAAAACAAAAAACTAAACAACAGATACTTCTGTGTTGAGTTCTCTCCACATAAACAATTGGTCTCTTGTCTGGTTTTTTTATTTTGTGTAAGGTAAAAAATAAATAATTATAAATTATCTTTGATTTGTGATATCCTCATCTGTTTGTCATGCAACGAAGTGAAGTATGAAGTTTTATTGGACGGTAAAATGACGGTGTGGTACGGTTAGGCGAGGTAAAGAATAATTTTTAAGTTTATCAATTATTACTTTATTTATTAATTAAGTAATTACTGTGTAGTGTCATTGTGTGGATGGATTACATGTTCTTCAGGAAAGAAAAAAAAAAAAAAGAGGTATTTGAGTAAAATGACTTTGATGTCCTTGTATTTATCGGATAAGCACGGTTTTATAATCAAATACTAATGTGAAAATCATTGTTATCATGTTACGGTAGTTTGTAAATCCAAACTTAATTTCCATGTTTTAAAAAATTTTGAATTTTGAATTATGATATTTTCTAAAAATATTTGTTAATAATTATATCGATTTGACGACTTGAGTTTTAAATATTGTATTCGTTTTTTTTTTAATTAAAGTGTCATCAATTAAGTCATCACCAAGAGAATTATTAATTGTCGTTAAAGTTTCGAATAACTTTTAAATATTGCTCTATGGTGAATCATCCATCAAATGTTCCACCGTAGCATCCACCTATAATGTATTATGAAAAAAATCACAATTACTTTGTCATGTGTTTGATATGCACATGATAATAAATTTGATAACATTAGTTTATCATGTTCAGTATACACAACACATAACCAAATGATATGATTTATATTTTGATAAAATGACAGATTTGTCTTTATAATATATTTAACTTTTTTTCTTTCAAAATAACATTCATATATTTTTTTATAAATAAATAAAAAATGCTAAAAAAATGTAAATAATTTATGAAGTAATTTTATATACTTGAAATAATTGTAATTTCTCTGGCCATCACAATTCAAGAATGACTCACTATCATAAAAAATGTGATTTTTCTATCTATGAAGTAATTTTATATACTTGAAAAATTGTGATTTCTCTGTCTATCACAGTTGAAGAATGACTAACTATCATAATATTATCTCGATTAATCAAACTCTCTAAAAATTATTCCTTTAATTCCTCTCTATCCATTAGTTGTTTTCTAAAGCTATGATTTTCATAAAACCGCATTGAAGAATGACTCATTATCATAAAAATTGTTAAACAAAGTTCAATAATCTCTAAAAATATTTGCTCTCACATTAGATATAGCATTACATTATTTTGTTATTGTGAATTCATATTTACCTATATATAAATGTATCAACATTATTATTATTATTATTATTATTATTATTATTATTATTATTATTACTATTATTATTATTATCATAAAATAAAGTATCAATATATCATAACACAAAACATGGATGACAAAGGAAAATAATAATTATTCTCCATCAATTTTTTTTATATTGTTATAGAATAAAATAAATAAGAAAACAATCAAAAACTGAAAAGTGGAAATCAACCTACCTTAAATTAAACATAAGAAAATACGATTTTGATTACCTTATCATATCATATCGATTAACTTATTAAGTTCGTCGATCAACTCGTTTAACTCGTTATTTTAAGTTGTGAGAATTGAGGTTTAACCCGTCGATAAGAATCGATAGTGGAGTGTTTAAAAGAATCGACAGTGAAGTGTCCCATTTTCACTCTCGTAAACTCAAGTGGTTGTTGGTGAATAATGTACGAGTCTTGCAAACTCGCGTTATTAACAAAGTATAAAGTAAAAGGCTTAAGTGCAGTTTTAGTCCCCATATTTTTACTGATTCACGAAATTGGTCCTCCTATTTTAAAAGACAACAGTTTTGGTCTCTCCCTCTAATTTTTTAACTAAAAAATGATGACATAATATGGTTTAAATAATGTGACATATGATACAATGGTGTAGAATTATTAACACCCGTAAAATTGAAATAAAACACCGTAAAAACTTATATTTCAACTTCGAAATTTTTTCATATTTTTAATTTAATTAATAACATATGGATAATAATTAATGCATCTATATGGTTCTATATCATATAATTGTACGTCACGTTATTAAAAAGATGTCAAATCGTCATTTTTTAGTTAAAAAATATGAGAGATTGACCAAAATTGTCGATTTTTAAAATAGGGGGACCAATTTTGTGAATCAGTAAAAATAGAGGGACTAAAACTGCAATTAAGGCAAAGTAAAACTTCCACAAATTGCACAACAATGTACACGACATGTTAGGACCATTTTTAACAATGTACACACGAGATGTTAGACCATTTTTAATATTTACGGGTGACCGATTCATAAAATTTGAAATTTTTTAGCAATCAATTTGTCATAACTTGAAAAAAATATAGGAACTAATGTGCAAATATTAAAATATATATAAGTATAAAATTGTAAATTGCGAAAAAATTATAGCGATGAATTTGTGATTTATATAATAATTTTAACAAAATACTTCATGAAATTATTTCATTTTAAAAATCTCTAAATTTATTATTCAACTAAGATAATTCATAATTTATTTTAAAGATTTTTAATTATCTTAAAAAAATTACATTCTCTCATAAATTTCTCTATCCAACACTTTTTCGTGTTTAGGTAAAGTAATTGAAATTTTTTGGGAATTTAAAATTTTAAACAATTCAAATGTTTCAATTGCATTCATTGCATTCATTTCATTTATAAATTTTGTTGTTTGGATGAAATCATTGTTTATTTAATGTTAGAGCATTTATATAAATATCAAAAGTTTTAGGATGAAATGATAATGAAAAGTTTGGACCAAAATTGAAATTTTAGAAAAGTTGATAAACTGAATAAAAAAATTTATACGGACCAATTTGAAAATTTATATAGATCAATTTGCAAAATTTGAAAAGTTAAAGGGGCATTTGCAAAATTTGAAATATATATAGACAAATTTGTAAATTTTGAAAAAAATTTAAGAACTATTTTATTATTTATATGTTATGAGGTAAAGAAGAAATTTTAAATTCTTAATTCTTAAGTGGTATTTAAAATTATTAAATTTAGTTTTAACAAAATATCTTATAAAATTTATTTATTTAAAAAAACCAATTTTTTTATCCAAACAAAGCAACTTATGTTGAAAGTTTTTTTTAACCTTAAAATATAAATAAATAAATAGATAGGGAGACTATAGAAGTCTCACCACATGCAAAGCAATATACAATTCAACAACTTAGTGTGTTCCGTAGAAAAAAACAATGTAATGTGTACCATGGTGCTACTCGCCTACTACATGTTTTCTTTACACAAGAAAAACATCACATGTTAAATTAGCATCCCCACAAAATACTAATAGACCGAAAATGAAAAATTGATTTACAGACAAATAAATAAATTATGCTTCAACATTTTTATATGGAGTGGAAGAAAGAACAATAATTAACTAGAATGTTGTCTAATAACACGAGAAGCAAACGCAAGCAACACATGCACAATTTGAGAAACATGATAGATTCGAATCTTTAAACTAATATTCATATGAGTATTATATAATTTAGTTAATCAGTTGTCACATTTATTTCTTTTCGCAAAGTATGAGTGAAATGTAACTATTAAATTTATTTATCATATAATAATGATAACAATATATACTCGTATAGTATAATTGAATTTAAATACGAATTAAAACATACGTGGAATATTCACGTAGACTATGGCAGTGGATTTCATATGTGGCTAACTTCAGTAACAAGTTCCACTCAAATATTCGTTTTTTCACTTGTGTTGATCTCACATGACGTGTGACACAAACTCACCATGCCATCTTAGCCCTCAATTACTTGACCAACCTTAAAGTTCATCACATCTAACGGTGGTAATAGAATTACATCTCCATTAGTAACAAATCAAAACCAGAAATTGTAATATCCAATTGGATTAGGAATCTTAACATTTGTTGATTTCTCCTAGGTTTGGATTCATGTTCAAGCACAATATTGTTCACTATAAATACCCTTTAATTTCTAAAGAATAAGCACAAGCCTAAAGAAACAATTTTGAAACCAGTTTCAAACACCCATTAGGAATCAAATTATTGGGAATTTGTTTTTTTAATCATTTTCATTCTGTCTGTCACTCACCATTATGGTTGGTATTGATCGTAGGTTTGTGTTTTTTTTTTCTTAACAATATGCTCTGTTTTTTTAGTGTTCTGTTTTTTTCAATAATATAACTATTTATCCCTCTAATCTGCATTGTGTTTATATATGACATAATAATTAACCATTTTTGTTTTGTTTATGCTTTATAGGCTAGGATGGTGATGGAACTTTGGCAAAACCATTGAAGACATTGTGCAAGTTTTGGAGAGGATTCCTGTACACCCCAAAATAATCTCTGCCATTAAAGCAGCTAATGCTTTAGGCTATATATTTATCTATATATACCGAGCTACACCATCTTAAATATAAGTAAAAATATGTAAAAAAAATAGAGAGATTTGGTATAAAATTTTGACCAAATATATTAATTTATTTGACATTAATTTTACTTATATTTAAAACTAGAGATAGTAACTTGTTATTATTATTTTTTTGTTTTTATTTTTCTTTTCAGTTCTATATAAACATATTTGTTTTGTAGTGGTCCAAAGTCAAGATCATCATACTCACATACATAGGCCCTGTATAGTTTGACATCAGATTATCATTATTATTATTAAGATTTAATTTCTATACTCACATGAATAATTTTTTTTTTTTAAAAAAGATAGTTTAGATATTTACATATATACATGCATCTAATTATATATCACATTAAGTAAATATTTGTAATGATATTTTAAAAATTAACTTAAAAAGTGGTATTATGTTAATTGTTATGATTTGATTGGATTAATGTAAAAGAATTTTACACATGCATAGAATTAATCTCTATTATGTACCAAGAAAAAAATTAATCTCTATCATTGCCCTTAAAAAAAATAATTAATCTCAATTTTTAATTTGTTATTATTGTATTTAAAAGAAGAACTAGAGGAGGGAAAATTTATAAGGTTGCATTTGGATTTTTTAGGTATGATTTGAGGATGGTGAGTGATGTTAACACGTTTTTCATAAAGGCAATTCTGAAATAGTTTGGAATTAGAGAATGTTTCTCGGAGATCAACACTAATCCAAGTTATGTTGATGAAGAAGGAAAGTTGAGAATTTTGTCATACCATGATTTCAATAAGCCTCCTAACGGATATCATCTTTGCCCTCCAAACATGTGCAAGGTGTGTAATTTCATCCATTTACATAAACACAATTTATATATTAATTAAATATTAATTAAGTCGGGGGAGACAACTTAATATTAATATAAATGATATTGAAAGAGATATATAATTCGGGGAGACAAGTTAATAATAATAATAATAATGTACGTTTGATAGATGGTCATTACCACAATATAGTCGCACAATTGTCTTAAAACCTCTATATTTAGTTGGGTTCCAAACACATGTTTAATATATCATATGGAAACAGATAATTAAGCTGAGGAGATAAATTAATTGAATTCATAAATTTCTATATAAAGATAATTTACAAAGCTTAGTACGCCAATTAAACTCAAAGAATAAATTTTTTTTAATCATAACTAGTTAGAAGCTATTCATAAAATGGGACATCAAAACTAAACTCTTATGATTTAACCAATTTTTTAATTTTTTAACTATTTTCTAGTTACCACTTCATAAAAAAAGAAAAAACCTATTTTTTACTTATGTTATTAATTTCTTAATCATGTGAATTATTTTATAATATAGAATTAGAGCTATGAAAGCATATATTTCTAGACACACAACTACTATACTAATAGAATCTTCCATTTCTCATTAAAAAAATAAATAGAATCTTCCATTTCATTCATCTTGAGGATCAAATACTCTAATATAAGACAGTAAATCATTTTTTACCCAAGTAATTCATTTGGATTAATTTTTTTATGAAAATTCATTTGGTATCATAGTTATATAAGATGGTTCATCAATCAAATTAAAGTGGACTTATCAAGTGATTGAGAAGATTCCTATATACTATAATGTTCTATGCCTTCTGTCAAAAAAAAAAGTTTTATGCCTAACTCTTATAAAAAATCAAATCGTTATTACAGGGTCTAATCATAGAGAGAATCTAAAACTCTATATGTTGTAAGGAGAATAAGAGGTTTATCTATCTTGGAGATGGTAGTGGAGATTATTGTCCAAGTTTGAGGCTAAAAGATCAAGACTTTGTGATGCCAAGGAAGATTTGCAAAAATCCTTCACTTGTTAGAGCTAAAATTTATGAATGGAGTGATGGAAAAGATCAAGAAAGGATTTTGCATCAATTAATTGACAAAATTTCAATGGAAGAAAGTGATCGATTCATGTTAGGTAAATTCAAGTTGAAAACTTCATCGTTCTCTGCTCATGAGGCTTTACCTCCTGTTCAACTATAATGAACGAGTTTAATATATATTTACTAATACTTCATAAAATATTTTTATTTACTTACTTTTCCTATAATTCAAATGTTGGAATTGGTCAAAAGACAAAATTTATAATTTACACTTAATACAAATTTTAGCTGCTCAAAGTCATGTAGATTAATCCCTTTAACAACTATCTCTTTAAGCAACACCCATGTATATTGAATATTGGGTTAAATGAAATTTTAATCTCTACAAAATTTTAGTATTTTATTTTTAGTTATGATAAAAAGTTTCAACAATTTATAGTTTTTTTAAAAAAAATCGATTTCATTTTGTGTGTCTGATTGTAAATTTATTATTGTGTTTTTTTTTGGAGTTTTTAAATAATTTTTTACAATAATTTTTAACATGTTTAAAATAAACCCTAAAGTTATCTTCTTCTTCCTTTATTAGAGATGAGTGATTTAAGACTATTTTTTTGTGTCTAGAATCACCCATCTAAATCGTGTTTTCCTTTATTTTATATAAATAAGTAATTTCTACATGATTTTAGTTTTTCTTTCATATTTTTCGTGTTGTGTTTTCGTCGTCTGGGATCGATGTTTATTGGTTTTCTCATCTTGGTGTGGCGCTTTTTGATTTTTTTTGTGTTGGCATAGTGTTCGTTTTGGTTCAGATTGAGAGAGTAACTTGAACCCATTACATATTTCAATCAATGAATTTAGAGTCGTCAACGTTACAGATCCAGAAACATATATATTCATACCATTTGAATTTTGTCATATGTTTAGACATATTGTTGTTTTGTGCAATGTTACTGTTTTAGGCTATTAACTTTGGTGCAGTGAATTTGTTTGCATATTCATCTTTTTTGTTTTTAACAAATTGAAATTTTTTAATTGCATCAATGTATTCTACATTTTGAATCAATGAATAATGTTTTTTTTAATTAAAAAAAACTTACTTATATAAATTTAGAATTTTTTAACAAATGATATATTAAATATTAATTATTAAGTTTTTAGCACTATACTATTCATATTTAATTTATCGCTGGTTAAAAAAATCTAAATTTTTATTGAAAATTTTCTTATAATATCCTAAACATTATTGTGTCGAATAATACATATAAATTGATTTAAAATCAAAGATATACTAAAAATTGATAAAAATAAAAGATAAAATATTATAAAAACTAAAAATTTATTAAAATTAAATATTATAAAAACTAAAAATTTATTTAATCTTTAAAAGATAAATATATATATTAATAGAAAAACTTGACTGCATTTTCTTAGTAATTTTTGTATAATTCTTAACTTGATCAATCATAACTTGACCATGATAATAATGTGTGTGTAAATGGGCCATGCCCATGTTTGGCGAAGGAAAAGAAATGTTGCAGGAGAACTGGAGAAGTAACCAAACATTAGCAGCAGCCTAAAAGTGAAACCCTTTTAATTGAAATTTTAATATGTTATTTTTACTGTTAAATTTGACATTCTAACAAATTTTATCAATAATTTTGTTTGGTCTTTGAATTAAATTGTCATACTCATTTTTGTGGAGGTAATATGTTATTATTTGATTCCTATAAATGGGTGATGATTTCACCCAATTACAATTTCACTCAATTATGTGTGATGTGGATTTAATTGATTTAATTGTTTTTACCGATGGATAATTAAATGTTTATGCAATGTCAAATAAAGGTAAATAACTTGATACTAAAATTAACAAGTAAAATTTTATGACTTTTAGTAACATTTAAAAAAAAAATAGTGCATATTCAATCAAAGAATAAAATGTTACAAGTTAACACATTTCACATATTCATTTTTTAATGTTAGTTCAAAAACCAAAACAAGACAGCTACAAGGAAATCCTATATATATACCAAGAAAATTTAGAGTATGTATGTATGTATGTTCCCTTTTTCATCACTTGAAACAAACTACAATGCAAGAAATATCAGTGTTACTGTCTCTTTTCAATGCCTCAGTAGCTAGTTGTTTAGCCGCATTTTGCGGATCCTTTATCCTTTTTGCAATATCAACAACTTCTTTATTCGCCATTACCTGAATTCCTGGAGGATATTCCAATCTACAATTACAACATTATTTTGAAATTTAAAAAAGAAATATGAACAAGATTATTATTTCGATAGTTATTCTTACAGTGGTGGCTGTGATTCCTAGAGGATATGCCAACCCCACCACACAATGCCTCGCTGGTTTAAGAAATATGAACATAGTGTTGTTGTTGTAATAGTATTTGTGTGTGCGTGCGTGAGTTTATCATACTCATTTTTTGGGAGGTAATATGTTATTATTTGATTTCTACAAATGGGCGATGATTTCACCCAATTATGTGTGATGTGGATTTGATTGATTTAATTGGTTTTTACCAATGGATAATTAAATGTTTATGCAATGTCAAATAAATGTAAATAATTTGATACTAAAATTAACAAGTAAAATTTTAGGGCTTTTAGTAACATTTAAAAAAAAAATAGTGCATATTCAATCAAAGAATAAAATGTTACAAGTTAACACATTTCACATCTATTAGTTATTCATTTTTCAATATTGGTTCAAAAACCAAAATAAGACAGCAAGTAAACAACAGTTTACGGTTTAATTTTTACAAAAACCAGAACAAGACAGCAAGTAAAAAACAGTTTACCGTTAAGTATTTGTACAAAAAGTAGATCAAAACAGCAAGTAAAAACATTTCTAGCTTAGTGGTTTAAGAAATATTATTATTTCTAAAAGAACAAAGGAATTGAGAGGCAAAGCAAAACAACGTTCTTGTTCGTTCTATATAGGAACGAAAACCCTTGTAAATAGGATCTATATTTCAATCTTCAATTACAACACTATTTTGAAATTTGAAATTTAAAAAAGAAATAAGAACAAGATTATTATTTTGATAGTTATTCTTACGGTGGTGGTTGTGCTTCGTGAAGGAAGAGCCAACTCCACCACACAATGACTCGTCGGTTTAAGAAATATGAACATAATGTTGTTGTTGTAATAGTATTTGTGCGTGCGTGCATGAGTTTATCATACTCATTTTTGTTGAGGTGATATGTTATTATTTAATTCCTACAAATGGGTGATGATTTCACCCAATTACAATTTCACCAATAATGTGTGATGTGGATTTGATTGATTTAATTGGTTTTTACCGATGGATAATTAAATGTTTATGCAATGTCAAATAAAGGTAAATAACTTGATACTAAAATTAATAAGTAAAATTTTAGGGCTTTTAGTAACATTTAAAAAAAAATAGTGCATATTCAATCAAAGAATAAAATGTTACAAGTTAATACATATCACATATATTAGTTATTCATTTTTCAATGTTAGTTCAAAAACCAAAACAAGAAAGCTACAAGGAAATCCTCTATATATATACCAAGAAAATTTATAGTATGTATGTATGTATATATGTTCCATTTTTCATCACTTGAAACGAACTACAATGCAAGAAATATCATCGTTACTGTCTCTTTTCAATGCCTCAATAGCTAGTTGTTTAGCCGCATTTTTCTGAACCTTTATCCTTTTTGCAATATCAACAGCTTCTTTATTTGCCATTACCTGGAATAAATTAAATATACATTATACAAGATTGTTATTAATGAGATGTGTGAAGATTGAAATTTCTAAATGTGTTTTAAGTGGTTAAAAATCTCGCGGAATGTTTTAATTCATAGACACCAAGGTTACAAATTTAATAAAATGTCAAGTGCAATTTACTGAGAGTAATTAAGCTGTAACTATTTCTTAATATGCATTGAACCTATTCTACATGATGTGCAACTCCAGATAATCTAGACTACATGGAAGTAAAAAACAAAGGAGTGTTTATGGCTTTCTACAAAAACCAGATCAAAAGAACAAAGGAATATTTCTAGCTTTATAGTTTAAGAAATATTCTTATTTCTAAAAGAACAAAGGAATCGAGAGGCAAAACAACATTTCTTGTTTCTTCTTTCTAGGAATGAAAACCCATATAAATAGGATGTATAATTACAACATTGTTTTAAATTTTGAAATCTAAAAAAGAAATATAAACAAGATTATTATTTCGATAGTTATTCTTATAGTGGTGGCTGTGATTCCTGGAGGATATGTCAACTCCACCACACCATGCCTCGCTGGTTTAAGAAATATGAACATAGTGTTGTTGTTGTAATAGTATTTGTGCGTGCGTGCGTGAGTTTATCATACTCATTTTTGTGGAGGTAATAAGTTATTATTTGATTCATACAAATGGGTGATGATTTCACCCAATTACAACTTCACCCAATTATGTGTGATGTGGATTTGATTAGTTTAATTGGTTTTTACCAATGGATAATTAAATGTTTATGCAATGTCAAATAAAGGTAAATAACTTGATACTAAAATTAACAAGTAAAATTTCAGGGCTTTTAGTAACTTTTTTTTTTAAAAAAAATAGTGCATATTCAATCAAAGAATAAAATGTTACAAGTTAACACATTTCACATCTATTAGTTATTCATTTTTCAATGTTGGTTCAAAAAACAAAACAAGACAACTACAGGGAAATCCTATATATATACCAAGAAAATTTAGAGTATATATGTATGTATGTTCCCTTTTTCATCACTTGAAACGAACTACAATGCAAGAAATATCATCCTTACTGTCTCTGTTCAATGCCTCAGTAACTAGTTGTTTAGCCGCCTTTTGCGGATCCTTTATCTTTTTTGTAATATCAACAAATTCTTGATTCGCCATTACCTAGAATAAATTAATATACATATACAAGATTGTTATTAATGAGATGTGTGAAGATTGAAATTTTCATGCATTGTACAAATAATTTAATTTAACATAAACAAATATTAATTTTTACAAATAATTTTAATAATAGAATAAACATAATTACTACAAATTATGTATTTAAAATTAAGATCATTAACCTTCTAATAGATCAACATCAACATTATTGAATATTGCAGAAGATGAAGACCATGGATGCGAAAAAAATGTCCATTATCACCATAAATGTTTTTTCAAAATTCAAATTAACTACTTAAATAAACATAAAAATGTTTATTAAAATTTACTGAGTCAGAGGTGCTGAATGGCAAAAAAAAAAACATTTTAAACGTTGGACTCAATTTGACCAAAAAAAATTATATCTCAATTTGAAAAAAAATATTGTTTGGTCTCAAGAAATGTGATTTGGCCCAAAATCCAATCTGATTCTATCCATATGCTGAATCCGCGAAACCCATAACGCAAGATCTGCCCAAACTGTAGTTATTCATGGTCGGAATTAGGTGTCTTAACTTCACCAGTAGTTTGGACCGAATTCAAGATTTAGTCTCGAATTAATAGAGTGCAGCAAGTACTAGTGTACTGTTTGCTATTATTTTGAGCAATAGGAATTAATAGAGTGCAGCAAGTACTAGTGTACTGTTTACAAAGATAAATATATTATTCATCTCTTAACTATTTTATATAGTGATAGATAGCTCTGAATATGTCAAGTCCCTATTTATTGACATCATCTCATATGTTAGAGGAGTAGTAAAGTTTGTGATTAAAAAGGTCCACTAAGGAAAAGCTTCAAAACCAAAAAGTCTACAAAATTATGTGGTTTAGAGGGCATATAGGCCCATTTTTCTTATTGTAATTCATCAACAGTTTAATAAAACATATCATATATATATATAATATGACAACAATTAGTCCATATAAATTTATCAATTTTCACTTGGTAAAATAGTAGATTTTTGTGTTTTGGACGAGAATGATACAAACATAATCTACAAAACTACATCATAAAAATTGAAAGACTGCAAAACAATTAACAACAAAAAGTTCTAAATATTAACACAAACCAACGAAATCATAGAAAATATTATACTTAAAAGACAATATATAAAGATCCTAATAGTAAGTATTATAATAAGTAATCATGCAAAAGTCTACTACAAAGAGCAAAAACCAATAGACTTTATAGACAATTCTAACAAGAAGTAACAAGTAAAATAAATTGAAATAGAACACTCTCTTCCATCCAAAAGTCTCATGAGTCAAATATAGTTGTATTCGATTCGCCATCCTAGACAAAAATATTGCATTCATCCTCATAAGTTGGACGGTTCAAATTCATACTTTTGATCTTGTAAAAATATATCATGGCTTTGCATTGAAGTTAGTATCAGCAACTAAAGCATCGATTTGTTTAAAGATTGGTGTTTGAACGAGTCTTTAATATAAACTAAATCAAGGATAAAATCAATTACACTCAAATTAGAATGAGGCTTTAATATAAATTCTTTTTTTAAATACTCATTCAATTTTAAAGTAATTGTTTACATTAAATTAAAATATCATCCTTTTACTTTAAATTTATTTAATTAAAAAAAAAATCAAATCTATACTAAATGGTTCTCTCAGTTCTCCATGCTAAATACCACTGAGAAAACAATTTACGGTTTTATTTCTAAAAAAAAAAAAAAATAAGACAGTAAGTAAAAAAATTACGGGCTTTCTAGTTTAAGAATTATTCATATTTCTAAAAAAACAAAGAAACAAGACGCAAACAACGTTCTTGTTCTTTCTTTCTAGGAAACAAAACCCTTATAAATAAGACCCTATATTCCAATCTTCAATCATAACACAATATTTTGAATTTAAAAAAAACAATATGAACAAAATTATTATTTTTGATATTTATTCTCATGGTTGAGATTCCTGGAGGAGGTACCAACTCCACCACACAAAGTCTCGCCCGTTGCCACTGCATGAACGTGGTTCATTGCAAAACTGCTGCTTCTGCCCATGCTGCTCACGGCGCTGCTGCTCCTCTTGCTGATGTCTAAACGTCGCCCACGACGCTGCTTATGCTCCTACTCATGCCTAAAATATGTTGGGTATAAGCCTTCTCAACTCTATTATCAACCCAAGACTTATCATTTTTTATATGACATTTAGCAAATATCTCCTTCATAATAGGTTTGACTCCTGTGGCTTCTTCCTACAATTTTTGATATATTCAATGTGATAAGTTTCAACCAACATGTTATTTAAAAAAGTAAATCTTCAAGGAAAGCAATATCAAGTGTATTATCATCCTACATGCATGCTCTCTCATAGATATAGAACCACCTGTATATATAAAGCTACCTTTGTTTGAATTACGATTTGCGAAGTTTGCTACAGATAAATTCTTAAACTTTTTATCTGATGTCCAGTGATGTATTAATTGATTCCATATTGGTGTAGGAATGTATATTCGAAATGCAAAATACCATTTCTACAAACTTAAATTCGTTCAAAAATTTGTCCAAAAATAATGTTTTTTAGTAGTGTTTGATCCATCACCATATCCATAAGTATATTCACAAGCATCTTCATCGTGAGAACAAGAGGTATATTCTAGAGATTCA
The DNA here is from genome assembly GCA_037974735.1 of Cicer chorassanicum. Classification (NCBI taxonomy): domain Eukaryota; kingdom Viridiplantae; phylum Streptophyta; class Magnoliopsida; order Fabales; family Fabaceae; genus Cicer; species Cicer chorassanicum. The sequence goes on along the minus strand of JBBPBP010000002.1, from coordinate 51,011,762 downwards.
CATATCTTAAAAGGATTCCCGAGATTTACATATCTTAAAAGGATAAGAAATATTTTTATAACTTAGATTTTGAAAGATCAAATATAGGAGATGTTTAGTTGTAACATATATCACATGGCTTACATTGAAGCCAAATTAAGTCACTGATTGTATCCATAAAACTGTAGATTTTAAATGGTAGGGACCAAGGGAATAACTCATTAAATATTCACCGTCATCTTAGATTAAAATAGATACAGGTTTGTTTGTAGTCGAATAAAGTTTTTTGTTGAAATGTTTAGCACGGTTGGTTGGTGGAATGGTGGACAAAATTGAATAGTTGATAAAATAAAATAAAATAAAATAGTGTAGAAACCGTTGCAATTGGCAATTGAAGGTAAAAATGACACTTATACATAGTGGAAAGTTCTTTTCCTTACTGTTGGCGATGGCAAAGATAAATAGATCTTAATTTGAGATAAATTAAATTTTCAAAAAACAGAGCAACAGATAAAACTAAAAAAGTTTGGAAAGAAAGAGGTTAGTAACTTATGACAATGTCAGCCGGAAGAGATCGAAGGAAGATAGTATAAGAAAGAGGGATCTGAGGAAAAAAGTAGAACGGATATGAGAAAGAGGAATTTGAAGAAAAAATAAAAGTTTGAGTATATTTTAGTGTTAATAGATAGAAGTTTGAGTATAGGTGATGTTGTTGTGAAGTAAAGGAGGATGAGGTTTATATATTTATTTATTTATTTATTTATTTATGTGATGTTGTTGTAAAATACTTGTGTTTAAAAAAAAGTATTTTATCATTGAAGTTATTGAAGTTCATTGATTTTTAATAACACTATTAATTCTAATAATTTTTTTTTTTTTTATAAAAAAATTTAAGGTGAAGGTCGATACATTAGTTTAAAGTTAAAAAGATTTTAGAGTTCATAAAATGCTTAAAAAGAAATTTATGTTTTTTTTATTTAAATAACACTAACAGAAATCACACATACAATTTACTATATTTAATATCTATCTTCTCAAATCATTAAGATTGTTGATCTAGTGTTAATATGATAGATTGATAGGTCTTAAATTTTTAGATTACATACATTAATTCCACTAATTTTTTATTTTTAAGGTGGTTGGTGGTTTTTTGGATTGGAATTAACTGCAGCGATGCGTGTTTGTCGTTTTCTGTGCATTGCTTTTGTATTCTACTTTTTTTTCTTTTTTCCTTTTCTCTTTTACTATAGTTAGGGATGTGATTTAGTTGTGGTCCATTTTTTATTTTCAAAGCTGCGGTGCATAGTTATTTACATGAGGATACATACTATAGATAATTGTATGGTAGCATGTAAGTTGTACTTTATCTTTTTTATTACTAAATTAAATCATTAAAATTGTTAATAGTAAATTAAATCATTAAAATTGTTAATACTAAATTAAATCATTAAAATTGTTAACTCTAATAATTTGATCTAGCTGTAATATAATAGATAGAACTCAAAATTTTAGATTACGAATTGAAACTCCACTAATTTTTTTTCACAGATCCACTAATACTATTAAAATAAGATAAATATAAATTCATTTTTAAATATTCATTCAATTCAAAAATATTTTTTAAAGAATGAAAATTAAAATTTAACAATTTTTTTATTCCATAATTTCATAG
>JBBPBP010000002.1:50989466-50999871 GCA_037974735.1 Cicer chorassanicum | reverse complement strand
TGAAGAACAATATAACACACTAATTATATTTTTTTTTGTATAAATCATACAAGACAAATATAAATTACTGGTCAATTAGTTAAAAAAATTATCTTTTACAAATCAATTAGTTAAAAGATAATTATGTATTCACACACACATATATTAGTATTGTGTCTTTTAAATATCTCCCAAATAAAACTTTTAAAAATTAAAATAAACTAATTATAATAATTACTATATAAACTATACATGAGACAAATATTTTTCACTTATATGTAAAATAAAGAATGAGTTTTTACAAATAACAAATATACTATAAAATTGGCCCAAAAAATAGTTACCCCATGTATGATTTATGTATAGGATCAAATATGTTCAATTACTATTTTAGTCCCAACATTTTTACAAAAGTTCGTGTAGCATGTTCTAACTAATTGACTTTTACAAAATTGTAGAATGATCAAAGTTCAAAGGAATTTTTTAGATAGACTAAAAATGAAAATTAATATATTTAGAGGGACTAAAAAACACATCTAACCTTTAATATTTTGGAAATTCTATCATGTCAAAATCAAATAATTTGATTTGATAGGCTAATAATTAAGATCAACTAACATTTTCTATACAAAATTTGAAATAATTATTCATATGAAATATTATCGGTACTTCTTATACTAAATTCAAAGGCCTTGGAATCACATATAGAATAGTATATAATACTCTTCCAATTTAATTAACACTAATATTCCTTTGGAATCCAAAGGTCCTAAGTATCTTTCATTAAAAAATCCTAAATATCTTGCTTTATGTGCAAAGCATGCACTTTCTTTTCCTATAAATACCATATGTTGGTCCTTGATCACCTTCACAAAAATATATAGTTATCTAAAGTTAGCTTTTGTTCATCTATAATGGCTGGTGTTGTAGTGATTTTTGACTTTGACTCAACAATCATTGAGTGTGATAGTGATAATTGGGTTCTAGATGAGTTTGGTTTAACTGAGAAATTCTACCAACTTCTTCCAAACATGCATTGGAATCCTCTCATGGTTTTCTTTACCTTCCTTAATTTTCATACTTTATTATATATACAATGTTATTCTATGTCACTTAATTAGGGAGATAACTTTTTTTGTCCTAATAAAACTTTTTAGGACAAGATGATGGATGAACTTCATTCACAAGGAAAAACAATTGAAGAAATTATTGAAGTTCTTAATAAAACTCCTATACATCCTCACATTGTCCCTGCCATTGAGGCTGCTTATTCCCTTGGGTAACTGTTTTTCTTTTCACTTTTTTCTTTATTGCATTTTTTTTCTTTTATGATTAGAATTCAACACTTCATGTTTATAACGCACCAACCACTTGTTTTAGACTTATGTTGCTAATATTTAGATAAATTATCTATAATTAATTAAAAACAATTATGTGTGCTTCATTAATTTTTTTTTAATTTTAGATTACATGCGACTGATTTTAATTAATTGTGGATAATTTACCAATAATTTTTAAAAGTCAACCTAAACTTCACCACCATTATTTGTCATGCTCACTTACTTTATAATATATATAGTTATGTTTCCTTGATGAAGATGCTAATGCCTAAAATGAAATATTTGTATTCAGGTGTGAGCTAAGGATTCTGAGCGATGCAAATATTTTCTTTATTGAAACAATTTTGAAACATCATGGGGTGCTGAATTGTTTCTCAGAAATAACTGCAAATCCCAGTTATGTTAACGAAGAAGGGAGGCTCAGAATTTGTCCCTACCATGATTATCTAAAATCTTCTCATGGATGTAACCTTTGTCCACCAAACATGTGCAAGGCAATTGCACTACCTTCAAATCTAGTTACTTATGACCATATATAGATATATTTATATGGGTTAAATATATATTTTTATCCCTAATAAAATTTCAATATTTTTAGCTTTAGTCCAGAAAAAAATAATTATTTTTAGTTCTTATAAAACTATCACAGATACAGTTTTAGTCTTTATACTGAAATAAAACATTGTTTAATTATCTTTTAATTTTTAAATTTTGAATGATTTTTACAAGAATGGTAAGAATATTATAAAAGGTTTATCTACAAAAATTTAAATTTTTTAATTTGATTTTGATTAAATATAGATTTTCCAAATGTAAAAAAATTCATGTAAAAGTAACGATAATAATGCCCTATAAATTAAATTTTGAGTTCATTTTATATGATCAAATTTTTTATGATGTTGTAAACATATTTATAAAAAATTATTCAAAAATATATATTGATTTAACTGTATAGATTAAATTTTTTGCAGAATAATTTTGTAGGTGATAAAACTTGTATTTTTTTTTTCCATGTAAACTAAAAATAAAATATTAAAATTTTAAATATATTAAAAACATATTTATCTCTATTTGTATTTATCTAATCACTTTTGTAGACTGTGCTCTTTATGAATCATAAATTTATAGATCCATATTAAATCATTTGCATCTATATTTTGTTGATGACTAATGAAAGTGGCGGTCTTTGGAGTAAGATCAGGTCAAATTTTCGTCATTTTTAATTTTGATGATATTGAAAATTATTGCATATTCTCTGTTATATCAGTATTTAATATTAAAGACACATTAGGTTATACTTTTCTGGTCCATGTCACATACCGTCATAACCAAAGGATTTCTGATTACATAAAAAGCAAAATATCATGTTACACCGACCATAATGACATCCCATAAAAAAAAATATAATTTTGCAAATTTTTAAAAATTAAATAACATTAGTAGTTATTAATTAATTGTTAGTAATTTAAAAAAAACGATTTTATAACTATATTTTCAAATTAATGATATAAAATAGAAAAATAGAAGACTATGTTAAATGTCAATATAAAATTAATTTATATAAATAATGTACTTTTGTCAACCTCTAATTAAATTGTATCAATATTAATTCTAAAGACAAATTTTATTTTTTGTGTTTTTTGTATTGTTCTTAAATTAATCAACTATGATTTTATCAACATTTGTTATAACCATTAAATGTATATTTTAAATTTAAAATCATACGAAAAACACATAAGAAAATAACTTTGAGTGTTTTTTTTATAGAAAAAACCTTTTTTCTTTTGACACATAATTTTCCCCTTGAATGACATGCAGGGATTGGTGATAGAAAGGTTCCAAAATTCACTTGATACTGAAAAGAAGAAATTCATCTACTTAGGAGATGGAATTGGAGATTTTTGTCCAAGTCTAAAGCTCAAAGAGAGTGATTATGTGATGCCTAGAATTAACTTTGCATTGTGTGATTTAGTATCTAAAAACTCAAATGACATAAAGGCACATGTACATGGTTGGATAGATGGTGAAGAGCTTAAGCATGTTCTGCTTTATATCATCAACAAAACTATTGGTAAAGAAAATAATATTATTGGTCCAAAAAATATCTCAATTGATTGCAAATTGGGGACAATTTCAATTGAGGCTCATAAACCTTTCCCTGAAGCCCTCCCAATTAGGAACTGAAAATTCCAAAGGATGAAGGATGATATATTATCATAACTATTGCATTTCTTGTGGCCTAAGTTAACTTCTCAAAAATTTCTTTTACTAATGTTGTTCTAGCTTGCAAGAAAACATGAAAATGTACGAATAAATAATTAATAAAGCATATCGTGTTGACTAAAAGTATACTTCAAAATTTATCTAGCTTAATTCGTTTTGAGTCATATTCACATGTGTGTGGGATTTGTTTAACTTTTAAAAGTTTAACTAGCATATTATAAAAGTTGTTTCATTTTAGCAACAAAAGTTAAGTTTAGTGGAAGGAGCTCAAGAAAACCTATGAGATAAAAAATTTGTTTCATTTTAATTAAAGTAGGAGTATTAACTTTAACTAAGATGTAATTTTATAAAAATTGTTTTCAAGAAGTATTTTTTTATATTTTTATTATGTTTAAATCTCAAACAATTAATATTTAAATTAATGAATGTCAAAATTATTTTTTAAATCTATAATAAATGAATTTAAAATAAATTATATTTGATGCTCCATAAACTTTAATAAATGGTGTTAAAGTTTGGTTGAATTAGATGGAGAACAAAAGTGGATCTGGACGAAATAGATTCTTATCTCAAAAGTTTTTTTATATGGTGGAGTCTAATTGTGTGTTGATTGATCTCTGACAATACAAACAGTAACATCCATTTTATAAAAAGAAAAAGAAAAAAAAAATCAAACTTAACTATATTCACATCAAGTCGTGTTTTATTTCCTTCGCACTGTGCAGCAATTCTCTTGTTGTGGAATTAGTTTTGAATGTGCATTTTTGCAATAAATAAGATATTTTTATTGTGAATTACAAGGGTTAGTTTAATGTTATGGATTAATTTAGTTATTAACGCAGCAAAAAGACTGTCTTTTGCAACAATATTTTCGCAACCCATGTCGGTGTTTAAACCGTTGTTAAAAGACTCAAGGAGCGTTGTACAATCCCCGTTAACATCGTTGTAGGTCATTTCGCAGTGGGTAATTAAATAGAACCATTGAAATATTTGTCCATATAGTGTTATTCAAGTGGTTTCATGCAAATTGCAGGGATTAGAAAGAAAAAAAAATAGTGTTTTTTTAATGCTTCAAACAAAAAGTTTTTGGATTAAAAAAAGGTTTAAAATGCTAATAATAATATAAAGTTTATATACAAATTATATTTAATAAAATAAACAGTTATATGAGGGTAGGTATTTCATTTTTTATATAAATATTTGATACTCTTTCATGTAAATTATGCAAAAAGTATAAAATAATTATTTAAAAAGTTATTTATATAATTTGAAAAACACATTTTTTTTGAATTTTTTACATGTAATATTATATCCATTAAGTAATTTTCAGCAATTTGTGTTAATAAACCAAAATAACCAAGCAAGAGTCTAAAAGAAAATATTTTTTCTAGAACGAAATATAAACAAAAATAACATTTATATTAAAAAGATGATGTATCTAATTTTAATTTCAAAGAACTTATACAAAATTGAAGAAATACTTTTATTTTAGCTACCAAGTATCTATGCATATGATTTAGTTTTGAAGGACTTCCTTCCAAACATAAACATGATATTGGAAGTACTCAAATATAAATTTGTCGAAATTGAATTTATTGCAGTAAGTGAATTGACCCAGTCACACAGTCGAAAAATATAAAATATAAAATTTAAATTTTATTATATAATATAAAATATTAAACTTTAATATGAACTATTCGATTTTAATCAAACAATCATCGATGTCTAATTGTGTGAATGCGGAAACTCTAACTACAACGAATCCATCTTGATTTGAATTTGTCTCAATTTGGACAAAACACAATCAGCAAACATTCAATTATCTCACTTTTTGGAGGGGTTGGTAAGGATTCTGGTCAATGTTTAACTTAAAAAACATCCAATTATATAACTTTTGGTTATGGTTGATAATTCAATTATCTCACTTTTCCCCTCATCATGCCTCGTCCATTATATAATTAATTTGTCATCATCTTTGCTTTCCAAGAAAAAATATTGAATTTGGTTGAGTTGGGGTTTAAAGTAAATCATGAAAAACAATATGCACCCATGCAAACGCATCAGTTTGCCTTATTTGCGGAGTGTGATGCACTAAAACCACCTTTTTCTTGCCTTTCTACATAATGCGAATATGGTTGGATCTAACCTAAGAAAAAGATGTTGTAAAAAAAAAACCTAGGAAAAAGATAGAATTAGAGCAAGAAAACAAAATACTAAAATATCATTATAGATAAATTGATGTTCGAAATTAAGCGTGAGAGTTGTCTCACATAAAATAGAAATGATTTAACGGAATTTGAACACGAGTGAAAGAAACAACTTAAAGAATGAGTCAATTTTAGAATTAGGGATCTTGCATGTTGGAAAAGAAAACATAAAGTTTAACAATGGTGGATTTTATCTCCTTTGATTTTCATTCTTAGAGGTAACATAGAAAATCATCTTAAAACCTCTCTTAAGTGTGCTCTCTATCTTAATTGCATGTTGCTAATAACTATTCATGATTCGCATGTTTGGGTATTGAGATAATTCTATTTAATTTAGTATAATTAATTTTTAAAAGTGCATGTTAAGTGTTTGTATTAATTACTATGAAGAGTTGTTGTTTTATTATGATTGTTGAATGTTGTGGTTCATTTGGTGATGAGATGATAATTGTTTAGTATTGATAATTAATTGGTTTTATGGTGAATTTTGAATGTATTTTACTTAGTTAAACGGATGAACTTGAGAATATAAAGTTTGAAATGAAAATAGTATAATGTTGTATTTGAATACGTATGTATGTATACCTTTGGTATTTTGTTCATAACTTTCTCCATATATAGTGTTTTGAGCCGATTCTTATCCCATTAGAAACTAGACTTAATTAACTTCGAAATAGGAACTAATGTTACTAATTTTCATTAAGAATTAATAGAGAAACTTGAGTTACAATTTGGAAAAAAATTTGTTATTCCGTTTTTGTACCTATATACCTTATTTTATTAAATTGTATTAATTAAATGCTTATTATGTAGAATAAAAATTATATTCATAAACTATACATCTTTAAGCTTTCCAAAATATTGTCGTTTATTCAAATTGGACATCATTTGATATTTTAATTAAATAATCAAAGTTATAGTGTTTTCTGTAGAAAAAGATTACGACGTGACTAAGTTAAAATGAGTATAACAAAAGCAATAAGAATTGGTTTTGAATGAAATCAATTGCACTTGAAAGCTTATTCCAATTACTTTGTTATTATAAATTTTTATAAATTTATATTAATTTTACCAATTTTCGTGATTTTATGAAGTGGATTGTTCTGTTTTATAAGTTAGTCTGCATTAGTCATCTTAAAATATCTATATCTTGAGCTAAAAAACTCGTTTTTTAGTGAAATCAGTTGTGCCTGAAAGAAGACATATATTAGTTCTATCATGTTAAAATTTATGATTTTAATAAATATAGAAATGGCTCAGTAGTATTATAAATACAATTGCGATGTCATAAAATTATTATGTAATGTTGTTGACTTTATAATACTATAACTTGAGTTATATAGATCAATTTTTAGTGAAACCAATTGTGTTTGAAAGCTTAAATATAACACCGTTTTCCTAGAAGTTTGATAATAATACATGGTGTTTGTGTATATAGTAAGCGCACTCTTTTCCTATATTAAGCGCATATTCAATTGTGTTGACGGAGTAAATGATTACTCGTATGTTATAATTAGATATATACTATATTATTATTATAGTTATATATAGAGAGAATGAGTTTATTTTAACTAGATGAACTCTCCGTCTATATACAATGGGAGCGAGAGGTAAGTAAGTGTAAGTGGGACATCACTTACGGATTTAATTATGTCAAATCTTACCAAAAGAGATTTTTCAAGTAGAGGACATTGGTAAAACCAATGTAGTCTTTATGACTTACTTGTTATATAGAGTTTAAGTCATTAAATTATTCATGTCTAGTGGCTTAAATTGTTTGAAAGAATTGAGGCTAGAGGTATTTGAGTATAACTCGCGAAAAAATAGTATTTTATCAAATTGAGGTATAGTTTGTCGAAATGATTTTCAATGCTTAGCAAACCGGCATGGTTGGGAATCATCTACGGGCGGAGCTTCTTGGGGACAGGTGGTCATGGCTACCCCAAAGTCCCTAATATTTTTTTTAAAAAAAATACTACTATTTTAAGTCTTTTTTATAAGAGACATTTAAGTTATAATTTGGTCAACAAAAATTGATCTATTTGATCTATACTATGGATCAAATACATCAATTTTTGTTGACCAAATTATAATTAAAATGTCTATTATAAAAAAATCTAGAGGGAATAATTTATACAAAAATTACAAAAACAACTATTATAGTTATAAAATAAACTAAATTTTTCAACTTAAATTCTAAATTTGTTAGTAGTGAATTTTATTTAGAGATATAAAATTTAAACCAAATGATTCCAAAAATTTAACCAAAACTAATTAAATTGGTTTGATATTTTTTTATGACTTTGAGTCCAAGTTGAACTAAACCAATAAGTCTGACCTTTATTGATTTGAGATATAGTTTCACATAATTTTAAAATAGATCGCCTAATACTCAAACCAAACAATTCTTTTATCAAAACTATGTCAATATTAGTATTTTAAACAATGTGTTTTGTTTAAATGTATTTTAATAATATTATATATTATTTTTGTCCTTGTAGTTAAGAAAATTGTATTAATAGTGTAAAAATTTGTATTTAATTTGTATGTATCGACGATGTAAAAATATTTTAGACTATCAAATTAATCATATTTGTCACATTAATAAAACAATTTGACTTTTATTATAATTACTTTTAAAGTCACACTTATTAATGTTTGTGATGTGTTGACGATGTAAAACTTTTTACATTGACTAAACATAACAATTAAACTCTAAAAAATTTAGTATTCGAAAAAAATTTAGATTTTTTAAAACTAATTTTTAATTATTAAAAATGTCAACTAAAATTTGATCTACTACATCTCTCTAATAAGCATTAAGAGTTTGATCGTTAATATATTTTTGTAAATTTACAACTTAAAAGTCTTATATACAATACAATATTATACTTTTTATTTATCCATTATAATTTTAAAAATTTAGTCACTCCAATGTTTCAGTTCAAGCTCCGCCGCTGGAAATATTTATAATTATTTTTATTAAATCTATGTTATTGAGTTTTATGCTTACTATGTTGAGGTGATGTTTTTCAGATAATAGGTAAATGTTGAAAGTCTGAAATATCCGTTATGCTCACTATATCACGAGTAGAAGTTAGATCATGTCTTGAGTCTTAAGTCTTGAGTCTAAATTAGATATATAGTTTAATTAAGTCCCACTTAAAAATTGTTTTAAAGTTTATAAATATTTTAATATTCTAAATTATTTAAAAAATTTACAAATTTTTATTTATTTATTTGTAAGCACTTAGATATTTTTAAATTAAAAATTTCAATTTCGTCTGTATTATGTAATTTTTTTTTTAAGATTTATAATTAAATTTTAAACGTTAAAAAGTGTCGACAATACTGTAAATTTACAACTCAATTGTTAGTTGTGAATCATTAATATGTAAGAGGTTATGGTATAATTTAAGATTTTCCTTTTTTCTACACATAAAATATGGAAATATAACCACCAAATTACTAACAAGCTATATTGTTTAAAACGGGGTGCCAATAGCAGCACCAAAAAAAAAAACGGTGGGAAAACCACACAAGTTGGACTTTGGGTTGCAACACTACAAGATGTGAGCATATTGTGTTGCAACACTACCAGATGTTTTTTGCTCTTTGGAGAATTAGATTTTATATGCTCACATCTTAACTCTTATCCTACATTTTACTATTTTTTGGTAAGAACATCCAAAAATATATTCGTAGAAAATACAAAATTTTAAGTAAAATTAGTTTAATTTTCTTTTTAATTTCTTTTACATATCAAAAATTTCATTTTTAAAATTTTTGAAATCCAAATTTTTTTTCTTCAAATTTTTGTACATATCGAAAAAGTTTAGTATATAAAAAATTTTCTATGATTTTTTACATACCGAAAATTTAGAGTTTTTCAAAACTTCCGCTATGAAATCTTTTTCTCAATTTTTTTATACTTAAATTTTACAAAATTTCCGATATACATATTTTTTTTTGCATACTGTAACTTTTTTTTACGTATTGAAAATTGTAAAAATTTTAAATTTTCGATATGTAAATTTTTAAACAGATTTAAAAAGAATTATTTATCAAAAATTTCATATTTATATTATAAAAAATGGGTCGAAAATTTTTCAATGAAAATAATAAAAATAAAATTTATATTTTTTCAACAATTATGAGGAAGAGGTTAAAGAATGAAGTATAAAATCCAATTTTCTACTCTTCCTTCACGAGCAGCATTTAAATTTTATATGGACTTCTCAAAGGCTAGTATGAACTGCTACCTCCAACTGAGCCCTACACTTGACAAGATATAGATACACATGGTCATTACAAAATATGATACCCGAATATTAATTAAGTATAATATCGTTCTTTTAATTTAACTTTAGATGATAATTTATTTTTTTTATTTTTTTATTTGGTCTTTTGTTTAATTTTAAATAATAATTTAATCATTTATGTTTTAAAATATCAACAATGTTATCCTTTTTTTTCTAGAAAATTCATCAAAACTTTTAAACAAAATCCATAAAATTCATTATCATCTTCAACATAATGCAAATTTCATAACTCAAATATTCAAATAAACTCATATTTTCATTCTTTATTTGATGAATTTGATGTTGTTGGAGATGAAAATATGAGTTTATTTGAATATTTGAGTTATGAATTTGA
>JBBPBP010000002.1:50942707-50989297 GCA_037974735.1 Cicer chorassanicum | reverse complement strand
TTTAAAGATTTTAATGAATTTTCTGAGTTTCTGTAAAAAAAAAAAGATAACATTGTAGATATTTTAAGACATAAAGGATCAAATTGTTACTTAAAATTAAATAAAATACCAAATCAGAAAAAGAAAAAAAAGATTAATGACCAAATTTTAAAATTAAGTTAAGGATTCGCAGGAATATTATATTTATTAATTATTATAATTATAGAAAATATGAATATTACTTATAAAAATGTGAAATAGAAAAAAAAAATTATACATACATCTACATGGAGCAATTTGTTTCATTATAAACTACCAAAGTAAAATATTTGTGCACTCGTCCATGTCAATGTTATTGCCCGTAAATTGAATAATATGACTTATTATAAATAAATATTAATTTTTAGAAATATTTTAATAATAGAATAAACATAATTACTAAAAATTATGTATTTAAAATTATGACCTTTAATCCTCTAATAGATCATAATCATTAGTGAATATTGCAGAAGATAAAGACCCATAGATGTATTTGACTTGTATATGAGAAGTATTTGAGGTGTGTCGAAGTAAAGAGAATTTTTTTTAACATACTTATGTCAATTGTCACATGTGTATGTGCCGCGCAAATATCAGACACGAAAATGTGCCTAATTTGAGGAGTGTTGGTGCTTCATAGATAAAAATTATGAAGCTTATTTTTCTTCTAAATGACTCAGATGGAGCCAACCTATTTATCTTGTTATTTAAGGTGGGACGATATGAGAGTTTGGACCTTGCCATTTAAGTTGGCACCTAACAAAATTTGCTGAAAAAATAGAACATTGACGAAGTAAATTGGTCTTTTGGGTCAATTTAAAAAATAAATTTCTTTTCAATTATTTTTGTTATTGAGTAAGTTATTTTTTACAATAATTAACATATTATCTCGCTGCATCTCAATAAATTGAGAATTTTATTGCTTGTGTAATTATTGTTATATCACATTAATTTTTAAGTTTTTTGCTTTTCTAGACAAACTCATTTAAAAATCAATACATTTAATGTTTTTTATTTTGTTTTGTTATCTCCGGATCAAGCCATAAAAATTACTCTCCATCAAGGGACGAAGCGAATGGAAATTTCAACCCATTTTCAACCCATCTTCCAAAGTTTAAATATTCATTTTAGATAGATGAATGATGTTGCAGTTCAAAACATACGAATTAATCTGTTTTGCTACCCCACATAGAAAGCCAATAATGACTAAGAAATCTCATAGATGCTAAATGCTAATGCTGAATTAACAATTTGATCTATTTGTTGAACCAAACATCGAGTTTATGAAAAATGCAATTTATGTTAAGGCTTCATTAAGTTAAGTAGTTTACTATGACCGCAAAATGTGAAGAAATATACGGGTGAGCCCAAACAACACATGATTGTGAGACGAATGATACCAAAAATTTAGAGCAATATTTTTGTCATAGTTTCATACTCCACCCTACAGTAAAGTCATACAACATATGATAGGGGAATAAAATTCAAAATATCAAAATGATTAGATGAAAAAGGATAAGAGGACAATGAAAAATTAAACCAGAATAAGAAAGATAAAAAAAATAAAAAAATAAAAAAATAAAAAAATAAAATAGATAAATAATATATCAAATTGATAGATTTTAAATTAATAAAAAAATAAAATTCAAATTATTATTTTAAAAATATTTTAAATATTAATCAATAAAATTTATTTTTAATTAAAAATATTATTTTTAATTTTTAAATTAATTAAATCGATAATTTTTCTAAACATTGGATTAACTTATCAACTATAAACTATTGATTTATTTTACCAAATAGAGCTTTTGTTTGCAATTTGTTTAAGAGCTTGAATGGATGTGCAAGGCCACAATTATTACTATGGTTATTATTCTCACTTTCCATGGAATCATTAAACTCAGAATGGTGACAGACACAAAGCAATAAAACTATAAAAGGCCCTTAAGGTGGGGGATGACCCAACCCTCACATCTTTTCATAGAACAAGGTTAAACATGAAGATGTACCTTGGGCACCTTGCAAGGTATGAATTGCATGTGACCACAAATTACAAATGGCCCACCCATGAGGGTTTGCATTATTGAGCCTGTGATGCTATTAAGAGCTAGCACATTTCTTTTATCTAATTCTTTTTTTTGGTGCATCTAATATAGACTTCAAAAAAAAAGTCTACACATGATCCCTTACTAATTTTTAATAAAAATATTTTATATATATATATTTTTAATTTTTTATTATTATAAAAATTACTATTTTATTTAAGATGATAAGGGTTAATCTTTAGACATTTTTTAGAAGTCACCCTTATTTTTTTTGCCTTTTTATTTTTATTTTTGTGTGGGTGGGGCTTCTGTTGTATAAGTAGTAGGTTTGTGAAATAAATAAAGATAATTGGGATAAATCCTTGAGCTGTCTAATACTCCACAGTTGTAGGGAAATTGACTTTGCATGTTGTTTTTTTGCTAACAGCAGTCTTACTCTTGCCCCACCCTTCCTCCATCCATGGTTCCCCCTTCTTTTATCATGTCCTTTCAAGGTAGTTGACCAATTGAGGAAATGCATGATACTAAAAGACAAAGTAAAACAATATTTTGAGTCCTGAAATTTAAGAGTGGTTAATTTGAAATTTTATATTTATGAAATATTAAATTATTAAATTTTATATTTGTGAAATATTAAATTATATAAATTTAACATATTAAAAGAATTCACTCTTATAATTTTAAGATACAATAATTATTTACTTCTAAAATATATGAAACGATGGATATACCTCCTCCATTCGAAAATTTTGGTACTTTTAGTATTTTATTTTATTTTGTTTTAAAATAATGAATGCTTATAAATTCAAGGTATAATATAGCTAAAATTTCTAACTAAACCCTTGATACAGTTAAAATTGTTGGGGAGTAATTGTAGTCTTTACGAAAGTAATCAAAAATTAAATCGAACGGAGAATTAGATCTGTGTTCGGTCCGAAATAACTTGAAAACTAGTTTGCATGATTGAAGATATACACTTATCTGCATCATGTCGATTACACTATTCACCAACACACAAGGGCTGAGATTTTCTACTTCATCTTCAAATACAAATATCTTTTTTTTAAACCGTTAATATTATATTAATATTATTAATAATGATTAGAATTTTCGCAAAAATAAGAACGAACTCCTGAATTCTTTATCACTTATATCATAATAATTAAAAAAATTAGTAGTAATATTAAAGTTCCCCTGACAATTAAATTCTGCATATAGTTTCTGCCGGACATCCCTCGAGATTAAAATTTCATGCTCAGAATTTTCATTCCTTATTAAGTGATTTAAAAAAAAAAATTAAAATGATACTCATTTTGGATTTAGTTATTTTTTTATGAAGAGGTGTGATTTTTGGATTTGGAGGGGCTTGAAATTCGAAATTGAGCATTGAAAGAAGAAGGGAATAAGCAAGAGAAGAGTAGGTAACAAATAAATGCAAAACAGTAAAAAGAAGATCGAGTTCCCAGGTTGTTCTCATGGCAAGACAGTGCCCCAGAGCGTGGTATTAATTGGATAGTTGTAGACAGTATCTTTAGGGGCAAGCAAGGTCCATGTAGCATTAAATGACTCTTCAACTTTCAAAATCCCCACTTGCCACACTGTCTCACTCCTCATCCAATATTCAAAATTCCATGATTTAGTGATGGTTATTGTAAATAAATTATTATACTATTTGTTACTTCCTTTATCTTTTATTATAAATATATCGATACATAAAATAGATACATTAATCATACTATCGATTTTTTAAATAAAAATAGAATATGCGATAAATGATTATTTCCAGAGACAAGTAGTGGTTTTTTAGTCATTAGATAAAAGTCTTATATATTTTTGATATTTTTTTTTATTAAAAAAATGCCGTCTACAAAATTTAAAGCACTTCTTTATGAAACCAAGGCCTTTAATTTCTTCTGTTTGTGGTGGTTACGCCCGTTTAAACAATTCAGCAAAAAAACATGCAGACACTTTGAACGTGCACAAATGTCATGTCTTCTCACTTCTCTCTATTTATTTAATGCAATGCAATGCAAGTGGATTTAATAAGTTTCTATGCCTCCAGCAATCGGATTTCGTATCTGAGTAGGTAGTTGAGGCAGTACATCCTTTTTTCTGTAAATAAAAAAAAAATACATTGTGAGAGACATACATAATTAAATTAGAGAAAATCGCCAACATCGATTAAATATCTACAAAGTAACATTGAACACACGTCTAAAATTACATAATTTAAAATATAAGAGATTAAAATTGTGAAATTACAAAAAAAAGAAGCAAAATTGTAGTTTAACAGGACTAAAACAGATTTAAACATTTTTTTTTTGAAATAAATAAAGAAAATATGATATTATACCTGTAGGGGAGTATCCGAGCGTAGCCCACTTTGTCTGCACAAAATCTGATTCACTAGTCTCTCTGCATAAAGTGAGTTGATAAATTTAATTTTTGTTTTTTTTGAAACTTTCGATGTCTGAAAACTACATTAAATGCAACTAATTTTGAATCGAATTAAATTACTAGTTTATTTATTACTCTTATTGCAAAGTTTAAACTATATAGTATCAATACAGTTCTTTTCTGTGTTTTCTCTTAGCCATGTCTCTTTCACTCTCTATTCAACAGAACCATATTTGTACTCATTCACTCTCTATTCTCTTTCAGTATTGTTTTACCTTTCTTATCTCTGCTTAAATTTTAATCTTATTCATTTTTCGGTGGTCCATTATCTCTTATGTTCTTACTTACATTTCACACTATTTCCATTTTCATTTTCATTTTCATTTCATTCTATTCTGTGCCATGCTTCTACTTCCCAAATGACCGTTTAGTGTATGTGAAAATGCCTCAAAGTAAGTATCATAGCTTTCAGCTCTTCAAACTGTCACAATAGTAAGCCCACAACTATAGTTGCGGTCATTGTGTGTCTTCTTTGTTTTCATGCGTTTCTCCATAATGCTTGGTTTTCATGATATTGTTAATGTAGTAAGATTTTTCTGTTGATGGATTTCATTTCAATTTTGTTTTATTTTCTTGGTTACTAACTGTTTTAGTTTAATGTAAGAGACTTCATTACTTAAACAAGCAGTTAATGAATTTTGGTTAAACATGAATTAATGAATAGCACTTAACTCTAACTACGGTTGGCTGAAACAATTGTTGGTCAGACTTGGCCAATCTCTGGATTGGCACAACCTTTCTCCTTAAAATTGGATGGTTTAGGAAAAAAAAATTAGAGTTCATTTGTTTTTGGTTGTGGTTGTTGTTTTATATTTTTATTTTTTGTTGAATGTGTTCAATGCAAGGTTTGATAAATAAACAATATAATAAATAATAATTGAGAAAAAGAAAGGTTTGGATCTTTTTTCCTGGCCGTCCTTCTTCTCTTTGTTTTCTAGTGGCCAATGATGTTATAAGTCTTCATTCTTCCAAAGCAACCAAATGATAGTTGACCTATGTGTATGTCTCACATTGTTAATTTGTTATGCACTTGTTTTGATATATTTATTGAACTTTGCATTGTTGATAATGTTATCTTTTCTTTTTTAATTCTTTGATTTAATTTAACTAAAATGTGGGATTGTGCAGGGTATAAAAGACCTCTCTAGGATCACTTCTTGAGGAATCTTTGGCATAAGGTTATATTTTTAGTTTAGTCTTATAGAAAATTCAGCAAACTAGTTAGAGCCAAAAAATCTTTGATGGTTTTGGTAATTGAGTGAAATCTGTGTTGTGTTGAGGAAGGAAATTTTAGTTGGATTATTTAGTTTAGTGGCGGTGATGAGTCGAGAACAAAAGAAGCGAGGGAATCATGAAAAAGTTTCTGATGGTGCTGAGAAGGTTATTGTTGCTGTCAAGGCATCAAAGGAAATTCCAAAGACTGCTCTTGTTTGGTCTCTGACTCATGTTGTTCAACCCGGGGATTGCATTACCTTGCTAGTTGTTGTACCTTCACAAAGTTCAGGTCATTTTTCTTTTGCCTGCGTTTGTTTTTGTTTATTTTTGTACTTGTTTTTTAGTGTAATGTTGTTTTTGGTGCATGAGCTTTTTCATACTCCCTCACCATCAGTAACGTAATATAAGCAAAGCAGGGCGAAAGATTTTTGAATCAAATATATAAACTTTCTTTCCCCCTGACGTGTAAATCAATTGGTTCTTATACTATTGTCATGGTTTTAGAATGTGGCTGCTGCAAACCTTTATATTGGAGTAAACTGTTGGCAAATGCGACTGCAATTATGGTTGCGATGCCGTTGCGGAGACCTCTTAAACCGTTATATTGCAATTGCAATTGCATATTACAATTAGAACCATGACCATAAAAACATCATGGAAATTGTTTTATTTTGTTATCTGAACATAAAGTTTGTACTAGGATGACATGTTTTGCTTTAACTCTCTTGA
Organism: Cicer chorassanicum; assembly: GCA_037974735.1. NCBI lineage: Eukaryota > Viridiplantae > Streptophyta > Magnoliopsida > Fabales > Fabaceae > Cicer > Cicer chorassanicum. Next base: position 50,982,833 of record JBBPBP010000002.1, on the reverse strand, counting down.
TTCTGGAAGACTATGGACTTTGTTATTTGTTTATTGTTTGCACATTGAACCTTAACTCTTCCTCTTCGTGTAATTAACTATAATACTGCACCTGTATAGGCCGAAAATTATGGGGTTTCCCAAGGTTTTCTGGTGACTGTGCTAGTGCACACAAGAAGTCAACTTCGGGAGCTAGTTCAGAGAACAAGAATGATATCACTGATTCTTGCTCTCAAATGATCCTTCAGCTCCATGATGTCTATGATCCAAATAAGGTTTGTAGTCTTAACACGAAAAAGGATTATTTATTGTGAATGGTGTTTTGTGTTTGTATTGATATGCTAATCGTGTTCGACAGATAAATGTCAGGATTAAAATAGTTTCTGGATCACCTTGCGGAGCAGTGGCTGCCGAAGCCAAGAAAGCTCAAGCCAATTGGGTCGTATTAGAAAAGTAATGCTCTCTAATTTATACTGAATTATAATTTAGTAACAAATTTTATTAATTCTCAATTTCTGGTATAATATTTTATTGATCTGAGATTATAATTCAGTTTGTGTTCTAAATATTTTTGGTGTTGCTTCGTTTACAGACAGCTCAAGCATGAGGAAAAACAATGCATGGAAGAGTTGCAGTGCAACATTGTGGTTATGAAGCATTCCCAAGCTAAGGTACTTCGCTTGAATTTGGTTGGATCACAAAAAAAAGGTATCGAAGAAACATCTCCATTACCTTCTGAGGAGCATGAGATGAATGGAAAACAACCCAAGAAGAAGAATGGTTCTTTAAATTCAGTAAAAGGAACAGTTGTCACGCCAACTAGCAGCCCTGATCTAGAGACGTCATTCACGGCAACTGAAGTTGGCACTTCATCGGTGTCAAGCTCTGATCCTGGAACTTCGCCATTTTGTGTCTCTGAGATCATTGCCGAGTCAAAGAAAAAAGAAACGATCAAAGAAAATCAAGGAACCGACGATACTATTTCTGACACAGACAGTGAAAATTTGTCCGCAACTTCAGCAAGTTTGAGATTTCAGCCATGGATTGCAGATTTATTTTTACATAAACAATCATCTCAACGTGAAGAAGAAAGGTTGGAGAGATCTTATAATAGGCTTCAAATGTCCACAACTAGAGCTTTGCTAGAAAAGTTCTCGAGGCTTGACAGAGAAGCTGGAATCGAAATGTCATCCTATAAGACCGACTTGGAATTCAGTGGAAATGTAAGAGAAGCAGTAGCCTTATCTAGAAATGCTCCACCTGGCGCACCTCCATTATGTTCAATATGTCAACACAAGGCTCCTGTTTTTGGAAAACCTCCAAGATGGTTCAGTTATGCCGAGTTGGAGCTAGCCACTAGTGGATTTTCACCAGCCAATTTCTTGGCAGAAGGAGGATATGGATCTGTTCACCGAGGAGTTCTGCCAGATGGGCAAGTTGTAGCTGTCAAACAACATAAATTGGCTAGTTCTCAGGGTGATGTTGAATTCTGCTCAGAGGTAGAAGTCCTGAGTTGCGCACAGCATCGGAATGTCGTTATGTTGATTGGGTTCTGTATTGAGGATAAGAGAAGGCTGCTGGTTTATGAATACATATGTAATGGATCATTGGATACTCATTTATATGGTAATTTCTTCTTTTGCTTCCATACCAAATGATGTTATGATAGAATTGTATTTTGAATTGACTTGAACTCACTGAAGTCATTCAACATTCAATAGTGATATAGTCCATTAAATGCCTAGTTCATGTATGTTACTCAGAAGTTATTAGTCTCATCAAATATTAGAGAAATTGATTGGATATAGTATTTCCATTTCAAAAAGCTAAGGGATTTGTTTCCTTCTTAAGCTACTAGATAGGACTTGCTATATGATATTAGCTAAATGTTACTGATACTATCTTGACTATAATTTGTAATTTGACACATTACTTGGAAGTATTTCAGGGAGACAAAGTAAACCATTAGAATGGACTGCGAGGCAGAAAATTGCTGTCGGAGCTGCTAGGGGGTTGCGATATCTTCATGAAGAGTGCAGAGTGGGATGCATTATCCACCGTGACATGAGGCCTAACAACATTCTCATCACTCATGATTTTGAACCACTGGTAGTGTTGTGTTTGGCTTACTTTGTGCTATTCAGTCTTATGGATTACAACTCAAGGCATAATCATTTTGTCTATTTGCTATAAATGTTTTCAGTTGATTTATTGACTGTGTTAAATTCTACAAGGTTGGCGATTTTGGACTGGCAAGGTGGCAGCCTGATGGAGACACTGGAGTGGAAACTAGAGTTATTGGAACGTTTGGGTATGTGGTATTTTACTGCTTAATTAGTTCCATTGCATAATTATCACAGCCAATATCAACAATGCAATTAACATATGTTGCTGCTATGTAGGTATTTGGCTCCTGAATATGCTCAAAGTGGACAAATAACTGAAAAGGCCGATGTTTTTTCCTTTGGAGTGGTATTATTGGAGCTTGTGACAGGGCGTAAAGCTGTGGATATCAACCGGCCCAAGGGTCAGCAGTGTCTTACTGAGTGGGTAAGTGTAAGTTAAATGATATTATCTAATTTATTATGATTCTTAAATCATATCTGATATATTGGCATCCTTTCAAGTTTTTTAAATATTGTTAATGAGAAATGAAACACTTGAGTTATGGTTTTTTGCCTTGAGTAATTGTTGAGGGATTTGGATAATAAACAGGCACGGCCACTGTTAGAAGAATGTGACATTGAGGAACTGATTGATCCAAGGTTGGGAAGTCACTATTTAGAACACGAGGTGTCTTGCATGCTACATGCGGCATCCTTATGCATAAGGCGAGATCCTTGTTCTAGACCGCGCATGTCACAGGTAGGAAAATCTCTCAACAGATTTGTAGTTTGGTTAATGTGTTTCACCATTTTCTGGTTTCCCCTACTGGAGCTTGATGGCATGCTTGTGCTTGTTTGATAAAGGTTCTGCGAGTTCTAGAGGGTGACGCAGTCACGGAAACGCCGCGTCATTACAGTGGTTCTCCTTCCCTGTGAAGAACTAAACTACACGCCTGCCTATTGCAAAAATGGTTTGCCATGAAAATTGCATTCTTGTTGTGCTTTTGGATTTTGTAGTTTACATTTCTATATCTCCGCAACACAACATAATTTTGCGTATCTGTATAGTAGAGGGAACGTAGGATAAGCATGGTACTAAATATATAAATATATAGAATAGAAGCTAAAACCCTTGAAATTCTTTAAGAAATTATGTAAACATGTGCCTGTATAAATGGCCTTCAACAAACTCGAGATCTGCATAGTATGTGGCTCTTCTATGCACTTCAAGTGGATAAAAAGTTTTTTGTAAACTCTCTCTACCTCTTTCTCTACAATGCTTGTGTGTGATTACACTTTACATGCATGCTTTGGTTCTTACTTTATTTTTATAGTTAAGAACTTGTTTGTGTGAGTATCAATATTGGACGCAGATGAAGCGGCTACCATATTTCAGAACTGTTCTTGTATAAGAACAAGTCTTTTTTCACAATAATGAACCAGATGTGGGGTAGTTTTTAAGTTCCTTTTAAGCTTTTAAAGAAATGAATAGTCGAAGTGAAAAGTTGTTAAAGTTCATAAACTTGATTTGCCCATGAATTTTTTTATGAGCATCTCATTATTTACCATCGGAGTTGTAAAGGAAAAGCAAGTAGGGCTGGGAACTCATCTAAGGCAAACACATAGCCATAGGAGGACAATTTGATAAACCAGTTTCAGTTAGCTTTAAGCATTAATGATGAGGTGCAACTTTTGAAGCATGTTGTAATAAGTAAAACAAAAAGGTCTTGGTTGGTTGATGATGACAATTGAAAAGGCTGAGACGCAGAACGAGATCGAGGGACATGTTCGGTTTGTTTCTCGGTTATATTTTTGCGATTTATATCTCGTCTCATATATAAATAACATAACAAGGTATCCACCCATTATCGGCAACCTTAATAAGGACATTTAGTGATAAATCCAAAAAAGAAATATAGTAATGTCTGGAAATTTTAAAAAGCAATTTTTTTATTTAAAATTATTTTACTGTTATTTAGCAAGTGTTTTAAAGATATTTGTTAAGAATTAAAAAAATAAGTTGCTATGGAAAACGTGAAATTTGAACTTTCAAAATATTAAATTTGTATATAATAGTATGAAACTGTATTGAACACCTTACAAACATCATTTGAAAGAAAAAAATCTTTAATATAAATAATCTTTTAATTATTAAATGCATTTTTTTATTTTTTAAATATATTATTTATTAATATTATTAATTGATTTTCAAAATTAAAAAATTAAATTAAATACATTCATATTTAAAAGGTATTTAAGGAATATCTACTACATAATTTGACACATTAAATTCATATATTTTTGTTAATATATATGTGAAAATGACAATGAAAATCTATAACTAGGGAGAAATGTTGAGGTAGATTTTGCTAGCACGTGAAATTTAGGCTAATTTTTCCTTTCTTACACAATTATGTTTTATATTATCAAACAAGACTAAAGTTAACAAGTGTCATAAAGACACTAGTTAAGAATCTAAATATAAAAAATTAACATTAAAAACAAATTGAAAATTGTGTATTTAATATTTTGGAAGTTCAAATTTTATTTTTCTAAATTCTAATGCAAAGTTTTTTTTTTTAATTCTAAATAATTATCGACACTTGTTAGTATGACCTAATAAATAATCATTAACCAATAAATAATCAATACAAATTTGATGGTGCAACTTCCACACTCAATAATACTTTGATGACATCTCATGTGAGTTGTGACTCTCGAGTTTAGGTCATCTCAATCTATATATAATATATAAATTTTTCATTAAAAATATATTGAAAGATGTGTATTCAAACTTTTATGGATTCAAATTTTTCTCTTTTCAAGTCGAAGTTACTATTTTGATTCTTGAACAAGTGTCTAAAACATTTGCTAGTATTTCCCCCTTTTTTAAATTGTAATTAAATTTTAATACTTAAACATATCAGAAGTTACAAAATTTTATCCTAACACATCTTTCAATACTTCAAATACATAGATAAACACAACAAAACACACAAATCAACTAAATTAATACCAAATCCTTAAATCAAATCCAACAACTACTTAATATTAATAACTATAGTTCAATAGTAAAAAAAAAAAAGTAAATACCCAATTTGGTCCCTAACTTTGTTAAGTTGTATCAATCTAGTCCATCACTTCGTCAAAATTCTAAAATAGTCTCTCACTTTTTTCAACATTAATAAAGTTAATCCATCAAAAAAATTCAACATTGTTTTTTTAATTTTTTTTTCCGAACATTACCACATGTTCTCAACAATGTTAGAGACTAAATTGATATATTTTAACTTAGTTATAAACCAAGTCAAAAAAATTCACAGCAGTCATCCTATAAGACTGACTTTTTGCATTCTCTCAAACCCATTCATGTCGACCCCAAACCACAACGTTTTTGCTCCATTTTTGTGTTCGTCTTCTTTGTTCGATCATCAAAGTCAGTTGCAAAGTTTTCTTCCCCAATTTTATTTCCTCCCTCTATTGATGTATTCTTCCACCTTTGTTCCTTTTAAAAAAAAGGAACCATATTTGCGAAAACAATATGAATAGGATGAGTGATGACTCTCAATTTACTCAATCTATGAAGGGGAAAAACTATATTGGTAATTTAGGGCTTGATGAATCACGTATTAATGAAAATTGCCCAATTCCTTTTTGTTTATATGGGAGGAAAACTGTGATAAGAATTTCAAGGACATATGAAAACCCGGATCAACCTTTCTTTGGTTGTCCAATTTGGAAAGTAATGTTCAAATGTGCATTTTTTTAATTTATTTGTTATGTTCTTTTGGAGGATTTTACTCAAAAAAACTTAAATTACTTTGTTTTGATTCTTCCATCGTTATGATTTCTATCATTCTATTATAGTTTCTTTTTTCATTGATAATTTGAGTTATTATATTTCAGTAAGAGGGTTATTGTTCCTATCTTCTATGTTGTGATGAAACTCCTAACATATTTGTTCCTAAAGGTTTGGTGTTGCTGGAAATTAAAATGAAGTATTGAAAAATAAAGGTGAACTTATAGCCAAGATTGATCTATTGATAATATCACAAATACAAAATCAAAGGTTATGGATGTAAAATACATATTTTTGATGAAGACAAAAGACCATGTGTTTGATGAAGACAAAAGACCAACAATGATGATGATCAAAGACAACAAGCTCAAAAAGAAGAAGTCTAAAATATCTAATTGATAAACTTTAATTTAAATATACTAGATGTTTAAATGTAAAGGTAAATGATACAATCACAAGAACAAGTACATGAGAACCATGCATCTTTACATATGCATAAAAAATATTTTCAAAATGTCAAACTTACATTTACAAAGTGTTAAAATTAATACTTTTGACAAATGCTAAGTCAGTAAGTGTATTCGAATAATACATTTACATCATAAGTGTATTCGAATACAGATGCTAAGTTAGTAGCAAACGCTTTGCATCTGTATTCGACTACAACCTGCTGTAGTCGAATACAACCAGCAAGTCAGTGGCAAAATTGATCAATCTGTATTCGACTACACGTCCTTGTATTCGAATACACAATGTAAATTTTGAATAAATTTGAACGTTACAAAGAGGTGTATTCGAATACATACATCCTGTATTCGAATACAATTGGAAGCAATGCAATTTTTCATATCTGAAATGGTTCTAGATCATTGCAATTGTTCCTCAAACCTCTTGGATCAATGACTACGAATCTGAAGAGATGTTTATGGACTATAGATACACCATAACTTCAGATTCATTAACATACAATCCCACGACCAAACCTTGAACGACTTTGAACAACTTTTTTATTTTTCTCAAAGTCATTTTTCATAATTCAAGTACTTGCATTCTATTTTCATATCATTGACAAATGTTCTCAAAGTACTTGAAGCAATATTGGATTGTTATCATTATACCTCTCTTTCATACTCTTATATTCTTACCAAATTACAGTGTTTGTAAAAAGAAAGTAGTGCTTTCTTTAAGTAGTCTTATCTAAGATAGTGGGGTGCTATCTTAGAGGTTTTGATAGAAGTTTGTAGCAGAGATCCTAGGGTAGGACTTGTACATTTTCTAACAATAGTGGAGAAATCTCTTGTGGTGTCCAAGAGGACTGGATGTACCCTTGGGTATAAGGGAAACCAGGATAATATTGATGTGTTCTTTACATTACTGCCACTTACTTTATCTTTTACTATCCGTGAGCGCAAAAATCGATTGCTAATTCGCTGAAAACAATAAATACTCTTAAACACCTAATTCACCCACCTCTTAGGTGCACATCTGTACTTACAATGGAAGAACACAATGAGTTTATGTTGAAGTTGTAGTGGAAGAACAAACTCGAATGAGAGAAGTTTTGATGATCATTATGAACAAGATTGATGCAACGATGTTATAACAAAAGCAAAAAAAATATTATTTTATTGTCATGTGGTTTTTGATGATGTTGTTAATTGCATTATGGATTGATAGACTCGCTTCATAGGTTGTGAATGTAATGATTATTAATTTAGTTATTGATGATTTTGAATGTAAGTTAATTGTTAATTATGTGTCTGTTTGGTAGCATAAATTAGCTTATAATTTATTGAATTAATTTAAAAGTTTGTTTGAATAAATTAGATATGTTTAGTTAATAAGCTTTTTAAAAGTTTGTTTAGTTAATTTTTTTTGTTATGTGTTAAAAGTTTGTTAGTTTAATTTATTGAATCAATTCTAAAAGTATAATGTCAATGATACAAAACTTATGTAAGCATGATGCAAGACTATTAGGCATAAAGTATGCATGATGTAAAGCTCGTGTTCTACGTGTCAATTGAATTAAAGTAAAATGTGTTTAGTTAACAAAATTTTTATATGGGCGAATAATTTTTTTGAAATGTTATTTTAATTGCCCCACCCATTGTTCACTCACATTATTTGTTAAGTTATTCGTCTTATTTGTAACATTTTTGTAAAAATATATCTTTCACGAGTCACATCGTCCAATTACATGTAATTGAAATTTTGTTTGAGAGTTTAGAAGTGTATTTTTTCTTTTAAGTTTTGAATTGTATTTGCCACATGTTTATTGATTTTTTTTTTTTAAAATTCATAAACGGACAAGACCAAAATAGTAAGTAATTGTGGATGAGTGAGGAGGAGAATTGGTTCAAATATTCGGATTTTATTTTTAAAATATTTTTAATACAATCAAAATATTTAAAACACTTTATTTTTAACTTTTTCATCTTTTTATTTTATTTTATTTTATTTTATTTTATTTTATTTTATTATTTCAACACTTTCATTAGAACTAACACAATGGATACGCTTATAGTTACCATCTTAGTTCCTCATAAAAATATCTCTATTTTGAATTGGTTAATTTAGTTCTCCATCGTGAATAGGTCAATTTGGTTCGAATGAGTCAATTTAATCACCACCATTGTCAAAAACGCGTATTAATATTCAAAATTTAAAAAATATAAAAGACATCTTTAAATTTGTTTGACCGTTGACGTATTAATATCATCGGTTTAATTAATGTTAAAAAAAGAGAGACTATTTTAGAATTTTGACGCAATCAATTAAATTAAAATGTGGGCGAATTGGTTTGGACAATCGAGTTAGCGGGTTAAATTATACCTGTGAATACCCTAAGATTCATTTTTATTGAGAAAAGTACACTTATTCAAATGCAACGTTGCTTTTGACTTCAAAGGGAAGAGTATATACACTGCGTCTTCTTCCACTGTCGCCTTAGGGTTTTGCAGAATTTCAGTTTACCTTCACTGTTATTACGCGAAATATTCTCAATGAACACCGAAGAAGACCCTTCTCCAAATCAAATCAAAAGGTCAAATTTTAACTCCCTCATCGTTTGTCTTTTTTTATTTTTACTTTTTATATTTTACATAACTATCATCAATATACCATTTCTTTGGAATATTTCAGTTGTGTGAGCTGATGAGTATCTTCAATATAATAATTTCCCAAACTTGCTTTAATTGTAGGTCTCTCTTCTGCATGTTCTAAATTTCATTAAAAAATAGAAGAATCAGTTGTCATATTGCGGCTATAGCATAGCGGATTTTGAACAAATCGCAATAGCTCTGCGATATACTATTTAGTATGATTTCTTGTCAAATAATAGCACTATTGCATAGTGGAATATGAACAAACCGCAATATTATATTCCGCGATCTGCAATTGACAACACTGAGAAGAATCAATGATGGAATCTTTTATGACCTTCGTACTATAATTGAATATATCTAAGTAGTTTCTGTTTTTTTTCCCTCTAAGTATAATCGTTAAGGGGTTGGAACTCTGGTAATCCAGAGTTCTACTGGTAGATACATAAAGTCGGGTCAAAAATTATTTCAATTAGGTTTTGAACTCAAAGACAATTGACTCAACCTTTGCTGTAGCTCATTAGTAACTTGAGTCCAAGTCCACTTGATTTTGCATTTGCTTATTTAAAAGTAGCTACTTTCGTCCTACATTGTACAGACACAAATGCTCGGCTTGCTTTAAACAATACAAGAAGAAAGAGCATCTTATTGAGCACATGAAAACAACTTACCACTCTGTTCATCAGCCTAGATGTATGGTCTGTAAAAAGCACTGCAAATCTTTTGAATCTCTCAGAGAACATCTCACCGGTTAGTTACGAGTTGGCATATTCGATCTGATTTCAGCATCATGGTTTGCAATGTTTTCATGCTTTTTGTGCCTTATGTTACTCTATGTTTCAGGACCTGTGGCTAAAGGAGTTTGTTCAGCGATTTTCTTTCAATGTGGCTGTCAACTATGTTTGACACTATCTGATAGTCCCGCTTCTCTCAATGACCATAGAGAAACATGTCGCCTATCCGCCCCTACTCCTCTAGTAAGTTGGTTATTAGCAACCGGAAGTGTTTGTATATGCAATAAGATATCTTAAGTCAACTATTCAGACCGACCGACCAGAAAAAACTCTTTACAGTTGATGTTTCCTGAGTCTTTTGTTTTTTTATTGCAACGAAGTTCATTTTTTGTGTGAAATGTTGCAGGGCACAAGCGAATTGCTCTATATAGATTCCCATGATGAAAACCACGCTGATTGGCGCCCTGGAGCAATTGCAATGGACTGTGAAATGGTTGGTGGCGGAAGTGATGGATCACTGGAACTTTGCGCTAGAGTATGCTTGATCGATGAAGATGAGAACTTAATCTTCCACACATATGTACGACCTCAAATCCCTGTTACTAACTATAGGTACTTCATAGTTCATCCTTGTCCTCCTTTATTGTGAAAAGAGAAAGTTGGATAAGGAAAAATGAGCGTTGGAGTTGACTTTGTTTGACATATTTTCAGGTATGATATAACTGGGCTCACAGAAGAGCATCTTCGAGATGGTATGCCACTTAAGGAAGTTCGTGAAAAGATATTGCAAATTTTATACAATGGAGAATCCATTGGAAAAGTTAGATTGGATGGTGGAAAGGCCAGGCTACTTGTGGGTCATGACTTGGCACATGATTTAGATTGCTTGGTAATGACTTATCCTGATCACATGATGAGGTAGATGTTTCTTGAGTAACGATGTAACCAATTTAGTTACGATCAACCATTCAACAAATCATTCCTTACAACCAAATATTTCAGTTATTTTTGTGTTCATCCCTTTAAGTACTTCCTCTGATCTGATGAATGCATAAAACAAAACAATTGGAAACTGCTGAGTTCCTTCTACTCTTTTTCCATTTTTTGTTGCCTTCAAGGTTAAAAGGTGCAGTGTAGAATTTACTTGAACTCTATATTTGCTATAGATATATAAGTTTCCAGATTTTAGTCACTCATACTATTCATTTGCTTGGATTTTTTGTTGAATGAATGTACAGTTTCTGATTTGCCTATTTTGTGTTGCAGAGACACTGCAAAATACCGTCCATTGTTGAAGACAAACTTTGTCAGCCATTCGCTCAAATATCTTACCCGAACATATCTAGGGCAAGTTACATTTTTCCCTCAAACTCCTCAAGTCTTGAATTGCTTCATCCAATCTCAAATTTTCCTTTCTCTATTATAAAATCGCATCTATCTTTATTACTTGTGCACATGTTGACCTTATATTTCGATTCAATTGACGTGCATAGATTGATGCTGTTTTCATAGGATCCTACAATGTTTTAACCTGTCTCTAATATAACTGTGCTTTTGCTTTACAGTTATGATATCCAAACAGGCACTCACGACCCATACGAAGATTGTATTTCTGTAATGAGACTGTATAAGAGAATTCGAGGTCAAAGACACGAAGAGGAAGGCTACGGAACGTTGACTCCAAGTGACAACATCGACATGGGTGACAGGTGGAGATCGAAAGAACTCGATAATCTCACGCCAGATGAACTTTACGCTATTTCAAGGTCAGACTATAGGTGTTGGTGTTTGGATTTGAAGCTTTGAATTATTGATCATTGCGTTTGTCCCTGTAACACCAATCAATCAGTGTACATTTGTTAAGAAATTATGGGATTCCTTGTTAAAAAATATTGGTCTAAAGTATGGGTTGGTTGTGAAGAAGGATTGGTCTCTAACTATTACTTTGGTGGATACATTTCTATGCGCCTAAATGTAACGTTAGACGGGCTTATTTATCAATAGAGAATAGAGATGCCCGTTAAGTTATGTAATCCTTATATCGACGACACGTAGTATAACTAAATAAATATATAATAAATATTAAAATGTTTCCGATCCTGTTTCAACGGATCTGCTCGTCGATCTATCTATTTACGAGATGCTAGATAAAATATTATTCTTACATTATTTAAGTTAAGCGTTCATCTCACGACACTTAGACTAAGCCAATTTTTTATTTTAATGGTTTGTGGAACTTATAATGATTGTTTGGAGGGGTTGGGTCTTGTTATAATGTATGCTATATTTACATCATGGAAGTAAAAAATAAATGATACAATTTTTTATCAAACAACTTAATCTTTTTTTTTTTTAACTTAGTGTTATCATGATTTACATTATGGTGATGAGGAATTAGCTACCGAGAACCAAATCAAATCAAACGAACAGTTTTAGATATGACATAATAAACATAAATACATAATTTAATCCCTAATATTTAATTTAATCCTTAAAGTTGTATGATTGTACCAAATCAGTCTATACATTGTTGTTCTAAAATAATTTGTCCCACTATTAAAGGTTCATTCTAAAATATTGATAATGCAAATAACTAAATTAATACATTGATAAAATTTTAAAAATTGAAGATTTACTCGAAAAATTAATCATGCTTATATGTTACTATTTCATGTATAAATAATTAAAGAATTGAGTATTAAAACATAAATAAAATTAATATTTAAAGTGAATCATTCACTTCCTTTTCACTTTACAAAGATATTTTTGGATGATAGGTTAGAACTAACCAGATGCAGAGACTCCCATGTCACTCTCGCCACTATGTCTATTCATTCATCATAGGTTGGTTTAACTTCCCCTTTTCAATCCAAAACCACATCAACATACATAGATGAAATTAAAAATTGGAAAGAAAAAAATCTGTTACTTTTTTTTATGTAGCTAACAAACAACAACAAATAATTCACCATTACCCCCAAATTCATAGGGATCTAGCAATTTTTTTCTTCACAAATTTCACAAACCCCAAACCCTCCCAAAATGGAAACCCTACAATCATGATACAACAAAATCAAATAAAAAAACAATAAAGAAGAAGATGAATTGAATCAAGAAGAAGAAAGTGCTTCTTCTTCATCAAGGAAGAGATCGTGAGTGTTTCTTATAGCAGCGTGCACCAAAACCAAAACAACACCGATAACAACCGCGAGTAAGATGTTGAGTATTGCTCCGGTTAGCAGAAGCAAACCTATGGTGATAATCGACATGAGAACGAGAACGATACGGTCACTGACGACTCTTCCAAAGATAACAAGCGGTTCATCACGGAGGAAATAGAGGAAGAGCCAAGCGGCGATGAGAACAACGAAGACGATGAGTGAGATTGGATACCATAGGAGACTTAGGAAAATCACGATGAGAAAGACGATTGCGTAGTTCATCTGGAAGTAACCTATGTTTGTTTTGACGCGGGAGATTGCGTCGGAGAAACCGGTTGGGAGGTTGAATGATCGGAAATTGAACATGACTTTCCATGGACGGCGAGTTCCTAGTCCTGTTTTGATTCTTTCTTTGGCGCGTGAGATAAACTCGAGGTTAGTAGGTGGTGATGATGAGGTTGGGATTGTGCCGTAAGTTGTCATCGTTGTTGTGTGCGAGTGGGAGTGCGACTCTGTGTTAGAGAGAGAGAGAGAGAAAGAGAGAGAGAAGACAACCCCTTCTCTTATGTGCTGTGCTTTGAAGTCGACGAATTTTTGAGGGACTCACTATGCCTAGAATGAATGAATGATTAATACTTTTTAGGACGGCATTTTTATTATTTAATTATTAATATTACAACAATGTGAGATGTGAGGATATTAACATATTATTGATCATTTGATCCGTCAAAAAAAGAAAATACCGACGTATTAAATTTAACATTATTGTTATCTCTTAACTCATTAAATAAATATCAATAGTGTTAAAGTTGAAGTACAGTTGTCCAAATAAATCGGTTTAAGTAGATACTCTAAAATAGCTCAAAAAACTATAGGACTTTGACCTTATATTTTGAGTCCGAATTCCGGTTAGAAAAACTCGAACACGTGACGGGTTAGTCCAACTGAACTTTAAGTAATCCGTATAATACACATTAATAAAAAAAATTAAATTTAAATACATTATTAATTATTGAGTGCTAAAATAGTTAACAAAAATATTATTTTATAATTAATAAATAAATATAAATAAATAATATTAACGTAAAAATTAAAATAAACATTAATTAATTATATATATATATATATATATTTTATTGAAGTTTATTTTGTTGTTGACAATTAAATATTTATGAAGTTTTAACTATATATATTTTCAAGTATTAAATATTTTTGAAAAACATTTAAATCTTTGATATTAATAATTGAATAGTAATCTTTTATTAATTATTGAATCTTATTTTTATATTTTCTTTTACATATGAACTCTAAATTGTTGGTATCACAATTTGAAATTTAGTTTTATGAATTAGAACATGTACTTAGGTTCAGTGTGTTTTTGTTTTGATATAAATTTAGTTAATTGAAAATTAAAACAATGAAAAGTTATCTGATTAAATTTAGTTTTGTTTTATATTTTAGTAGTTTATATTTAATCCGGACTTTTTAACTCGATATAAAAAATTACTACTCAAGTTGGTTAGTCGATACAAGTTAGGTAATTCGATTTGATACATCTGAGTTAAACATGAATTTGAACTAAATTATTGAATTTTTAGTAATATTTATTATTTTTCTAACAAAATTCACATTATTTTCACACTTTAATTATCAATTTTTCAATTATAAACGAGGTGTGTGAACAGATAGAAGTGGGAGTAAGAGATATGATGAGAAAAAAATGATAAAGATTAAAGATAACTGTAGAGTAAATAAAAAAAATTTAATAATCGAAATTATACATATATTGTTAACTTTACATAAAAGAGAAAGCCTTGAATGTTTACGATTATTTGGACAAACTATTTAGAGCACACGCTTAAAAAATATAGGAAGAAAAAAAGTTAAATAATATTTATTTTGAAATTTTAATATGAATTTTTGTGTACACTCAAATGATGTACATAATTGATTGTCACCAAACAAGTATTTTTTATAAAAATGAAAAAAATTGATCTATTGTAGATCAATGATTAAAAGACATCAAAAACTCTATCGACTATTATAGATAGTCTACAAAAGTATAAGTTAATGTATTTTTATATCTTTATAGTTTTATAAGTAGTTCACTGTAGATTTGTATTTAAAATTGACCTGAAACATTAACGATGATCTTTAGAAGAATAAGTTAAAAGACCATTGGATTTTATGGTTAAAATAATAACTCAATTTATGTGAGTTCGATAAAATTAAGAGAAAACAAATTTACCCTTCAAAATAGAACTCATTAACCGACGTCAATCAGGTCAGTGCTTCAACCATAAAAATAAAAAATAAAAATACCTTCTAAATAATATCTACAATCGTGAATAGAATTTCCATTGACTTTTAATCTTTGGTCCATGATACACCACTTATCAATGTGGGATACTCTAAAATTTGCCTAAAAGATAGGGGGAGAGATTTAAACTATATGCCGTCGACCTCATTTTTAAGTTGAAAAGTTTTTGGCTTTGGTTTCCTTCGTTTGACTTTCATTAAAATCATTAGAGTATGAATTCGGGCTTTCATGAGGTAAATATTTTCTTTTGATTTTTTAAATTTAATTAGAAAGTTAGATATGTAGTTAATTGTCCTTGTAAAATAACTTTAAATTGATAAGTATATATGCAATTATTATAATTTAAAAACAAACATCCTTTTAAAAAAATAATTTAAAAGCAAACATCAAACTCTTTTTTTATTAGTACAAACATTAAAAATGTATAAAGAAGAAAAATAATATTATCTTCTGCATATTATGTAGCACTTTAAAATAGATTATTAAAAATCTTTATCCAAAGTTCAATTTTTTTAGATGAACTAAGACATGCAAAGTTTTATTCGATACATATATTAGGACGAATGCATACGTGAATATATTTAGAGTACATAATAACAACTTCTTTGTATAAAAAAGTGCTGTTTACATGCCATATACTCATCATCTACCTCTGAAAAATTTATAATTCGAATAACACTGAGTTAAAAACTTTCAATATCATGCAAAATATAATTACATGTAATCCATGAAGTAAAAGATAAAAATATTTTAATGATAATTTACCAAAACACTCAACATGGATTAGAGAGAATATTTATGGTTCAACCAAATATTCTTCAACTTATCAATTATACCTAAATTCCAAAAAGAGAAAGAGATAGAAAGAAATACAAATAAATATTTGTAAAAAATATAATGGAATTACGTAGACATCAAAAAATACTTGAATGTAAATTGTATATTACAACATTGCATAGGTATTTCAAAAAATAAATAAATAAATAAAGACAATACAAAATAAGCAGCTCTTGTCAATCGACAAAATTTACTTCAAAGAAATTATTTAATCGAATGAAACAAAGGTAAAAATATATAATATCTTTGGAAATATATAACAGAGTTGAAAAGGATAAGTAATAACATAGTCTTTGAAACATTGAAGAATTGAACTTATAAACGACAGCAACATGTAGATGTTTCTTGTTGACATTGATAATATTTATCTTAATGAGCAGAGCATGGCAAAATGTGATTTGGGTTTAAGAAACTTGTGCTTCAAGAGAAAACTTGTTAATGGGATAGCCTTGAAGGTTTAGATTGTGTGACTATACATCTAGAAGTGCTTAATTCCACAAGTTTTCCCAAACTTACTTCCAACAGTTCAATTGCATTCCAAGATTCCCATTGCTTCTATAACTGAAACACCAACCTCACAACCTTTTATATATGAAATATGAAATAGGTAATGTTGGTGACATACTAGTAGGATCCCTTACAAAGGTTAAAGCAAGTTGATAATATTTTTCTCTATCATTTTCTCCTTGTGAAACATTTGAAGGATATTGCAATGGACAAAAAGTCTGAGCTCATCCATGGAACAATTGAAGCTACCATCTTCAGTGCAACTCCTTACTCCCCTTCATTTCCATTCAATGTATGAACTATAGAATTAAATATATTATGATCTCTATAATATTGACAAAATTTGACCCTTCCCTTTATCAAATATTTATTCGATTATAGTCTTTCATTTTACAAAAATTGTGTTTTTCGTCTGTCAGTGGTCATCAATCTCTCAAGCAAAAAGAGATTGATGATCGTGAGAGACTAGAAAATAAAAACACGCTACTTTTATTAAATGTAGAAATTAAAAATAATTTTGTTCATAGACAAACTAATTTTTTTTTCCAATTTTATAGGGCCACCTTCTGACTGACTATATGTTCAATTATGCAAAATTCTGCAGTTTTTTTTGTTGTTGGTAAACTCATAGAATTTATCAATTTTTCTCATTTTTCAGTGTTTATTTATTAATGGAAAGCCTGCTTATGTGACCATCAAGATAGACAACAAGAAGGTGGCAAAAACAACACAAGAAAGTGAACGTGTTTGGAACCAAACATTTCAGATTCATTGTGCTCATCTAGCTGATTCAGCTATCACCATTACACTGAAAACATCATGTTCCATATTAGGAAAACTCCACATCAAGGCACAACAGTTGAAAGAAGAGAGTTTGATCAATGGATTCTTCCCTCTCCTCATGGAAAATGGTAAACAAATTCCGGAACTAAAATTAAGGTTTATGTTATGGTTCAAGCCAGCAAATTCAGAACCAAGTTGGTCAAAAGTACTTAATAGTGAGGAGTTTCAAGGGATGAGGGATGCTACATTCCCACAAAGGTCTAATTGTCATGTTAAGCTCTACCATGATGCTCACCACTCATCTACTTTCCAACCTCCTTTTGATATATGTGGAGTTCCAACAAAGCTATGGGAAGATGTTTATAAAGCTATTGAGGGTGCAAAATATTTAGTATATATTGCAGGCTGGTCTTTCAATCCTAACATGGTTCTGGTACATATATATAATTCCATTTCATATTCTTCTATTATTAAAAATCTATGAAGCACCAACACTCTTGCGATTAGGCATGTCTCTATGTCCAACACTTGTACGGCACTCGCATCATGGTATGACACGTGTTCAAAAACTCAGATAAATAAATGCATATGAATTGGTGTCAGTGTCTTACGTTTTTTCAATTAGCAGTGTCAACATGTCTGTGTCGTGTCAAGGGTCAGAGTAAGTGCTTCATAGGTTGATATACACTTTTTAGAAGCTAAGTAATATGGTCGTTGTGCAGGTTAGAGATCCTCAAACAGAAATCCCACATGCTAGAGAAACAAAGTTGGGTGAGCTATTGAAGAAGAAAGCAGAAGAAGGGGTAGCTGTGAGGATTATGATTTGGGATGATGAAACATCATTGCCTTTTATCAAGAACAAAGGTGTGATGAACACACATGATGAGGATGCGTTTGCTTACTTCAAACACACAAAAGTAGTATGCAGAAAGTGTCCAAGATTACATCACAAATTCCCAACAATATTTGCTCATCATCAGAAGACAGTAACTGTGGACAGCAAAACTCCTAGCTCTGTCAATGACAGAGAAATTATGAGCTTTTTAGGCGGTTTAGATTTGTGTGATGGTCGATACGATACTGAGAAACATTCATTGTTTCAAACACTTACTCAGGAATCAAATTACCATGATTTCTACCAAACAAATATTGCAGGAGCTAGCCTCAACAAAGGAGGTCCTAGAGTGCCATGGCATGATGCTCATGCTTGTGTTACGGGCGAGGTTGCTTGGGATGTTTTAACCAATTTTGAACAAAGATGGACAAAACAATGTGACTCATCTCTTCTTGTCCCTGCAAACACCTTAGAAAATTTGATTCCTATTTGCTCAACAAACCCTTCCACCGAAAGGAATTGGAAAGTACAAGTATATCGGTCGATTGACCATGTCTCAGCTAGCCAACTGTTTAGAAAGCTAACTGTTGAGAGTAGCATTCATGAAGCTTATGTCGAAGCAATTAGACGAGCTGATAGGTTTGTGTACATTGAAAACCAGTATTTCATTGGAGGGTGTCATTTGTGGCAGAAAGATAACAACAGTGGCTGCAGAAATTTGATACCTATTGAGATTGCACTCAAGGTGGTCAGCAAGATTAAAGCAAGAGAAAGGTTTGCAGTGTACATAGTCATACCAATGTGGCCAGAAGGAGTACCTGAAAGTGAACCAGTTCAAGATATACTACATTGGACTAGAGAAACAATGACAATGATGTATAAGTTGATTGGAGAAGCAATAATAGAAAGTGGAGAACCAGAACATCCAAGAGACTACTTGAATTTCTTTTGCCTTGCAAATAGGGAAAAGAAGGAAAATGAAGAGTATCTTCCTGCACATTCTCCTCATATTGAAACTCAATATTGGAATGCACAGAAAAATAGAAGATTCATGGTTTATGTTCACTCCAAGCTCATGATAGGTATGATTTCATCATAAATATATGTTCAGCCCATGTGTCCCGAGAAGCAACTCGGTTGCTGATCTGAGGGACACTAAAGGAGTACTAATCAAAAGGTCAATGGTTCAAACCGTAGAAACTAACTAATCCACTAATTTAACATAATAACATTTGTCTATCTAAAAAAACAAAAACAACAACAAAAAACTTCTGTCACCATATATGTTACTTTTAGCTATCCAACTTTTAGCTATATGTTACATTTTATAGAGATAAGTAAACATCATTCATTATTTTGGTTACCTAAATTGTTCTTTTCTGGTTGTTTTTTTTCTTTCACGCCTGCTGTCAGTGGACGACCTATACATATTAATAGGATCAGCAAATGTGAACCAAAGATCGTTGGACGGACAAAGGGACACCGAGATTGCGATAGGAGGCTACCAGTCTCAAGATGGAGTTGATCACTGCATGAGTCAAGGTGATATTCATGCATACAGAATGTCACTGTGGTATGAGCACACTGGTACTGCTGAGAAGTTGTTTTTAGAGCCAGAAAGTTTGGAATGTGTGCAGAGAGTGTGCTCAATAGGAGACAAAATGTGGAAAATTTACAGTAGTAAAGAAATTGTGGACATGGAAGGTGTGCACCTTGTAACTTATCCTGTGATAGTAACACAAGATGGATCTGTGGAGGACCTAACTAATGGTGAGGATCATTTTCCTGATACAAAATCTCTAGTGAAGGGAAGAAGATCAAAATTATTACCACCTATCATTACCACTTAGCCATGGAATTGAAATATGTACAAACCAAAGTATTAACCATTCTTTTGACAAATGCTGTTACTATTTATTATCAAGCTGAAACCAAAAACAATTATTCACATTTTGGACTTTTTTTCTTCTGATAATATTAATGGAATTTGAGTTAAACATGAAAACAACTAGTGGCTTATCATTCAAAAGATGAGCAACGAGGGATAAAAGAAATTGAAATGAAAAAATGAATTTGGAAAAAAAACATTGGTCTTCCACCAAAGAAACGATAAACGGAATAAATTATTGTATCACGTGTTTGAGATTTCTTAAGGTAAGCGATTATCTCCATCAATTATTGCATCCATTTAATTTTTTATCTGAATAATTTCTGCACCGTTGATCAGTAGCTACGTAGAGATAAATGGCCACCAAAAGATTTATTCAATATCATTGACCGAAGTCAAAGCATTTTATAAACGTTAAATATAAGACTTTAATGAACAAATTACAAAAATTAAGAAAACTTTTGAAAAAAAAAGAGTTAAATAAATTTTTAGTTCTAATAAAATTTTAAAATTCTGTTTCTAATTTCGATAAAAAAAAAAATCACATATTTTAATTCTTACAAAATTACTCTACAAATTATTTTAGTTCTTACTGAAACGAAATATACTTTAACTTTTAAAATTTTAAATCATTTTTTACAAACATATTTCAAACATTATTAAAAGCTCGTCCCAACAGATATAATTTTTTTTAATTTGAGATGAATTAAATATGAATTTTTAAAAAATTATTATTCAAGATAAAAATTCTTAAAATATAAATTTAATAATCAACTTTTGAGTTCATTTCTTGTAGAGGAACTTTTTAGTGTTGTTGCTCCAACAGAAATTAAAACTGTTTGCATAATAATTTTGTAAAAACTAAAATATATATATTATTTTAATACAGACTAAAAAAAATTTAAAACTTTATAGAGACAAAAAATTTATTTAACCCAAAACAAAAGAAACTGATAGTATTAAATTTGCTGCCAGTTAACATTATTTTTACAATTTTATCCTCAAGAGAGAAAAATAATTAATGTTTTTTATTATAGTATTTATTATTAATTACAGAACAATATATAAATTAATTAGTCATATATTAATAATGAAAAAATTAATGGAGTTGAAAACTCATAATCTTATAAAAAAGAAAGAAAAAAATTCTGAAGAGTTTATGTTTAAGGAAGGAGACAGTATTAGCAACATTGTGCTTGCCACTAAATTTATGAAGTTCTTTACATTGATTGAAGAAGTTTTAAAAATTTGTGGTAAAAATGTTTTAAATTAGTCAGCTCTATTTGAGTGTCATTTATGTGTGTGCGGCAAATGCAAATCTTAAGCATTGAATCTAACCACAAATAATAATTGAGATTAAAACAAAAGTCAATGACTTTATTGAATAGTCGTGTGACACTTAGGAACTCCTAAATTCCTGTAAAAAAAAAAAAGGAACTCCTATATTTGACCAACTATGTATGATTAAATGGTTAAAATTAATTCATCGTACTCTCATCCAAAGGGGCTCTATCAGTAGTTTACATTTCCTACATACTTAGGCATCAAGTCAAAAGTTAAATGCATCTAAACCATAATGACATAATCAAAAGCAACTCAAGTAAATCAACTGAAGCTTTCTTTCAAAAAAAATCAACTAAAGGCAAACAAAGGGGGGAAAGAAATATACGGGGAAGAAAATCTAAAAATTGGAAACCAGGAGAAGCATGACCAAGCCCAACTAAACCATCAGCATAAAAATTAATCACCCTAAAGTATGCTAGTAAATAACGTCTAAACTGTTGAGAAACTCTTTGATCAACCACTATAAAAGCATATGTGTAGGTACCAAGTAGGGCAACACAAATCAACAAAACATGAGGGTCCTGTGTAGTTTGCCTGTACTTGAACAAAAATTCAATATATCTTAGTGCGGCATCCTTTATTTCACAAAGTACGGAAACATCTGAAACAAGGAGTCAGTGATCCATCTAGTAAAGCTAAAACTTTTGATGTTTGCATTTTTCAAACAATCCATGATACTCCCTCTGGTATTCAACATAAGCAAAAGTGAGTCAAATAAAGTTGGAGTATTTGATGGATCAAGTACATCAACTTTTGTTGACTCAATATATAAGGCCGGAGGGAGTACCTTTAAAAAAAATTTATTTCCAATCTCACAACTAAACAATAAAAAACAACAAAAGCAGGCTAATGTGTTATCTAGATCTATCACAGCAGGCTAAAATACATCCTTCAACCAACAGTGACCTACCTTCCTTCTTACCACAGTAACCTTCATCTGATTTTGCATTTTAAAATAATAAAACATCCTCTGGTGTTCCGCAAAATCTCACGGTGTTATGGTCAAAAGCTGTTTGTGGGGATTTATTCTTACTTTTCAGTCCCAAACAAGATTTCCAGCTTTCCATCTGCAATCATAATAAACAGAAGATTAGGTGGAAATAACGATAAGTTGCTTGAATATGCAGATAAAGTTCAGCAGGAAATATATCTATGAACAACCATCATAAAAGACAAGTGAAAGAGCATATTTCTTAAAGCCAAAATATATAGAGATATCAGTATCAAAACAAAATAAAATGATAATTTCATGACAATGAACAAATCTTCAAAAAATGAGCACAAGTTAAGCAGACTGATTACCAGACTGCTAACATACACCACCCTGATAAAGTACAACAGTAATCTCAAAAGATTAATTACTTAAATACTTGCTAAAAAGAAATGAATACTGGTACTTTCCAATCTAGATGGAAAGCAGGTTATCATTATAGGTACCCCAATACCTCTACCTTAGTAGGGAAACTGGTGGTTCATCTTTTCCACTATAATCAAGTTTACTCCAAGAAACTGCTGATTCCATGTCATAAAATGCATGTTCAAGTCGCAAGTAATAACTAATAACGAGATCATTGCCTAAATGAACTAGCCCCCAGCTTTTAATGCCCTTCAACAAGGAAGACTCCACAATTCCAAATTCTGCAACATGCAAATCCCTTGTAGAGAAAAGCAGCAATAACAAGCATACTGCTTAAACCCAGCACTGGATACAACCTCAACTTATAGGACACACGCACTTGACTTTAGGTACAAATGCATCCAAGTTAACTGAGTGGTCCTGAACCCGAGGCAATTAACAATATAATATGATTTGATTCCTGACCTGATTTGTTATGTATACAAATCAAGGTTTTAATGTTCCTTTGCTCATAATAGAAGCCCAGTAACAACTGACACCTATAAGAACAACAAATATGGAAGTTATTCCACCCTACAACTTCAGACAGCTCCAAGTATCCATCAGATTATTTTGGCTTTAGAAGATCTTAGATTTTGAGATTCTTAACTGGATGCATTGATGGCAACACTATACTACTACTCAAAGTTGAATTAATATTTTAAAATCCTGACCAATACGCTGAAATTTCTGGTTCGCTAGTAACTAAATCTAAAGATGACTAATTCTGATCTTGTATCCTATTTCAGGTGTACAACAATTAAGTTTCGTATTAAGCAGCATACTAAACTTTACATGATGGTAATCAGCAGGGTAAATAGCAAGTTCTACATGGTTAAATCATTCACATTGATAAATAGAAGCAACATACTTGCCTATGAGCTTCAGATCAACAGCTGGTCTTCAAACACTCTGAGGGCCCGGTCTTCTTTTCAGCTATTCCAGGGATACAAGCAACATAGGAGTATCTTGCATATCATGGACGAGCTTGACCACCAAGTTTTAGACACCTCAATCAATAAACTATAGATAAACGTGGTGATGGAATTGAACACTACCCGACAGCTAATTATAATTCTCTTCTTCAAGGTTACAATGGGTTAGGCAGATTTGTAGGCGACCTTTCATCGTCGGGGACCTTGACCAATAGTAATTCAGCACATCAACCAATATAACAATACCACGAGACAGTTGTTTCTCTATTTCTCTCTTTCAAGCTTAAAAAGGGTACAAAATCATGGCATCCACCTTGAATCATTTTGTTAGGCAGATCTGGAGGCGGACTCTTAACATCTAATCTACCTTCAATTTCTAGTGTATTTAAAAGAAATTGTTCGTAAGAGTAATAGAAGACCTATAACGCCTCAATCTAGCTGAGCAAATATAACTCTTTCATGAAAGAAGCTTCTCAAGTACAATAATAGTTTGTAATTGGTGGCTTCAATCTCAGTAAAGCAATTACAAACTAAAGCATTCAGAGTCTATCTAAATAACTTCAAGCATTTTAGAGCAAGAATAAACAGGGAAAATTACTTCTAAAGTCATATTACCCCATCCACCTCCGTCATACGTGTGGTTTCCCCCAATCAACAAACATCACAGAATGCCAGATTATTGCAATTAGAAAATACAATTCCATAAACATTGTTACAACTTACAATGCAATGTGTCGTCAAAAATGCCAGTTCAAAACAAAGCCGACACACTTGCAGCAGCCACCTTCCAGCAAACAGAATTAGTTACCACCAAAAACTTTGCAGAGAAAATATGGACAATCTTGAATCAGAGAGGACCTTGACCAATGATATTTCAGCACCTCAGCCCATATAAAAAATGAGAAACTTTATGGTAGTATGAAACCTATACCACCACAGTCCAAACAGCTGTTTCTTTACTTCTCTCTTTGAAGATATAAAAGAGTACAAAACTCATAACATCCCCCTTAAATCCTATTGTTAGGAAGATTGGTAGAATAACTCTAAACATCTAATTTATCTTCAGATTAGCCAATTTCTGGTCCACTTCAAATAAATTGCTTGCTCCTTCCTCAAACGGCGATGCCAATTCTGATAGCTCCAGCCAACATGCTGACGGCACTGCTCCCAGTGGCGGTGCTGGAGGCGCTCTTGAAGAAGCTCGTTTTCGGTATAAAAATGCCGCGGCTGGACTTCGGACTATTCTCGCTGCAATCCCTAGCTCCCAGAAGGTTAACACATTTGACAGTGGTTCAGCTGATAGCTCTGTGGATGAAGCTGAAAACGAGAAGTTGGAAGAGCGAGCCTCTTCTTTAAGAAAGGAACTTGCCAACAAGAACTTGCACCTGAAGATACTCTTAGATCAACTTCGAGAACTTATCACTGACATATCAACATGGCAGTGCTTTTTTGACATGATGTTGGCAGTGCTTTTTTGACATGATGTTGGCAGTGCTTGCATTTGTACAGTAAATGGAGTCTCCATCAGGAAATATCTCATGTCACTCTGTAATGGAATTCTGCATGTGGCGGCAATGGTGATGACAACCCACTGGTGGGTTTGATTATAATCCAAATACTGTGTTATTACTATGTATCCCCTCTGTTTAGGAAGTAGGGTTTGTAAACACTGTTCTGTATGACTTCTTAAGCATGGCCCCCTTATTCAAGTTTAGAAAAAATTGTTTGCAAGAGCAATTAAAGACCTACAGCACTGCTATCTCGCTGGGGCAAATATAACTCATTTACAATAACAATTTGTAACTGACTTCAATCTCAGTTTAGAAGATACCAATTACTGCATCCAGAATCTAACCAAACTATTTTAAGCCTTTAAGAGCAAGACATAACAGTGGACCAAAATAAATCTATAGTATGACACGGTCCAGGTCCACATTAGTCATACTTGTCACATACACCAGCCACCCTTCACGCCAGCAAACAGCAGCAGTTACCACCAAAAAACTTTGCAGAGAAAACAATGAGCAAAAAATACTTCAATATTCCCAATCTTAAACATCTTTTGCAGGTATGTATGTTGAATCCAAAAGTGAGTACAGGCACTGCCATGATGACAAGCATCTTTTCAGGCGTATGAAACAACATAAAATCTACCCATCATTGAGAGTTTGCAACTTCATGCCCAAGAAATGAGCATTGGCATCCTATCATAAATTTATATCTATATTCCTAATAATGTGTGCAGGCAGGCAGCCTCCTTTACCAGTTGCAGGACTACTCTAGATATTGCCAAGTGAAACAGGCGTCAGACATCACCAGCATTTCTGGGCAATTTTTATCCAATTGTACATGTAATTGTAAACTTCAATCTATCATTCTATCCTAATAGAAACATATACTCTAAAATAAGAAAGCGTAACACCATAAATTATGCTTCAAATTCCTCTACATGTGACGACTCCTTCGACAGTAACAATTATCCACTACATAAGACTAATTCCAAAATCACACTCTCAATCCTTGACATACATTAGACAGCACTCGTTTAACCAGACCATAGACAGCAACAATAGAAATGAAATATCTGTGTTGATTCTTCTAGTACTGCTAAACCCATCATATACTGAACTTCAGCTCACATGATTCGACACATGGGAGCTACAAAACCTCAAGGCTGCAATGCTGAGTTCCAGACCATGACCAACAGAATAACAACAATAACCAGACAAAAAGCACAGCAATAATTATATAAAACATGAAATATTATCAATGAAAGATAGATAAATTGAAGAATTCCAGCACACTAAATTCTTAAGTTAAAGATACTGCAGAAATGTTTTCTCCAAGTAAAAAACAGAAAAGCACCAGTAATAAAACCTACATATGCCAGTTTAAAATCAACAGTATATCCAGAATTGCAAATAAAAGACCATTAACATGGCATGCATACACAGAAGGACATCAATCCGCTACTCCGATAACACAGCCAGAGAGATGGCAGGCCTTTCTTCATCACCAATATCAATCACTTGGATTCAACGACGGTTTGTGCGAGGCTTCTCGTGTGCTTTCCTAGAAGGAGCCCCCACCCCATAAAGAGGACCTTTCTCTGCAGCACCCTAAACAGAAGCATGTGCAAAGTAAA
This sequence comes from Cicer chorassanicum, assembly GCA_037974735.1. Lineage (NCBI taxonomy): Eukaryota > Viridiplantae > Streptophyta > Magnoliopsida > Fabales > Fabaceae > Cicer > Cicer chorassanicum. Next base: position 50,955,964 of record JBBPBP010000002.1, on the reverse strand, counting down.
TGAAACCCTTGGAAAATTGAATGCGAAGTCTAAACTTTTGATACTAAAGAAGGCACTTACCATGTGAAGACCATATCCATCTGCATATGGAGATGGAAAACCTCCCTCTGGCCTACCATACTTTGTTCCATAAGGCACCCCTACACAAATGAAGCAAGCATGAAAAAAGGGGGACAAAAGAACCAGAATAATATCTCAGAATTATACGGGATAGGCTGACTTTTCTAAAATGATTAATGAGTTCAGTCTTCTGTCGATGAAGCATAGATACTCCAAACCTGATGATGTGTCTATAACATATATGTATCTAATAACACTAATCATAGGATACTCTAGGATCTGTATTTTGGCATATCCCTTGTGGGATGCCACCACCCTCAATAGTCAATACCGCTAGTAAAAAAATATGAAGATATGGATTCAAGTCCAGCCATCACTAATTACCTCCCTCAGAGCAATAAAAAAAATTTGCCTCCTCAAATCCATCACACAGACAAGTTTGAGGAAGCATGGGAAATGAGTTAAGGTGATTAAAAATAAAATAAAAAATCTAGATTATCTGTTTTACATTTTTAACATAAAAACATAGATATAACAATTGTATGCAATACATAATTTTGCCTTACCTATATCTGTATGGCTGCATAAAAACCGTCATTTTTTGTATTATGTCAGTACAGTTACTGACACCCATAACCATCTTTCAGGACAATTATGAAGGGCTTTACTAGAAGAATGCCATTTTTCCCGTTTTTAACGTCTTTATTAAACGAATTTCCAATTATTCAGGTCATTTCATTAGATCGGACAATTATAGTTGTTCTCACCAGTCACAACTAGTATTTCTAATAAATACATGAGGAGTTATCGATTGAAGGATGATAAATTCTGCAAAGGAAATATAACAAACAAGCCATACCAGCTCCCCAATGTCTTCCGTCCATGCTAGCAAGCTCAGCACGAAGTTTCTCAACTTCCCGGGCCATGGAAACCATGTTTTTCTCCATTGACTGCCTCTGTTCCATGAATTCCATGTTTGCCTTCTTTTCATAATCCACCATGGTTCTAGAAAACAAAAATTTAATTATCATCAGTTTAAGCAAAAAAATGCAGAAATACAAATCACAGAGGGGTTTGAAGCTAGAAGACAGAAACCCGGTTAGCAATCAATCCACAAACCTAGCACGCATCAGTTCTTGGTGCAAACCATCAATCTCATTCCTCAACGAAGGAATTTGTTGATTATCAGCCTGTAACCTAGCAACATCTTGTGTGAGTGTCTGAATCTTCCCAGAAAGATCTTGTTTGATATTACTAAGTTTCTTAACTTCAGCTCGCAGTTGTATAACTTCATTCTTCAATGGCTCAGTCCCCCTAAGATCAGACTCCAACTTCATGCTTTTGTCAACAAGCTCCCTCGAATGCATCTCATGTTCAGCGCGAATGTCACCAATAGCAAGATTCATGCGATGGAGCTCCTCCTTCGCAGCAGCAAGGTCTCGCTGCAACGCCATCCTGTCATCAATCAGTCTCCTGTTATCTGCCACTAGCCTCCGCATTTCAGCATGCTGTACTTCAAGCTCTTCTTCTAACAGAGCCGGATGAGGAGGAATAGGCGCCCGTTGAATCGGTGGGCCACGAGCATAAGGCCCTTCAGGTGGATACCCCCTTCGAGGATTCATAGGCTCTCGATGAACACGGTGTCTTGATCCCATTTCAAGTTACCTAAAAGGACAAACACAAACACCATCATAACAATTACAATTAAGAGCATATTGATATATTCTGAAAATTCAGCATTGGCAATGAAACAGGGTGTATACATATATAATATATAATCCAAAACATAGAACTCGTTTATTATTTGTAAGCTAGCATGATCACAAGTCAAAAGAGATACACCAACAACGCAACATACGAAAACCCCAAAAAATATGTACATGTGCAACGAAAAATTCTAAAAGAAAAAACAATCATAGGGATAATAAGATGTTACAGAGTTTAACCAAATTATCAATTGATAGAATGAAGAGATTGAAGAAGAAAAAAGCGAACCTTGTGAGAATTTAGAAGAAAAGTCGCGTACGATAGAAAGAACAAAACCAGCAATTGCAGCAAACACGCACAAGAATAAAAGCCCCCAACACAATACGGTGTCGTTACATAACGTTTGGGTCGTAATTTTTTATGCCCATAAACGTTTAGGTCAAGTTGGTCATATTTCTCACTAATTTCCATTTATTTTTAAGGCTGTATTTTTTTATACATTATTATGAGTATTTTTACGTCCTTTGTAGTAAATAATAAAATGATCAACATGATTTAAGCAAAGCCTAAATTTTATCTTACTATGACCCTAATTTAAAAAGTAAATTGCTAAATTGAGATTCCAACTTGGGAGTACTAGACAATTTGGGATCTCAAATTTACAAACTAGTAAAAAATTCTTTTAAAATTGAATCACATCAATTAAATTTTACATTTTGTCAAGTAGGTATATTAAGTGTGTTGATGTATCACATTAAGTGACAAAATTGTTCATCTACGTATAAGTCACGTCACATAATCATTTTGACGTTCAACGATTATAATTTGTAACGTATCTATTTATCTTCTTTAAAATTTAAAATCTCTATATTTGAAAATACAATCTCTTCTTGTCCTAAATCTTTATTCATTCTTCTCTTAAATTCGTATTCCTTAAATCGTAAATTTAAAAAATCATTGGTGATGACACTCAATTCACAAATGAAAGCATGACATCAATAAGTCTTCGTGCTGGAAGTTGTGGTCTCAATGGTGGTCAAAACAATAATCATTATTAACTCAATTGCAATTGTAGGAGAAGAGTTGTGATTATAACTGTCAACACTCAAAAAATCGGAGAGAACATTTCGTTAGGTGTCAATGATAGGATTGTAATCAAAAGTGCCTATTAAAATTTACCATTAAGTATTTCACTTAAGTGAGCATTTTGTTTACGAATTGTAAATTTTAGGGCGGATTTTCCATATACATGATAACATGGCTTACATGCGGATTAATCACTATGTTACTTAACATGTCACTTCAATACATTTAATAGAACTACTAGACAGATGAAGCAATTTAAATAATGTGATTCCATTTGAAAGAAATTTTTGTTAATTCGTAAATTTGAATTTTAAATAGTGAGACGTTCACAATTTTAATTATGAATCTGAAAATTCATATAATTATCAAGTATGATATGATAAAAATGTAAGCGAAATTGCAAATAGGTGAAAATGGTAAGAAGAAAAGTTATGTCAAAATATTTTTACGTAGAGGGTGATTAAAGAATATATATATGCTCTAAAGCTAGTTGAGTCAAGTTTAAATTAATACAATCTTAGTGTAGTGACCCTAATTCTTTTGGTCCCAAATCATGAACATGAATCATTTAATACAATTCCCTCTACAACCACCTCTGCAACTGCTCTATCTCTAATTGATTCTTATTTCTTTATCATCCCATCCTTTTTATCTCAGTATACTCTCTGTTGCACTCTTGAGTTACCATGAGGTTCAACAAAAAAATTCATTATACACTTGTATTTTTATTTTTCTGAGAATTTGAGATAGATAAAAATAGTAGAATATATAATCATTGGTAATCAAGCCACTTAGAATTTCAACATTGGCACGTCAGCAACTTAGCATTCCATCTATTTCATTAAGAAATGATAATCAAGGTTTGTCCACTACAAAGATAGTCAGCAACAAACATTCACACTTCACACACACATTACAAAGAAGTATGAGATAACGAGTTGTCAGACAGCTGCTCAGAAGAATAATCAATCAAGCAAACTACAACTGAACCGACCATTTGATTGTATTTGAATTGTGAGCTTTCTCAAATCAGTCGAACTGAAGCAAGACCTTCATTATTATATGAACACCAAACTTTCAAAGATATAATTTTATTTTTATAAAAAATTATATAGTAGAAAATTATGGTATAAAAAAATATATAGTAAAAAAATATCAAAGTTTAAATGTTTTCTAAATTTATAAATTGTTGGACCTTATGCATGGTTGAATATAATACAAAAAAATGATAATCATTTTTTATTCTTGTACTAAAATTTGAGCCCTAAAAAACAAAAGATTTTGTCATTCTCAATTCTCATACTATTTTTAATTCTTAGTCCTTCAAGTTTACGAAGAACAAAAAAATCATATTATTTTTCATAAAAAAATTTTTCTTCCAACAATTGTTGATTATTACTTTCATCTCAATTTTTTTCTCTCTTGTTGAGATGATTAATGAATAGGATCTTATCATGCAAATTAAAAACATGTTCATCATATCAAACATCATAAAATTCATTATCATTATCTTAATCATAAGATCCAAAATAAATTGATTAATATATATAAAAAAACAACAGATTAATTGATATCACATTAAACATAATGAATTCATTATCATTATAAGGCTTGTAAAAAGAATAAAAAATCTTTATCAAAACAAAAATAACACACCAAGTTCAAACTTACCCTCATGTAGCATTCCAGCCACACCAAGCTTTTATTTATTTATTTAAACTCCTACGCATTTATTTATTTTTTATCTACGATGAATTGTGTTGAACAATGAACAGCAAGGAGAGCAGAGGACAAAAGGAGGAGTTGAAGCTAACGGTTCGATTAATAGTCAGTGATTTTTGTTCTTTTAAGTTTTTTCGAAAGAAGAAATCCAATTATTATAACGAATAAATATAGCTAACAAGTAAAATGTGTGGTTCTAGACCACCCACAATAGAATTTCCCATGAGAGTAATATTGTGTATTATGCACGATCCGAGAGCCCTAAAAAGGAAAAACAAGGCAGTGATATTATCAAATTAAATGCACCCAAACGTCATACAAAATGAATTACTGTGGTATGAACTGTCGAGTATAAATAATTCTTTTAGTCAAAAAAAGTATAAATAACTCTTCGATTGTAGATACAAGGCTTATCAAAGTTCTATGGACATTTCAACCAAATTAATAGGGAAAAAAAAGGAGTCTAACAAAGAAAATCAAACTCCCACCACTTTTCTTACAAACATTAGCTAATTTGGGAGTAGGACAGTACATTGCATCAGGCTACATCGAGGGCATTATTGTAGAAGTTCCATCTATCAGTTCCACGGGCGACCGCTGCCAAAACTCTTCCCACGGTCTCGGAAGCCTCCTGATATCATTGAAAAATATATAAAGAACCAATTTATTCATAAATCAAAAGTGGATAGCAAAATAGAAACGATGATGCATGCTGTGTTAATTGAACAAGCCTCCCGCCCCAGCCTTCTGAAGTTGAGGATGCCAAAGGCATGCTTCCAGTTACAAACTAGTCTCCCACCAATCATTCTGATAAGCTCCCTCTAGTCTATAATATGTTTGGAAGTTGGGTTTTGGAGGGGAAGACTTATTTTTCATTTTTATATTAAAGAAATTATATAATATTTCTAAAATCGGTTAAGAGTGATTGAAATATTATAGGATTATCTATCATGTTATTCCTTCAATTGTTTTAAAATCTCAAATGTGTTAACAATATAGACTTAGCCCTCCCAAACATATCCTAGACTGCCCCTTGGCAAGTGGCACTAAAATAGAATTTCAGTAACGAAGCCAGGCCAGGACACCAAAGACAAAATGACTGCCTTTTGGTTTGGATCCATGTCATTCAAGCAGAAATATAGAATATACCCTTCAACCAAAAAAGTTGAGGACAGGTGAGGGAACCAATACAGGATTATAGGTATGCATATACTGCCCAAGTTGACTAACAAACCTGAAGGTGGAGGAGGTGCACCACGCCCCATTGCTGCCAATTCAGGACTCACTCTCTGTCCAGCTTCCTCAAGTATGCTTACTAGTTCCTTTGCAAATCTGGCATTAGCTGCTGTGAAGAATGTGTATGCAGTTCCTTTTGCACCAGCTCTCCCAGTCCTTCCAATGCGGTGAACATAATCCTCCAGTGATCCCGGGAAGTCATAATTTATCACGTACTTCACATCCTTCACATCTGTCAGTAATAATCATATAAAAGAAAAAAATTAATATAGACAAGGACAGCTATCGGAGTAAGTTAAAAAGTGACACTTCCTCAGTTGTGCAGTGCAACCAAGCAACAAGACACTTTTTAAAGCAAAAAAAGTAAATAAATCCTAATACACACTTGGATTCTTTTTGGATACAAAGATTACATTGATAGGCCCAAAGGACTGAATTCGATGGTTGAGACATAACAATTAACAAATAGAACTTGAAGTCGTCAGTCACAATAACAACCATAAGCTATTTAAGTAACCACATATAGTTAAGACTGACTAATACATATGTGATTGACTAACTATAAAAGAAAATTCTAACTTAAGAAGGCGAACTTCATCCATCGGAGAAAATTGTCGATATGACCTAGTGTCTGCATAACTATGAAAAATTACAACGGTGAGGTAACCCAACATTGATTAGTCCACACAGAAAATAGAAGGAAAAAAATCCAGTAAAATAGTCATATTCATATATAAGATGGAAGGAACCAGGCCAATAATTAAATACAGAATTATCCTTTCCAACAAAATTTCTATTTCCAAAATATGGTTCTAGAACTACTTCAATTTCCTACACTGAATAAGAATCTTATCCAAGTAATTAAACACAAGTTTTGTACCTAAACCACGAGCGGCAACATCTGTTGCAGTCATTATAGGACTCTTTCCGGATTTAAACTCTGAAAGCACCCAATCTCTTTCTGCTTGACTTTTGTCTCCATGAATTGAAAGTGCAGGCCAACCATCCATGCGGAGCTGCCTAGTTATCTGATCACATCCCTTTTTAGTATCCATGAATATCAATATTCGGCTTCCATCCATGATGTCCTCCAACAACTTTACCAATCTGAAATAAGATGACTATTAGGCGATTCTGCTACGTGACAAGTTATTCAAGTTAGGGATTGAAAATAATGCAGATCATATCCTACTTATCATATTTTTGCTTTTCTGGAACAATGTCAACATATTGCTTTATAGCATGGTTAGCTTTTAATTCTTCAGAACCTATAATTACCTGCACAATTGTTACAGAAATTATCAATTCAGTCTTCAATATAAACACAATTCTGACAAATACAATGCCATGCATAAACAAACATATACCCAAGATTGTCAAATTCGAGAGGCTATGCAAACTCATGAAGTGTGCATAGACTCACGAGTCTACCAAATAAAAAAATATTTTAAAAAATAACATAGCATCCAAGCATAATATATGACCATTATATTAATATGTATTCTACATCCCAACTAGATAATGAAGCAAACCACAATAAAAAATAATCAAAATACAAGTTATGATCATACATATAAAACCAACTCATAAGTCATAAGTTAATAAAGTGTGCAAGGATGGGTTTTGAAGAGCCAGGGGGAGAAAATTTCATCCATCAAAGAGTGACTTCGATGGTCGTGTTGGCTCTAATCGCCAGAAAGGGATGGTTGAGATAGTTCTCTGCTCGTGTAGGATTGTTTTGAGACCCATAGGACTTGGGAAATTAAAATTGCACCTGAAAGAGAAAACACAGTAGCTCTGGAACATTTCATAGGCTTAATTCAGTGTATCCGTGGAGTAGCAGAATTTGCATCAAACTCATGATTCCGTCTGAGTTTGAACAAGTCCATGCGTCTCAGAGTTTACTAGGAACATGTTTTACAGTGAATCGGCTTGAGTTACTGCCTAAACATGTAGACCCGTACAAGTTTACGAGTCAACTCGTGAGTTTGACAGCTGTGATCCAGTAAGGAAGAATGATATTAAAAGACAATGTAATAATTCCCGACAAGAATAAATCTTACTTTGTATGGATTATAAAGGAACTGCCTTGCCAATTGTTCGACCTCCTTTGGCCAAGTAGCACTCCAGTACAAAGTTTGACGGTCTGGACGAATCTGCATAAATAACAATAATCAGGTCAATAAAAAAATGTTTATCTGAAGCCTCAGCAATATGTCTATGCTAATTCCACTCAGATTCATAGCAGAAACTTAAATGATGAGCTTATCTAAATCATAAGGCTCCTATGACCTCTATTCAGAAGAGGTACAGAGTATTGCCTCATGATTCAATACAATTTGTGCCTCTGCCCGAACATCGTCAGTTGCTATCAACTTGGGGCACAGGGGTTAGAACTCAATCCTGAACTTTAAAAAAATCAGATTGTTTCAGCTTTATAGGATTTAATATAATTTCTTTCTGGTGCTTCCTTTCCATGGTTTTCAGCCAATAGTTGTTGTCAAAAAAAAGGGTGGGGTTTGTTTGACATCTTACAGGATTAGCATCTTATCAAGTATTGATGCCATTCAGTGTTTTATAATATATTGTGGTTTTACTTTCTCAGAGGATATCTTACCTTTCTACCAAATAGAATTACTCAATAGTACCCACCCAAAATAATTATAAATACAGGTAACTTCAATGAGTGAAAGCCATGAAAATTTGAGCTACTAAAAACAGAAGCAAAAAAATTCCCACATGAATGATACTCCAGGCATCTGCATGTTCAGAACTAGGAATAAAATTAAAGGTTGTGAGCATTATAATTATCTTTTTTTCCCCTCTCATGGAAGATAAATGGCATTGCAAAATTAAATTTAACATAGAATAGCAAGATTAATGAACTTTGTGAAGCAACTTGACTCTGCCAAAATACCATTTCCGGTGGTTTAACTATTATAGATTATTAATCAGATAATAAAAAAGTCACCTGAGAGACAATTCTCCGTATCTGAGGATCAAACCCCATGTCCAACATCCTATCAGCTTCATCCAATACCAGGTATGTGACCCTTCGCAAGTTAGTATGATTTGACTCAAGCATATCAATTAACCTTCCCGGAGTGGCAATTACGATTTCAACGCCTAACCCCAAAAATTAACAGAAGCAACATCAAATACAAAATCATGGCAAAATAAAAGCAGCGTCATGAAGTTACAAAAGAAAGACAAGTTATTATCACAAGCCATGGCTTTGTAATACCTACTTCACCACATACCTTTCTGGAGATCGCGCACTTGAGGCCCTTTTGGCACCCCACCATATATGCATGTGCTCTTAATCCTCGATGATGCACCAAATTTAGTAGCCTCTTGTTGTATTTGGACGGCAAGTTCACGTGTTGGGGCCAAAACTAACACAATAGGTCCATCCCCAGGATCTGAAAAACATTGCTAATCAATTTATCAAACAGCAAAACAATTAAACAAAACATACATAGGCAAACAAAGGCACCTCTACCGTCTTAGCCGCAGTGCTTCCTTATCTGCTTACCTAGAATTGGCTGGGCATTAACATGCACTATGGCAGGCAACAAGTAAGCCAGCGTCTTCCCTGATCCTGTCTCTGCGATTCCTATCAGATCACGTCCCTTCAAAGCCATTGGCCAACCTTGGGATTGAATAGGTGTAGGTTCAACAAAACCAGCTTTCTTAACTTCTTGCAATACATAGTCTGGATTGAATTAAATAAATGTAGTAAAATCAGTCTAATGTTCCAATAATAATCTAAAAATTAAAATAGGAAACGATACTTCAGTCAGCAAAGTCCACAAACTATAAACCCTAAACTATTTTCCCTCCATTCCAAATCCCCTCAATTTTACCCCTCATGTTCCCTCCTCCTCAAACCAAAATCAAACACCAAGTAAATGGCACTTGAATATTATTCTTATATCGGCTATACCTAAATTCCATTATAAATCCTCGGTGAGGTTTGTGGTTCTCTCTCTGACCTTCTAAGAGGTATATATGACTCTATTAATCTAAAATTGATAATTTAAATGAAAAAATGGCACATGAATTGAATTCAATTAAATGAAAAAGAACTGTACAGTGTCATTCATTTATGAGAGTGAATGATATTGAAAGATGTACCTGGAAAAGCAGCATCGGAAAAGGATTGAACAGGTTTAGGGACATCTTTGCCTTCAACGGTGATTTCACGGCGTAGACGATACTCGTTAACCTCAGCATCGGTCATAGCACGAACAGAGGGAGATTCGTTGTAGAAGTTTTTCTCAAAATGAGGCAATCCATCCAAATTAAGTTTCCTGGTGGGAGAACCTGACGCACCCTCATCGTAGTCCTTTCTGGTTGAAGGTGCAGCAAAAGCAGCTCCACCTAGGCCCGAGTCACTGAAAATAAGAGTGACATTTGAATTAGAAGGAGGAAAGGGAAACCTTAGAAAGTGGGGGAAAAAGGAAATTACCTTCTCCGGTCGCGGTAGGAAGTGGGGTCGGCAGAACGGCTATCGTAGCGGCTCATGATATTTCGTAACTGTGACAATGAAAGTCAAGCACAATCGATTACTCCTATATTCTAGTAATTATTTATGTGACTCCTTCAATGTATATCGACTACAGACTATAGAATAGCGTTATCTAGGGTTATGCTAAAACTACCGTGCTAACACACACATGCATTCACCGCCACAACCACTCTCTCCCAGACTCCCGCTAATCTCCGGAGATTGGAATGGAGAGTGGTATGGACATCACTCTCTCCATACTGCCACTAATTATGATCAATATTGAGTGCGTTTAATTTGCATTCCAAAACTGTAACTACTAAAATATCGTACACGACAACAACTTTTTACACTACCACTTGTTTGATGTTTATATGCAATTCAATAAATAATATAATTTTTATCATAATATCCTTTAATATATATATATATATATATATATATATATATATATATTTCTTAAATATTAATGACTGTGGATAAAGAGGTTACAAGTAATTGGTGTTGTTTTTCAATTTTATTTTTACCTTTTCAGCAACACCTAACCTTCACACTTAAAATTATTTCGTATTTAAAAAGTGATTTTTTTTTTTATTTTTTAGTAACTTTTACATATTAATTTTTATTTACATCGTAATCAGAATTATAAAATTCATATATGCTTTAGTGCATTAAAAAAAAAGTAGACATACGAACACATATAAATAAACGTCTAAACATTAGTGTTAATAAGAAAGAGCAATATGAAAAAATATATAAAGAGAGAGAATGGATAGTAAAAAAAGATATATGGATAGTAAAAAAAAAGACAGTATAAGGGTAGAGAAAGAAAAAATGGAGATAAACATGATAGTAGAAAAGAAAAGAGAGATTAGAGAGAGATAAAATAATTTTTTAATAGGAAATAAAAAATAATATTTTGATTTTTTATAGTTTGTATACCGGACAAAACAATTGTCTCCTAATACAGTGAGGGACAAAAATTTATGATTTTGTTTAGTTTTTTGTTCATTGTTTTGTTCAAGTCCATTAACATGTTTTTAAACAAAATAGATTACAATCAATCCGCTATTTTTAACAAATCAAACATGTTTATAGGATTTTATTTGTGTACACATAATAATTTTTCTTATTTAATTCCTATACAATGTTAATATAAAAAATTGCTTTTGCATGGTTTAAATCATTAAATATATTTTATTTTTATTATAACTATATTAAAATCATATACTTATGAATGATTACTCAATTTTACAACGATCACTCAATTTTATCAATTTTTTTTAGGTACACAAAAATCAAATCACTGTATGAAAATATTATACGAAGTAAACTAAAAGAGTGACACTATCATTGTAGAGATATTAAGAAAGTAATTTAAAAAAATGGCACTATGATGAGATTTAACTAGACATAATTTTATGTTGTTTTAGAAATTAATCTCTTAAATATTTGGATGTACGAGATTTAAACGGAAATTTTGAAAAAAAATACAAAACAAAAATTAATTAAAAAGAATTACGAAGGAAATTAATTAATAATTATTGAATATCTGACCCAAAGGTATATGCGCCTGGTTGGGTCAATCGTCTAAATTACATTCAGTTTTGGGCTGGACTGACTTTAAAGAGCACAAAGTGTGACAGCCCAACAAAAAAGTACACGGTGTAATAAGTTAATAACTGCACAAATATCTTTTTTTTATTTATTTTTATTTTTTATTTTAATTTTTGACGAACAGATATCTTCTTGTTTTGCCAATCCATTGTTCAATTAATTAATCATCAGGCTCGCAAGAAGCAGAAGTAGAAGCAGAAGGAATAATGCAAGGTGTATCATCTTTATCATGTTCAATAACAACGTGTTCAGTTAAAGCTTCATGGGACACACAACAGAGACTCTCTTACAATCGCAACGCTCCTCGAAAGCTCAAAAACACTCAATCTCCGCCTCTCACTTCATCACCCTCACCACCGTCTACTCGCAAGGAACACTACATTTCCGATCTTCTCAAACGCTCCACTCCTCTTCCCAATCCCACCATAGGTATTATATTATTATTATTATCATCATTTTCAATTTCTTATTTGTAGTAATGCATTGTTTTGTTTGCAGTTAACGTAAACGAAGAAAAAGATGAAACCTATTTAGGTTATGAGAAATGGCTTCCAACTCCACCCAAAGTCGTCAAGCCTCGTTCCGTCTTTAATGCTGCTACCTTAGCATATATTGGTGATTGCATTTATGAGGTACCTCCTTTTTCTATACAATTATTATTGGACTATTTTTAATTCTCATTCTCTTATGATGATTTTGATAAACTTTTGGTTACATATCTTATTCTATTCTTTCGTGAAACGTGCAGCTATATGCTCGCAGACACTTTTTATTTCCTCCTCTTAGTATTGAAGAATACAATGATCGTGTCACTGCAGTTGTCCGCTGTGAGGCTCAAGTATGATTATTTCCTTGAAACTTCGTATTAAATTTAATTTATGTAGTAGTATGTATTTGTTTGTATATCGTTTATGCAGTGAAATTAGATAAGGATCCTCTCAAGTGGAAAAAATCACCTATTGGGAGTTAGGAAGTTATTTTTCTTGCTTATTCTAAATGTTATATAGATCTCTCTCTGTCTTCAGTGATGTTTTTACATTTTTATCCCCTTTTCAACTCTGGTACTATTCAATTCATGAGCTCTCCATCCCAAATCTACTTTGTATGGCTACGTAATATGCATCAGATTTGTTTAACAGAATCATTATATTATTATGATTGGTTGTAAATCTTCTTATCACCAGAAGTAAATTATGAATTATGGTAATTAGTTATGCTTTAAATAGCGGAAAAAGACATCATTCAAGGTGGGAACAAGATAAATTCATTAAGCATATTTCATATTGAATTTTCATAGTAAAAGTCATATAGTTCCCCCC